>CM052333.1:4131242-4144003 GCA_028455615.1 Lasioglossum zephyrum
AAAAATCTGAAAATATTTATTAAGTTTTTCCAAGGGTTGGCAGAAGATCCAGTACACGATTGAATGCCGGCTCGTTGGCATGATTAGGTTTTCTGGGGGCATGTACGGTCGGCGTGGATCAATCGTCATTGAATTATAGACGAGAGCCCGGCGGCGAGGGAATCTATGTTCTCCTGGTAGGCTGTTTTGCGAAATTCGAATTTCCCTGGCAGGTATCGCCATTACAACGCACTTAACATCGCATCGAATCGATTAATCGCGGCCCCCGTGCTCATCCATCGTGTAGACATTTGTCGGGAACTATCGAGCGCCTCGTGTCTGATATATGTCGGACCTAATCCCCTGCACCCGAGATATTCTATGACGCACCACTTGCCAGAACGATCGAGGGATTTATTTCTAATGGATTCTCCTTCCGGGAAGTGTCGCGGCGACGAAGAAACCCGTGAAACGTCCTCCGATAATGTATCAGAGCTGCCTAATTGCGTTATCGACGCGATAATAACGACGTTAACACAGAAATACTGAAAAGTGCCGACCTGATTTTATTAACAAGATCGAATTCAATTTTCCGGTCTTCTTACTGTTGCGAGTTTCCGTGTGTTATCTTGATAATAATAATCACACCAAGATTTATGATATCCAACGTTATTATTAACAAAAATTAAACTTATGATTAAAAACAGCAGCAAGTTTGCAAATTAATTTAGCACACCGTTTCGATCCCTGTATGAATCTTTGTCAAGAGATACATTTTTGCGTCTGAAAAATTAATACGTTTATAAAAAAACTAGAAACAAAAAGAGAATTTGCAACACAGATGTTATTCTTAACAATGTTCGTTCAGATCCACGGAAATTTCTGTACGTTACAAACGAAACAGTGTCTCCCACTCGAACAAAATGACCGCGCGCAGCGCAAGAAGTCGCGCGACGATCAACGTCTCGACAAAAGAAGCAAAAATTAATGTTTTTTACTAGCTCGCTAAGCATGCACTCGAAGAAACGCATCGCCATTTATCTTAACGGGCGTGTCTGCAAAAAGACGACAATATCCTCGCTACTTTAGGAGAACATTATTTCCCAGTCTGCTGTATGACAGACTAATCCTCTGCGTCCGAGATATCACACAGACACGCTACTTAGAGGAACGATTTACGAGTTGATTTACTACTTACTTATTAATCACGATCTTTTTGTACATGATGTGCTGGAAATATTCTGCAGAAGCGCTCGATTCGATTCTTGTCGATAAAAGCAAATATAAAAACATTTTTCTTAAAAATTCCTACCCAATCCCTTGCGTCCGAGATATCAGTCAGACACACTACTTAGAGAACGAATTAGAAGGTGATTTACTACGTACTGGCTTATTAATCACGATCTTTTTGTACACTAAGTGCTGGAAATATTCTCCAGAAGCGCTCGATTGGATTCTTGTCGATAAAAGCAAATATAAAAACATTTTTCTGTAACAATTCCTACCCAATCCCCTGCGTCCGAGATATCAGACAGACATACTACTTAAAGGAACGTATTAAAAGGTGATTTTCTACTTACTGGTTATTTAATCACGAAGACGATATTTTTGTACACTAATGTGCTGGAAATATTCTGCAGAAGCGCACGACTCGATTCTTATCGATAAAATCTGTAACAATAAGACATGTACAATATCTTCACAAGTTGAATCCGTATTTTCTGGGACGAACCAATACTATATCACAGTCCACCCTGCGAAAGTCTAAAGCGGACAGGACCAATAAAAAAATGAAGAAACCAGCTCGTGCCAATATTCCCGGTTCGCGAAAACAGAGCAGAAATCGGTGCAGCTTCCCGGACTTACTTTCGCCCGAGGAATCACGGTCCGCCTGGGTGCTCGGGGTTCCGATCGTATCAGGAAGACGGAGGAACATTCAATTTCCTTAAAACCATCGAGAAAATTGCGAGTCGGATCGCGAACAAGCCGTGGGGTCGTATCGAACGAGAAAGGGAGAGAAAGAGAGGGAGAGAAAGGGAGCCAAAATAATAAATGAAGCGATTCATTTCGATTCAGGGAGCCGAGTAGCGATACACTCGATCCAATCATGCTAACGCTGCGATCTTTCGCGCGCTAAGGACTGCATCGGCGTGCATATCGTCGACCGTCTCTTTAATTCGCAAATGAAACTGCGGGAACTGGGTCAGAGACGATTCTGTCTCCTCTTGCACAATCGCCGGAAGGATCTTCGACGGAGGTAATTTTAATATCATCCTGATCGAGCCGCGTTTTCCCGAACCTTCTATCCACTCTCTCCTCCTCCTCCTCCTCCTCCTCTCTCTCTCTCTCTCGGAGCTATTGAAACGGATCGGCCCGACCCTGTCCCGACCGGTAATGGATGTCTAGCCGATTTAATCTAACTGCGGATTGATCGTAATGTCTCCCGATACCGCGCGAGAGCGCCGCCCTCGTTAATCTGATTTAATTCGCGATCCCAGATAAGCCTTTTATCGTCCGATTCCCGGTTAATTCGATGACGCGGCTCTGTCCAAGCCGAACAAATAGCCGAGCGTGTCCGCAGGCTCGTTTCATAGCCCGCCGATTTCGCGATACACAACTGAAAGAATCGCGAAATTCCACTGGAAAATCGCGAGGCCGTCGCGCGAATTCAACGCGGCCCGATTCCGGACAGAAAAACGCGTTTCCACCTGCGTGGCCCGGCTTTGTTCCCCAGTGCGATTGACAGTATTACAGTCGCAGCTAGTCAGACTTTTGTCCTATGCGCCCCCGGAAATTGTTCCAAGCCGAATTTGCAAACTGTTTTTTACCCTCGCTGTATGAATCGAGTCTCTTTTTATCGAGATTCTCAAATCTATAAGAATTTTCCAGCACAGAAAGTGTTCTAATTAGACAATGTAATTTTAAACATTCAAAGATTGAAACATTGGAAGAATTTATAAAAATAATAATAAAAATAAAAGTTCACGTGGAGCATTATTGTATTGAAAACAACGTTAGGTATTTTGATTATAAATTTCAAAGAATTGTTAAGCAACGTGTGCGGAGTATAATCGAATTTGTTGGTGCAATAATAATCGTTTTTCTTCAGAGATACGGGGTTAATAAGCGAGACCGTTCATAGAAAGAAATTTATTACTCTCGGATACGATTCCGCCGGATATTTAATTATCAGCACGAGTGCGCTGTACTATATTATTGCAATCAACCTCTCGATCGCGTTCCCCGTGTTATGATCTATGCATCTATGTAGTTTCACCTCCCCAACTCAATTATGTATTGATTTATTGCATATCGAACAAGCGGCCCGCAATTTTGTCTTTGTACGATGCTGGGAAACGCTCGATTCAGATCGTGTTTTGATTCCCAAATCAAATTATTTATAGTAGAATCAACTCTAGGCACTCTGTATTAAAATTTTGTGAGTCCATGTACAATTGCTGTGTTGAAAAATTAATTACCTAATTGTTGCTATTACCGTATGATTCGAAATCAAATTATTTTAGTAGAATCAACTCTAGGCACTCAGTATTCAAATTTTGCGAATCGACGAACAACTGCTGTGTTGAAAAATTAATTACCTAATTACTGCTATTACCGTATTTCGTAAATTCCGGAATACATTTTATGTCCACGCTACACATCGTGGTTACACTGTTCTGTTCCGTTATTTATTGTTACTCGGTGGAAAACGGAAAACTTGAAAACACTCTCGACTCCATTATCGCAACGCGGCCATTCTCGAGGAATAATTCTTGCCGCGGGGAGGTTCGCTGTCTTACGGCCGCCTCCGGCAAGAATTTAATTACCGGCAGAGTGAATGGTTGAATAAATTTCGTGTAAGGCTCGTAAGAGACTTCATTTGAATTCACCGCGCTTTAATAGTATGTCGAGGCGCCGGTGAATTTTTGCCCTAATTTCCTTCGTGTCTAGTAGATTTCGGTTTCTGACTGTCGACGAGGATGCTTATGGTTCATTCAACATTTTTTCGGGGCTGATTTCGTGGAAAAAGGGGAATTCTTTCTACACCCCCAGGAAAGTCTGACTTTTTTAAGCTTTTCATCTGGGAAAACCTGAAAGGAACACACCATCAAGATACGTGCTTTTTGTGATGCCACGTTTTCAGTTCTTCAGTGAAAGCAACCCTTAAATATTAACATTATCTCTAACATATCTCAGCAGCTCTATTAGATATGTAACGGAATCGTTACAATATAGAATAGTTGCGAATATCGACGGCTTTTAGTGGAATATTTCATGTTCAACCCCGTTGCACTCGAGAGACCCGCCACCAATTCTTCTACCATTATTTGTTGCGTTATTAAATTTGTATTCCATAAACCAAGGTGTTGCATCAGTTTTATATCGATCAAATGATGAAAATCATGTAAAATGGAAATATTGAAATTACTCGTTAATTATTAGTAGACAGCGGATTTTATGCGTTCATAACAAAAAATAAGTAGGTCTGATTGAAAACATTGGAAACATTAGAAGAATTTAAAAACACTGTTATGTTGCTTCCAACCTGTTAACCATATCAAGAAAGAAAATAAATTTCTATTGCATTCCAGTTTGTTGCAATTCAGATAGAACATTTTCATTTGATTAAACATCTGCTGTCTAATTATTAAATGGGTCAAAAATGTCAAGAAAATAAATACACTACACTTAACGAAGTAAAATAATAATTTACACAAATATAAAACATTGGTTAATTTCTGTGATTTTTTAAGAGTATTATTTTGCTAATTTTTTATTTTAATAATTTTATGTATGCACGTATATATGTACCTTATGTTTTACTTGTTTGTATTTCTGAATTATTATAAATAAAAACAAGAAGTAAAAACTTCTATTTTAAGTTGTACATATGTCTTGTTTCTTATCTGTAAAAATTCGAAACTGGTCTAAACCGATTTCATGGAAAAGTTAAAAAACCGAAAATCGGTTTTTTCAAAGTCACTCGCCAACGCCCCTCCCCTCTCAAAAATGAAAAAAAAAAGTGTATCTCGACAAATTCTAGGATCCAGTTTTTTCGGGAATCTCGAAATTTTCAGGTTCTCGTATACCCCTGGTTAATACCAATTTTCCACTGGACCCGTAAAAGGAATATAGATCGAAGATAGCATAAGCGAATGAGGAACGTGGCGGAAGATTTTCATCAGAAATTCCGTGGAACAAAGCAGGGGCGAGCGATCGGAAGCAGCAGCCCGTAGCGAAATTACAGGCTCTCTCTCGTCGAAACAATCGCGTACAACCATCCCGGGAACGTATTACTACGTCATTAACGGGATCAGAGTAATGCGTCCCCGAGCGTTAAATATTAATCGTGTTTTCCGATGCTCATCAATGAGATGATACCGGCCGCGTGCAATCGGGATACCGTCACCGATCGTGATGCTGCGGTCGGGATCACGTATTCCTGGTACTCGTCAATGTATCACGAGAATATGTACCTGGTTGCCTCTCAACCAATCCGATACAGTGATTTCTTTCCGATCGATAATCGAAATGTAAACCGAAAAGGACTCGCGCTAAATTATTCCAGCTATCCCAGCCATAAGCTGGTGGCCTGAAATCATCATTATTATAATTATTATTATATTATTATAACCATCAACATTAAGATTATACACATTCATATAATATTTAAAAGAGATTCAATCATTTTTTAATATTCAAATATACATGCAATATTTGTTTTATATTAAGTAACAAATATTTCTTTTTAAATATGCAGGAAATATCTATTTCATGTTACGAGAAAAAAAATTTTTTCTAAATATTAAATGAATCCTATACAGGGTGAGCCGCAGAAACAGAACACCTAAATATCTCCATTACTTTTCGTTGTACAAAAAAACTTTGTGGGACAAAGTTACACTGTGTGAAGGGTAGCATGTAACGGTGTAAGGGAAAAAATTTTCAAGATCATATTTTAATGAGATTTCAAGGTCATCGATGTTTTTTTAAATGAAATGATATATTTTCGTTAATGTAATGTTGTAGTTGGCAAAATAATGAATTCATCCATGTAACACAATATGACCTTCAACCCAAAAAGATAGGAAAGATACATTTGCTTTATTTTTGTTACGCATTATATTCAAAAATATTCCTCTGAGCTGCTATATATTCAAATGTATCACAATACACAACATAATAACAGAATTTTATTGCTCTATCTAAATCCTATCAAAAGTTCTTTGATTTTGACACTTCCAAGTTATTCCAATAGTTGTAACCTTTTACATTCAGAATGTTTCGAATACCGGTGGCGTTATTTTATAAAATACTCATTCACGCAAATGGAAAACGCATTTGCATTTAAACCGTCATTACACGACGAACGTAAAAGTACGTGGACAGCATAGAACGCGATAATTCACGTTGGCCCGCGGAATTGGCCAATTAAATTTTATTAGTCCTGTAACGGCGCTCTTGTGTAAAACAATTACGTGTAATTGAGGCGGAGCACTTCGTCTTTGAATTTCGTTGACTAAGAACCTCGCGCTAATTAATCGAGATCGCTGGAAATATTCGCTGGAAGAGAAAATGGGTAGAAATTTGAAAAATGATTATTAGCTGAACGGTCTTTCTGAACGAAATTACAAGAAGATTTTACCAAGAGTCTACTGTGTTCAATTGTGCTTCGGGAAATTCGAGTAGAACCTTCTTTATTAAACATTGTTCAGGTAACAGAACGGACAAGCGAGTAAGAAGCTAATCGATGAAGACTTCGCTTTAATTATGCTTGTTTCATTCATAGTTCACGAAGAAGACGCGTCTTATTATCGTCAGTCTACTCTTGCAATTAATCTTTCAGCTTGTACGAAGTCTTGGCAGTATAATAAATCGATCTACTCGACGCGTCTTATTATCACCATTCCGCACTTAACAGTAAATCTTGTTTAAAATAATTGTACATACCGCGGCGGCGAAGTATAATAAAACGATCAACGAACAATTTCACGTGTCTCTTTATCATTATTCTACCCTTGCAATTGATTTTTCTATTCGAAACCTATTAATTTTAAAGTATATGTACAACTTCGAAAATTAAATATTTTATTTGATGCAGTGATTGTTTGAAAATAAAATGGTATTTTATTTGAAGAATATTGAAAATATTTGTGTTTTGTCTTTTTAATTTCAATATCAAGTTTAAATATTTTTGCTGAAAATTCGAAGGTTCGAATTCGATAAAATTTATTAGTGTAAATCGTTTCTTAACGATGAGACACGGCTCTACGAAATAGTAATATTTTATTTTGTAGATCAAATTTTTGAATACCTTATTTTGAGGTACAGATCATGGAAATAGAAATATTTTCGATATTGTATATCTTCTTTAAAATACTATTTTCTTTAAGTAAAATGAAATTTAAATATTAAATAGTAGTGGAAATATTTTGTTTCGCCAAATATATGTCCACCTCTGCAACGAAGTGTAACGAATCGATCATTAAGCAGCTCGATCTGTCTAATTACCACCATTCTACAGTTTCAATTAATGATTGCGCTTGAAATGCTTGCACAGCATCTCGGAAGTATAACAAACGAACGAACGATCAATTCAACCGTGCATCATCATGGTGTTCTACGCGTGCAATTAATCTTTCTGCTCGAGATGCTTGCTCAGCGTCTTCCGTGTACAATAAATTGATCTACGCGCAAGCCATCCTGTCTCACTAACAACACGTTATGCTAACCCTTTCTAAACATTGCCATACCATTATTCCAAAGAGTGTCGTTATTATTAAGCCTTGTGGCGCCGCTAAAAATTGCTGTACCATATTTAAAATATTGTTTACATTATTTGATATATCGGTAACTAATAAATTGTTAAACATTTAAGTATTGTATGAGGTATTATATCAGTTTTATATCCACCAAATTTAAAAAATCATTAAGAATGGATATTGTAATACAATACCTATGCACTCAGAGTCACTAATAATATTGTTAAACATGTTGCGATCGTAAATGTTCCTTTCTATCGATCGTATATTTGTTTATAAAAGATGTATTCATGCTCTCGGCCCACTGATTCGATCAATTTTTATTTATTTAATAATTTACAGACGCAATTATTAATTTTCTTGAAGATAATTTGAACATACATCGAAAATTTGAATTTGATAAATTATAGAATTGTTTCTAAATAAATTAATATATCTAAATAAATTCTAAATAAATTTATATTTAAATATCGTATTTAGAATAATTCTAGGTCAGAAAAAATGTTTAATTTTCCAGTTGAAACAGCTCCGAGTGAAAACGGTTGGATTCGTCTGTATTCTATAGAATATTATGAATATTTATAAATATTTGTAAATCGTGAAAAGCTCAAACTGTTGTACGAGAAAACAAGTTGCACTTGAATGTGCGCAATGAAGATTCTGAAGAGTGAACAATGAACATCAGCGAGTGAAACGTTGGTAAACAGTTTTCATAAATAAGTCGAGGTCCGAGCAAGTTGGAGATTCTCGGCGATCGATCGGGCGCCGCGCGGCGCTATTAATTTTCGAGTTCGAAAATGTTTTCAGAGCGGCGTCGAAGCGGCCACCGATATAAAAGCAGCCAATTAGCCGTCTCAAAGGAGATTCCAACGAACGTAGCCAATTTCCGGCAACGCGAAAATTACAGATATTCACGGCCGAGCTGCGCCCGGTCTGCACGGTTTTCTATAAACCCGCGCACACGTTGCACGAAACGCGTACACCGTAATTCCGCGAGTATCACGTTCGTTTATAACTCGCGCTTCTATCGGAAGTTGACATTAAATTGAAATTGTAAAACGTTCCGCGGCAATAAGACTCCGTTCCGCCACGGTTCCGCCACCGTTTCGTAGTTGCCATCCGGTTTATGGTTGCGAGCGAGACCGTTCCAATTTTGGATCCAAATACAACTGCCATAATATTCCTCCAGCGACGCGACTCGCATCGCGCTCGCGTTTCCAGCGAATTTCCAGGATTCTTTCAGACAGCGAAGAACCCGGACGAAAAGAGCTTTCGATGAAAACGAGATATTTCAGCTTTAATTTTTAAAAATCATCGCTCCATCTCGTTCCTAACGAAACCTTTTTCATTTCGACACAACCTTGGGGCGCAGCGAAACAGTTTGACGTGATTGAATATTTTTAATGAGAAAACACGCGGCAATTGGAAACGCATGATTTCGATTCGATGGGAGACGAATATGCTTTTTTAATTGTTCGTAGATTCATTCGTGGTTTTCGTTCAAATTTGAAAACACCTTCGTTCATTCTTCCCGTGATTGTTACGATCGATTTTCTCTTTACGAATAATCATTAACGAAATCGTTTTTTTCTGTTACAGGTGAGTAGACTGCACAATGGGCGCTCGTTGTATCCGAAATAAGTAAGTCTAGTTGACCAGAAATCATTTCAATAAAAATTTTGAATCACAGAACAGTAAAATCATTTCTCAATGTATTTCTTCTTGCGAGTTTTATAAGAAAGAAAAATTAGGCTGACCTTCGGAAACGAGTTCGACCACAGGTTTTCTGGACGATCGATAAAGTTCACGACCGTCTCGGCGAGGAATCGATTAGAATCCGATAGATCGCGATTGTTAGCGATAGTCGGCAGTGTAACGGTGCAATCACGGCCTCCGTCTACAAATATTTTTATAATGCACGCGATTACATTATTTGTCTGCAACTTCAGTAAAAAAAAATAGCACAGTTAATGCAACGAGATTCGTCCCGAAACGGTTGAAATTCGTCTCGAATGCACTGGCACTCGACGCATCGTTCCCGAAGCGCGAGGGTTGCCATCAGTCCCAAAAGGATTAAGCGAGCAAAGACTCGACAGAGTGACAAGTAGGAAAGAAGTTGCGGAAGGTATGTAGGACTGCAAAAAAAAAAAGAAAATAAAAAAGGAACGTAGAGGCGAAAAGAACGGTAGGGGAGAAGGTTGGGGGGTTGGCCGTAGAAAAAGCAAGGTGTTGCCATGACTGGCATTACATTCGCTAATGGGCGGAGAGTGGAATGCCTGGTCCGGGCCAAGTTGTCGAGTGCTGCTTCGCGTACGAGCAAGAGCAAGAGCAAGAGCGTACACACGATCATTAACCCCAATTACGTAGTGCGCACGACGGGTCCGAGTACCACGCTTCGGTCATAATGAGCTATTTGTGTGCCTCGTACAAGAAGAGAGACACACAGAGAGATCCGGAGAACGAGGGAGAGAGAACTCGATGATGGCCATGTGCACGCGTGCGCGAGTCGCGTGTACTGTACCGAGCCTGATAATGATTCGCACCTCTCTCTCTCCTCTCTCACTCGATACCCGGTTTCTTTCGAGTCTCGGCCAGAGCTACAAGCTTTTCAAATTTTGGAATAACGACGCGGCGGTTTCGTTTTGCCTTGCTAAAGCTTCACTCGCTACAGTCGCTTTCAACAACGATGGTCGAGGGGCGTTTCTTAAGGTAACCACACCTCTCTCTCTCCTCTCTCACTTGGTACCCTGTTTCTTTCGAGTCTCGACCAGAGCTACAAACTTTTCAAATTTTGGAATAACGATGTGGTGGTTTCGTTTTACCTCGCTAGAGCTTCACTCGCTACAGTCGCTTTCAACGACGATGGTCGAGGGGCGTTTCTTAAGGTAACCACACCTTTTACCAGATGTTTAGTGACGACTTCGCGTTTTTTCTTAATTCGAAAGCACTCTATAATTAATTTTGCTTTATTTCCTTCTTCTAATTGTCTTATTAAGTTGGAATTAATATATTGACATTCTAAATTCTTCTTAATTCGAATACTGCTTTAAATTGTACGTGTCCATTTTCGTCATAAATGCATAAAATTAAACTAATTAATTGTTTTTTATACCTTAGCAGAATAAAATCGATAGTCAATCCTAGCTCTCGTTCCAACTTAATATAATTAGTTCCTGAGTAATTGTTCCACTTTAGAATTCAGCAAACTATTTCATAAAAAGTTGCCATGAATAATTACCGAGATGCGCGACAGAATCGAGGAGTATCAGTATCGCGTTCACAGTTTATATATTTATTTATTTATCGATACCGTAAATCATATTTATAATACTTTACAATTAATAATGTCCCAGGATCGTGTTCGTTAACGTTCTGCAGATTGGGTGCACTGATGTTTGTCGTTTTTTTTTTTTTGGTTCTGTGCGCATCGGGATTCCTTTGAAAGCGACATCGAAAAAAGCGTTCCACGCTAACGAGGTACATTCGAGATTAGATTACCGAAGTTTGATAGTCATCGAATATCGGGATTCCGGGTATAAAGCCGGCGAGATTCGATATATGGGCAACGCCGTTCGAATAATAAATAGGATTCGATTTATTGATAATGTGACCGACATGGCCCACTGTTCGAACTCATTGATTGACGTTTTCATTACAGGATTTTAAGCGTAACACTTTCCACTTCAATTTCCTTTGTGACTCCAGCTCCGACTGACTCGCATTTCATCTTTTTTTCCCGTCGATTTATCGGATCAGCCAAAAAATTCTACGAGGGTTTAAACAGGAATTTTGTGAAATATATATTGAATGGGCGGACAAAGTATTCGTACACCTTTTTGAAAGCGAATAACTTTTTCAAAAATCAAACCGACAAGTTCAGTTTTGTAATATTGGCTTTTTTTCACGTGATCACCGTACTGAAAAGGATTAAACGTGGTCAGCCCAATGTTTTATCAGTCTTTTAAAATTGAAGCATATTAAAGCATAAAGTTATTAATTATACAGTTAATTCTTAACTCCGTTTTTTCGACGTGCCTCTTCTATTTAATTATTTGTCGTTCAACCCATTGCAGTGCATTATATTATTAATTTCACTGGGTTCATTAGTCGTGCTCGTTAATTTTCATTTCCTTTTGTTACTGGCTTTAAATAATTAATTTTTCCGCTGTGTTATTTAACGAGTACTTTAATAGACGTATTGCAGAATTCATCGGCAGTGTGTTTTCGAAAATTCTACCGTTATTGGTCTTTTATCGAACATTTCCAAGCGACGGTTCAACGAAACGGAGAATAATGAAATATTAAAAATAAAATATATGAAATACGTCTCTCCGGTTACAAAACTGATCACTACCTAATTGAGAACATGAACGGATTCTCGTTAACGTCGATGATCGACCAATCGCCAACCGAAACGTCGATCCTCGACGGAAATGTCATCGATCACCGAGCATAATTAGACAATATTTCACCACCGGTTGCAAATTGACACTTCCCCATAAATGTTTCCCCGTTTTTCCTCCCTTCTTCTTCTTTTGATAACGCAACAATGTTAACGAGTACGCGGCAATAATTAATGACGTCGCGGTAATTAACGAGTGCGCTCGCTCTCGTTATCCTCAAGTAATTAGTTCCTGATCACAGCTCCGCTTCGTCACAGGAGTACCAGAATGATGACCATAAAAAATTTCTTTGTAAATGGAGACTTCACCGTGGAAACCGATCCGAATTTCAAAAATTGTTCGATTCGAAAAAATCAGCGAATATAAAAAAATATAGAGGGTGAAACAGGAATTGTTATCAGTCGATTACCCTGTTATTGTCAGGAATAACATGATTTCAGGAAAGCTTGGGAGATCCAGAGCTTAGGGAACTCGGAGCTTGGGGAATTCAGAGCTTAGGGAACTCGAAGCTTGGGGAATTCAGAGCTTAGGGAACTCGAAGCTTGGGGAATTCAGAGCTTAGGGAACTTAGAGCTTAGGGAACTCAGAGCTTAGGGAACTCAGAGCTTAGGGAACT
>CM052333.1:4152435-4203240 GCA_028455615.1 Lasioglossum zephyrum
CGTCCTCGCCGAACAATTTCATAAAACGTTCTCAAAGCCGTAGCGGGAAAGCCCGTAAATTTTCAGCAGCGTTTCGCTCCACCGTTTCGCGAATATCCATTCGCTATTTCGCGCGGCGTGGTAGCCGTCTCAATTGTGGAGTCGTTCAATTTCTGAGCGTGTCGACGATTTCTTCCGCGGCGTTCTTGCATCGAAGTCACACTCGAGTGAATAGTTTCTGCACGGTTTCCCGCGAGAGTCACATCGGCCGTCGGGTCGTGTTTGCTCTCGGCGATTTTTTTTCGGATTCGTTTCTCGTCGGAGAGCAGTTCGAGCGGAATTCGAGCATGCTCCGACAAAAAATAAAATCGCCCGGCCGATGGGAGCTTCTCGGACGAGATCGCGTTCCCCTCGAGAAAAAAAAGTGAAAGTCCATCGCGCACCGCGTTTGCCGCGAGGAGGAGAGGCATTCCGCTCGAGGAGAACGCTAGGGCGACGTGTTACGAGCGTTTCGAGCCGATCGCGCGGAATCGCTTCCGCGTGCTCGCTTGCGAAACACGCTCTCCGCTTCGACCTACGACGCTGCCACTCCGGCAGCCATAAAAAAACCAACTGCCTCGTGAATGTCAGAGCCAATGATCGCCGTATATTTACCTCCAGCTACGATACTTCCGCGCTATTCTTTTCGACGATGCCCTTCGCTCCGATCTTCTTGCAAACTGTTGCTCCCCT
Source organism: Lasioglossum zephyrum (assembly GCA_028455615.1). Lineage (NCBI taxonomy): Eukaryota > Metazoa > Arthropoda > Insecta > Hymenoptera > Halictidae > Lasioglossum > Lasioglossum zephyrum. The sequence goes on from CM052333.1 coordinate 4,153,147, forward strand.
TACGATCACGATTTTTCTTCATCTTCTAATAGCGATTTAACCTTTTTGCGCTCGGAGCTGTTTTAACTAGAAAATTAAACATTTGTTCGACTTAGAACATCTTTATGATTTTATAAATCTTTCTTGTTCTTGCAAACTGTTGCTCCTTACGATCGCGATTTTCTTCATCTTCTAATAGTGATTTAACCTTTTTGTCTCGGAGCTGTTTTAACTAGAAAATTAAACATTTGTACGACCTAGAACATCTTTATGATTTTATAAATTTCTCTCTTGTCGACAATTTGACCGTGTCGATGAAAACATAGTGTGTCGACGAAGGTTACTATCGGTCGAATGGTGTAGATGAAAACAATGTGTCTGTGAAATGAGTTGTCAACAAACCCATGATAATAAAAAATCTTATCGTTGGTATACAACGTTTTATCAATTTCAATACTTAACCACAAAAACGTCGTAGAAAGCAACAAAAAAATTTATATTCCTAGGTTGTATTTATTTGAATGCTTAAATATTGACTACGAACACGAATTAATTATATTTTCATTGAAAAAGAAAAAAGAAATGCGTAACCTTCATATCTATTCGACATTATTGAAATCTTAACTGGGAGACTGACTCGTTAAAATATGTTAAGGGGTTACATATTTAGTGATCGATTAGACACCAACGTATTTAACAATACATTTCTTTGCTTCGAGCGTTGCAGCGTGTTTCCAACGTCAGAGCAGCAACTGTAAGCGATACGCTGTGTCCCGGCGTGTTTCGCAACAGATTATAATACCGAAAAGGTATCGAATGGATAATTACAGGCGGCTCGCGCGGTGCTCACCACGGAGAAACAATAAACTGTTTGCCACGCGGTGAACATCTGTCGCTTTTGCAGCTAGATAACAAGCCCCGGCGCGCGTCCTCGCATTACAAACGATATTCGCAAGGCCGGCCACGGGCATATTACGTGCCCTTCCAGCACGAAAATGCGCGAATCGAACATAGCCCCCGAGGTCGCCCGTCGCGAATTACCCAATGAATTTTAATCGAGACGTACACGCACGTGCGCGCGCGCCACAAACAAAAAACGTGTCCGCCATATCAACCGTGACAGAGGCGGCTTTTCATCTTTCGACTGGCGTTGTGCTTTGTCTCTTGTAACGCCTCGGCGACACTTTCGCCACAATTATTTCGACAAGGATATATTACCTCGGGGCAAAAAAAAATTGAAACGAGATTATCGGTCGTTATTGTCTGGGAACCTTGTAATAAAATATTCCTTAGAATTGAAAGCATTTTAATTTGAATGTACCGTATCCCACCTCAAAAGATTTATTTATTTAGAATGCGGAGAGAATGGTCCAAGGTTCTGCTATCTTTAAAATGTTGAAAAGATTGTTTATTTAAGAGCACTTTAATTTGAACTCACCAATTTGAATGTACCGTATCCTACCTCAAAAGATTTATGTATTTAAAATGCGGAGAGAATGGTTCTATAGATTCTGCTATCTTTAAAATGTTGAAAAGATTGTTTATTTAAAAGCACTTTAATTTGAATGTACCGTATCCTACCTCAAAAGATTTATGTATTTAGAATGCGGAGAATATGGTCCCAGATTCTGCTATCTTTAAAATGTTGAAAAGATTCTTTATTTAAAAGCACTTTAATTTGAACTCACCAATTTGAATGTACCGTATCCTACCTCAAAAGATTTATGTATTTAGATTGCAGGGAAAATGGTCCAAGGTTCTGCTATCTTTAAATTGTTGAAAAGATTGTTTATTTAAAGAAAAAAATTATTTGGTCTCGTTTCGACGAAGATTGGAGTCGAATTTTTGCTTTCACCGGGACACTGCGATTTGAGAAAGGATAATTTTAAGAGTTCTACCAATTGTGTAACATATCCAAAAGATTCTTTAATTAAGAGGAGCAGTGAATTGTTCTCGTTTAAAAAATTTATGTAGAGAAGGAGAGAATTTTCGAAGGTTCTGCTAACTGTAAAATGTCGAAAAGATTGTTTATTTAAAGGAAATAATCATTTTTTTTTTTCGACGAAGATGGGAGTCGAATTTTTGCTTTGATTAGGATCCTGCGATTTGGGAAATGATAATTTGAAAAGTTCCGTACGAATGAGTTGTTAAACGATTGTTTTATGCCTGCACAGGCTAGAGACAGGGAACGGGAGGCTCGTAGTCGTTCGATGACCTCGCAGGCGAGAGGAGAATCGCTCTTCGCGAGTTTTCACCGATACCTTAGAAAGTTACTCAGGTGGGAGTGAACCAGGCAGCCTTGAAAATCGTCCACGCCGCGCTCGGAAAGATGTCACGGACGATATGCCTCGAATTTCGAATGTAAATCGAAAATTGACAGCGGTCGACGAATATCAATCGCGTGGCTCTCCAGCCTTATGGAAATTCCTCTGAAAATTCTTCGTCGCTCCACCGAACAAATCCGTAAAATTTCCGAGTTGCTGCTGCTCCGAAAAGCAATTAGAAACGATCAAGTAATTCGCCGTTCAACTAAACTCCTCCCTCGGAAAATTTAAATCGTACAATTTCCAACTGCTTGCAATTCGAAAAAGCAATTAGAATCGGTCGAACAATCCACCGTGCGACTATTAATAACGTTTAGAGCTCGACATTAACAGCTTCATCAGCGTCAAAAGTGATCGATAAGACTTTGCGCATCTTCATGCAAAATGAACAAACTGTTGCGTCAACTGCGAGACTTAGAAGCTGGAAAATTTTTTTATTAAATCGCGAGTCGCAACGATCATTAATTTTCTCTGAAGTTCTTTTTACCGCTTAAATCTCCAGTGTAAAGATTCGTAGAATTTTTCTGGTAAATATAGTTGAGATAAAATTGACTAATTAAATTGAAGAGCACCAATCGTGTGTTCAATATAGAATGTTGGTCGTTTGTAGAAATGAGCCCAGCCAATTCGTCGTCCGAACAAACGAATTCCTCCTCTCGTGGCGGCTGCACGCGGTAACCGAAAAATGCAACGAAGAAATAACATTTGAAAGCTTTCGAGTCGCTGGAGCCTAACACTCTGTTCGACAGCAGTCAAAGAGCGTTGGTTCCCTTTTTACAGAGCGGAAATGGGTTAAACGTTCGAGCACAAAGACAAGAGAGAGAGAAGTCCGTGTCATGATGTCTTCGACGCGTGAAAGGCATCGAAGAGCCCTGTTGTTTTGTTTCCTCGCAACTGGCGACATTTTCACCGTTTTTATTTCCCGAATATTCTCCCGGAGAGACAGTTTTCCCGAGCTTTATTTCCGAACGCTCTCCGAGCACTTTCTTGCTACTGTTCGCCATTCCCACGATTTATTGTACGAACGTGGAGCACACTCTCCCAGCGCATTTCGACTTTTTGGAGAATTGCTACAGAATAAAACATGTACAGTACCGTACATCGTTGGCAAAAAAAAAATTTTATCTGACTTCTTCTCGCTTAAAAATAATATTCAAGCAACCAAGCACCAATTTGAATGTACCGTATCCTACCTCAAAAGATTTATGTATTTAGAATGCGGAGAGAATGGTCCCAGGTTCTGCTAGCTTTAAAATGTCGAAAAGATTGTTTATTTAAAGGAAAAAATTATTTGGTCTCGTTTCGACGAAGATTGTTGTCGATTTTTTGCTTTGACACTGCGAACTTTAGACTTGTGAAAATAGAGAAGCAGTGTCGGGCGCGAGTCGGTGTCTACGAAAGATAAGGCTGGTTTAGGTTGGACAGCATGATCCCGCCGTAGCAACGACCCGCAAACATCCTCGGGGACCGGAAGCACCTGGTCTCGGAGGTAGTACGACAAAACGCGTTGCTCGTAAACGCGAAGCCCGTCTTTCGCAGCTTATCGAGGGAATCTGGCGTCTTAATATCACCGGTCTCTGACTCGAAATCGATCGGCCCCCTAAAGGAGACCCAGAAGGTGGCCCAGCGATATTAGAAACCGTCAGGCTAAGAAAATATCTCGGCTATCTACGTATCTCGGCGACAACCGGAAATTTATCGGCCATATTTCCTCCGCCTCGGAGTATCGAGCTTCGTTTTCCACCGGGAAACGCAGTTTCCTCTCCCCTCACCTCCCCCATCTTCAGCGACCATTCTTTTTCAACGGTTCTTTTTAATTTCTCCCCTCCATTCAACATTGTCCTGCTTTCCTCTCTCTCTTTCTCAAGTTTCTCTAATTCGGCGATGGAACGGGAAAGCGATTTATTCCAGTCGCCTTTCTTCCCTTTTTCGAAGCAGTCTAAAAGGAACCGGGAATGTTGGCGAACAGTCGCTCGAATAATTAGCCTTGTTTCGGGTCACTTAATTAAACCGGGAACCACACGGGCCCGAGCTCTCCGCAAGAACCTGCCGCGTCGGGAAAATGGGTCGTTCTCGGAAACCCGCGCAGAGAGAGAGAGAGAGAGAGAGAGAGATCAAGTCGACGAGCAAGTTCACGGTCGTTGCTTAGTTTCCCGGCACCGACTGGGTTAGCTCGCCGAGTTTTCTTTGCAGTTCACCCGCCGAAGTCGATCGAGCTTGCTGCGGGTCGCTCGGACCTCGGAAAATTACGATTTCCACGACTGAGATGTTGCTATTCGATTAGAGAACGGATTCCACAGGGTGAAACACGAGTCTTGGTCGGTAGAGATTATCCTGTTATCAGCGGCAGGATCGAAAATGATTTTTCAACAGAGCCTCGATTACAGAAACTCTTTTTGTAAAAAGAAACCAAAGAAAACAATTCTTTTTGTTACTGATCCACTTGACTGCGGATATTTACGCATTTAAGAAGAAAATGGTTCGGTGAAATATTAAATAGAATATATCGTAAAGATATATTGAATAATAAAATATATAATTAATATATATATTAATAATAATAATATATATTTTATATATATTATAAATCCATTATATATATTTTTATATATTATTAATCTTTTTACCGTAACAAAGTCATCGAGAGATGAAATGTTTTTAAAAAAAATTTTATTATTCCTGTTTCCCTTCTATCAACGCAAAAATGATGTTTATTTCGATCACACGATTTTTCAACAGAGCCTCGATGCGATCACAGCAAATCGTTTTATGAAAATAAAATTTACGAAGAAAATGGTTAACGGTGAAATATTAAATAGAATATAGTATTTTTTACCGTAACAAAGTCATCGAGGGATGAAATGATTTTAAAAAATTTTTTATTATTCCTACTCCCCTTCGATCAATACGAAAAACATATTTATTTCGATCACGATTGGTGTGCGTCAGGTAATAAATGTCCTAGCAGGCTGACTCGCGATTAAATGCAGTGAATTTGCAGTCTAGTCGCGACCTTTTCGCTTGGAAAAAATTCTTTCTCCGCTTAGCGGGACTCGCTTTTGATACAGAGAGAGCGAGTAGTAATTCTCGCGATTAGGTACTGCGGAGACGGGGAACTATGGTTGAAAGCCGCGCAAAGAGATTGCAGTCTCGCGAGTATCGAGCAGACAAACAGCGTTGTCTGCAGAAACGATCCAGGGTTGCGAGTAAAGTGCGTCCTCTCTGTCGCGATCCTCCAATGGGCGTGGCCTATCCAGCCCCGGTCATACGCTTGTAATTTACAAAGTTCCGAGCCGTAATTTCACGCTTTTCAAATTCGCGTTAAGCGAACGTGAATGCGAACGCGCTCGGCGTGCGGGTCACGTGCGGGTTACATTCGAATGCAACGAATGCGACGAGAGGAGTATGGTGGCGGGCGGGGGCGGGAAGGAGGGGGTACGTATCTCGGGGCGCACAGAAACACAGGATCATTGCCGTCATTCAGCCTGACGGCTGTAAATCAAGCTCGCAAGTGTCCCCGGCCGCTCCGCTCCTGGATAGACTCGCACAAGTATCTGCTTTCTGAAACGATATACGCTTAAAAGCCGCCACTTTCACCACCCGTGCATCTCGGTGCACGTCGCTGCTGCACCGTTGTTGCACCGATACGATCCGATACGGCCCGAGTCCTTGCAACCGATATCGGGTGTCCTGCGAAAAGATGACAGGTCCAGCCGCAATAACCCCAACTCTTGCTGGTAGAGCTGTGATTTGCGAGTAGACTGTGGATCTTCGAGGTAAAAATCTTTAGAAGTGAAATACAAATTGATTTCTTCCCTCAACGACTTTGTCTCGTTAAAGACAATCTATCTATATTTATATAATTAATTAGTTTATCGATCGTAATTTGTCTTTCGGATATTATGAATTTTATTCTCGGCGCAACGGTTCGATCATTTTTCTACTATCATTTATCTATATTTATATAAATAAAAATCAAATGCTGTTCGGTGGTAACGAATCATTTGATAACGGCTCGACCGATTTGGTTAATTTTTTTTAATGTTCTCCCTAAAAAATGGTAATTTGTATGCTTTTCTGTCGGAATTGTCAATGCTTCACTCTATTCATACGGTATTTTTGTTTATGTATTATTGCCAAACGTTGTAATAAATCTTTTCAAAGATTTTCTTAATAAAAAAAAATCTGTTGACTCGCGTCGGGTACGACTTGCTCAGTGGATTGAATCAGCCGAAGAAGACTGCACTCAAGACTGTCTATCTTGATAATAATGATATGACCACTGCAGATAGCAAGAGAGTGCGTTTCAATTAAAGAGAATTTGCCAAAGGATTGTAATTAGGAAACTAGAACGTTTCTCTCGGTTTTCTACCACTAATAATGAATGTTTAACAGCGATAGGCAAAAGATGTGGGCCAGCAACGATTCCTCGAGAAAATTTAATTGGTGCTCGGTTTCCGACGAGCCGAAAATCAATTCTAGAAAGCACGTAACAACCCGAGAACGAGCGTAACAATCGCGACAAAACCCTCGATCTATTAATCTCGGTGGTCTTGTTCGAATCGGCAGCCGCCGAGCGTTAACTGGCCTATGCAGATTTGCTTCGTCGAGCACCGTTTCGTGCGATTAAATCCACCGCGTCGCTCTCTTGTATCTTTCTTTCGCTGGTTCACTGTCCTCTGTGTTGTAATTCCTTACTTAACCCGTTTGCTCGACACCGTTCCCGCTTTTTATCTCTGCCCCGTCGTTACGACACAACTGGCCGACTGCGACGGGACGGGGATGCTTCTCACCCTCTCAATCCACCATTTTCTCCGCGAAATTTCAATGAAATCGGTGCGTGCGTTTTCGACTAATTTTCACCCTACAAATTTCTTGAATTATCCATCAAATTTCAGTTGAAAAGGGTGTTACATTTTTCTTCAACCCCTAATTTCTGTAAGTCGCTCGATAAAAACTTTTAAAAATGTTTAGAGGTTGCAAAAAAGTTTCTGTTGTAAAATAAATTGCGAACAGGTTTAAGAAACTGTCCGTGCAATTTTTCCAGATTAATAAGAACGGCAGTTTTGTTTTTTGTTTTTTATTCACGGGCTGTTGGGTACATCGTGGCAGTTCCAGCAGGTCGACAATCGACAGTGACTCACTGGCAGCGGTTTTAATAAGAACAACCGTCGAGACAGGCTCCGATTTTTCGCTAATCGTCGACAGAGGTGGAATCGAACTCGGGTAACGGGTACTCGGAACGAGTTTTCCACGTGGAGACCGTGCCGGGGACGGGGGGCGGGTGGGGGAGGTTGCAACGTCCATTGTCCGAAGTGGAAAGCAATACTTCCAGTAATGAATCATTTTCGAGCACCCGTGGCACTCGTGTTTTTTAATGAATTTAAACGGGGAAAGTGGTATATCGTCAGAGCAGCCTCTCGAAATCGCTCGCTCTCGAAAAGCTTATTAAAGTTTTAAACCGCGGGCGCGCGCACGCACGCACACCCCCCGCCCCTCTACTTTATCCAATTTCATCGAATCGAAATTAAACAAACACCCAGCACTTTGTTGCGGGCTCGACTTGAATACGGTGTAATTCACGGTGGAATGCATCGACGATCGAAACTTTCAATCGGCGATTCGGTTTCATAAAAGTTTCACGGCGCTCTCCGGCTCTCTCGCAATTTTATCGATGACCGCTCAATTTCTTTATTTCCCTATATTTTATTGCTTTTATCTTCCGTCCCGTTGCGGACACGACACATTAAAGACCATAATTTAATATCCTCTTCAAACACACCCCGTTTTTCACTGAATATTTATATTCTCCAGTAAACGTGTTGACGTCGAAGTACGAAAATTATATATTGAATTTTCCTTTGTAATTTTATTGTGATTTAACGATAGCTCCATACGTTTAACATTTAATTTAGAATATTTAATGAACATATATTATTATATATAATGAACATATATTATTATTATATAGTATTATATTATTATTATATAATGAACATATATATTACATATATAAATTCAATATAAACCTCAATAATATTAAATTTTCTGTATAAATTTTTTATATAAAAATTCAATATAAGACTCAATAATATTAAATTTTATTATATATATTGATTTTATCCGCACCCTTACGAGAGACCTTTGACAGGGGTAGAAAAATATCCGACTGATTTCTTTATGGGAAACGAGCGTGTCTCCTGAACAATGTTCCGATCTAAGAACGATCCTAAATTTTCACGGGACGTTTAGTTCTTTCCTTTGTGGGAAGTTAGGGCTATTATGAGTGTATCAAGATCCGCCGGTGGCCGTTTTACGAGTAAGAACACGCATCGCGTGCCGCCCACAATTTTCCCGCGTAATAAACGGAGGAAGAACCGTGGACGATAGAGAAGTGCCGTAAATCCTGCTCAAAGGTGGCTTCGCAACGTGTCTTCCAGGTAGTTTAACGCCGTTCTAGACAATTACACGCGTCTCGTAAAACTGGGCGATACTAATTCCGAGCTGGCACGTCCCGCCCTTGGCCATTCTAGGCCCATTCGAAACACGATTCCTTGACACGATGCGTCGCGAACGAGTCCTATTCCCCTAATCACGACCAACGATCTGTTCGAATCGTTATCTCCCAACGAAGATTAGTGGAAAAAACCCTTTCCATACGTGTGAAACACAATGGAGCAGATCTGTTTGAAATTTTAGAAAATTTGAAAAATCTACAGCGAACGGAAATGAGTCTTAAAAATTCTCGATTGTATTAGCTAACAGGGGTAACAGGGATAAAATCTGTCGATTTGACGATTCTCAAAAATTTATTACTAACTGAGTTTTTCTTTGTTAAATCTCAAGATAATTATCTAAATTATTCGAAAAAATATTTGTCCTTACTAATCAGCTGATTTTTTTTACTGTTGCTTAGTTAATATTTATATAATTTAACAGGCACATTGTCTTACAAATTGTGTGGTACGTTATCCTGGCCCTACACTCAGAAAATGTTTCTACCACAAGACCATTTTTCTTATTACTAACTGTAGGACAAAAATATTACATAATTACATTAATGCAATTTCAAGTCTCTAGGTCATCGGGAAGTTAGTTTAAAATCAATTGCAAAATTTTTCACCGAACAGACAAACAGACAAACAAACAAGAAAGCAAGCTAATAAAAACGTGGCAAAATGTACACTGAATTTTGGACTATAATTTTCGTATTAAAATGATTAATTAATTGGTTATCGATCGTAATTTATCTTCAGGATATTACAAATTTTTATTCGCGGCGCAAATTTTCGTATTCTTCGACAAGATCACGCAAAAAATTCCAAAGCGAAATTGAAACGAGGCAGAGTACGCGGTGCATCGCGACGAGCGCGCATCGACGACCGAAAAGAGCAAAGCTGCTGGCAAAAGAGGGACAAAGAGTACCCGAAGCAGCAGCAGCAAGTTCTGCGGTTGTCGACGCGGCAGCCGATAAAAGCAGCGAACGTAAATGGTAATAAAGGTGAGCCGAGCAAGAAGCCGCGATTATTCGAGCAGACGGGGTCTGTTTGTCGCGTGTTTAGCCAGCGGTTGCTAGCCTCTCCCCGTTCATCCTCTGCCCCCCTCCCCACCGCGTTTTTCCGTGGCTCGAGATGAACGCTCGTTCGCGGGACAAAGGGATCCGAGGACAGAATAAAAGAAGGATCGGCCAAATAAAGGCCGCCCTTTTTTTACTCCCCACCTCTTTCTCTTCCAGGGCCCTGTGGCTCCTTTATTTTCTAATTTGTGGCACAAGCCCCCCCTCTCCTCCTCCACCGCTTTTCTTCGTCGCTTTTCCTGTTCGTCCAGCAGTCGACTTTCCCCGGGAAACTCTTCTTGCCGGTGCATCCATCATGTGCACCGTGCGCTACCTGGATGTATCCGTGGCCGAGATTGCACGGTAATTTTTCACATTTTATTGGCCCGTCATGTCGCCCCGGCCAGCCAAGAAACATTACATCCCAGGACGGACCTCGGAAAACCGCTGTACAGGGTGGTTTCGCCGGAAATGAGCGGATAATGAGCGCCGCCCCGCGATTCCCTCCTGTTTTTCCCCATCGTGCAACGCCCGGTCCGACGAAAATTGCTTCTTCGATTGCGATGATTAGACCGCGGATTTTATCCGTTCACGGGAGATACGCGTAACCGCAATTTAAGACAGCAGATAGTTTAAACATATTTAAGAATATCGACAGAGTAACACAGAGGCCAGCAATGTTGAAAATATTTTCATAAGAAAATAAAAATAATTATTTTCTGCTTTTTAGTCTTGTGTTAATACTTGTATTATTATTATTAATACTTTGTACACTCACTAAGCTTGCTGTTAAAATTTCACTTGGTAAACAAATCGTGTACTGAGCTCCGTCGGGGCGAAGTGGGTCCGTGGAGTGGGGACGAGTCAGAGTGCGCGTGCATAGCAAAGTAGAGAGCGTTGTAAATATTTAATTGTTATTTTCGCCGAAACGTATAGACTTTTAAAAAAAAAAAATTTCAATAATGCATTGTCATCCAGTTTTCAGCCATGTATCCAATTTTAAGTCTCTAGCTCATCAGAAAGTTATAGTAGTAGTAGAAATTAGTTCTACATTCAAATTTAATCCTGGAGTCTTTATTTTAGTTAGATGTTTTAATGTTATTCCGATTCCTGTTAATTTTCTTGGATAAAGATGTTTGGAATAGTTGTCCCACCGTGTACGTGACCGGCTTTAGTCGAAGATGGCGGCGAGAAACGCGGCTCGGAAGCCGCGGAATGCTTCTTTTTTCGCGGATCTGATAGTTCCGACACTAAATAATAATAATGGTGTATTTATTGCGCGACGGGGACGGCAATAACGGCTCCGCGAAAAAAGCCGGATGAAGGATATCGCGAAGAAACGTAAAACACGGTGACAGTAACAATATCTCACGACTGGAACGACCGAGTGATTAAAGCAGTCTGAAAAGAGTAAAATAAATTACAGTGAAATAAGAACTACGGTTCCCGACTTTGTAATCAACCCTTGGACTCCACCTGCATACACCATTTCCCAAAATGGCCTCGAGCAAAACATTCACGCTCTACAAGCTAGACTCGCCCTCGCTCGCGGAAGATTAAATTTAAATCTATTCAAATTCGAATGAAATTAATTCGATTCATTCGATTCATTTCAATAAATTTGAATTCATTCGCACGCATCGAGCCGATCTCATTCGATTTCAACAAATTGTAAATCCGAACGATTCAAAATGAAAGTTGCGTTGAAACTTACCGAAACGGTGCAACTATTTTCTCTCGAACGTGTCCATAGCCTGGAACAAGAAAATACAATATTTATTAATGGAAATTATTTTCCGCTAATATACCATTTGTTCTTATGATAACTAATTACCATTCAAATTATTTGACACAATAATACTTAAACACCAAGTGTTTGTTTGATGGAAGAGAACAATTTTTGGAACTTATTATACGAAAGGAAACTTTATTAATTACAATATTCATTAATTAAGTATCTAAATAATAAATGAAAAACCTTTGCATCGCGTTGTTGAATACAGTGGAATTTAATACCTACATGATATTAAAATTGTTTTGAACAATGCTATGGCAATTTTTCCTGGCGCCTTGGTGCGCCAAGGGGTTAGTATTAAAAAGAAAGCGTGGCGAGCTCTCTGGAAATAAGTAACAACAGTAAAATGAGATTGAATAACAAACGAAACGGGGTGTAGCAGTCGCGCACAAAGCCGTCGCAGCTTCTTCGAAGATAATTCCCGTGAAAACGGTCGAGCAACTTCAATAATAAAAATGGAGTCCGTCCAGCTCGGGAGCAACGAGAAAGATTGCAAGGGAGTATCCGGGACCTTTGTCGGAAGATTCGTTGATGGAAAAAGAAACGGAGTATTCATTTTCCATGAGACTTTAAGCACTGAGGACGTCCGATCGAATCCGTAGCCCTTCGCGATTTTTCTGACGACTTTTCCACCTCCTTTTCTTCCTTTTTCCTCTTCTCCTCTGCTTCGCTATCTATCAGTGTCTCAGACATTAAAGTGTCCGAGCAAGCGGAAAATTGTTCGCGATTTCTCGCTCGCATTGAATTCATCGACGCTCTAATGGAATCGAATATTACCTCGATCGAAGAATCAGCTACTGTCTTGAAGCTTCGCGAGGAGCAAAGAAAAAACGAAACACCGGAAATTGTGTAAATAGAGTCGGCTGATTAGCGGAAGTAATTGATTCGCACCTCGCTCGGAAGCGACGGCAATTTCGCGAAATACTGAAACGGAAATGTTGAAATGTTCCAGCTGGATGTACAGCGATGTAAATGTTTAAATATCAAAATTTATTTCAGAGCTGGGTATGCCGAGATTTTGTCGAAATTATGTCCGCGAAATGTGTCGGAATTGGTCTGAATTTCTGTCCAAGTTGAACTCTGATGTTAATGGAATTCTGATTTTAATGGAACAATACTTCTCGAATTAAAAATCTTGATATTTTCTTCATATTACAGCGTTTCCAATTGAATTTTCCGACATTCATTGATATTCGGACGCTCTAAAAAACCGATAAAAAACTTTAGCATCTAATTAACTCGTACAATGACTCGGTCCGCGAAGATTTCCGACCTACATTAAAAAAAGCGACGTCACGTTGTAAACAGTTTTTTATCAGCAATTCTCGGAACATTTAGCTCGGGTTATCGATCGCGGAAAATAGTGAACGTACAATGCGCAATCCTAACTTTATTTCAGATCGAAATCTGTTGTCCAGCAAGTTTGAAGACTGTAGAATATATTATCGAACAAATTCTGAACAAGAAAATCATCTGTTTAAAAATGATTTTTATCGGTCGAACGAATACACCGCCTAGCAAGAAAGAGTTTTAGAAACGCTTCGATCCGTTTTTCCCTCTTGAGCTCGATTCCCAGCGATCAGATACATATTCAAAATACGATACTCGAGAAGTAGATCACCGGAGGAGAGAAAGGAATAAGTCGATACATTTTGTAAACGAGAACGGACGATCGTGTGATGTAGATCGGCTAGGATATCAGTTTCAGTCCTCTATTTATTGCCACGCAGATGAAGTAATTGTCGTAGGAGAACGAGTTGAAAGGTTCCCTGTATATCGTTGCTCCCGATCCAATCTACTTAACGATACAGCCGCAGCTTAAATCGGAGAGATGATTTAATCCTGAGGCAATGCTTCTCTCATTCACAGCAGACATCAACTTGCATCATCTCTTTCATCGTTCGCAAAAGTTCTTACAAAAGCGTGTCGAAAATTTGTACCGTTCAATTAACTGGCACGGTATTTCATTATTTGCTGCGAATATTTCATTGTTTTAGTTATTTACAGAAGTCGATCGCGATGTAAAATCGAGTTTAATTTCGCAAGAATGTGAATCCGTATTTCATATCCGCTGTGATAATTTAATCTCGCTTCGCGTGACGATTAACACGTACGTTTCTATTAATTTATTCCGATCGATTTTTCTGTACGTAATATGGAATATTATATATTGTTTCGTGAACAAAGTGATATTTTTTTAAAAGAATGTGTCGGATAGATATAACGCGCAAGGAGCGCCTCGAGTATTTTTCATTAAGGAAATTCGCGGGACATGTTGATGACGGTTTGACAAATTTCCGAGGGTCCTGTAATAAAGATGATTAATTTTGTCAACGGGTAGGAGATTGCCGGCTCGAATAGGCGAAAATGATTTGGTGTACGCGCGCCGAATATTACCGCCTCGAATATTTTCCGGGCACGACCGGAAAATTCATAGAGGCACTAACGAGCCGGTGGAGTGGGCGCGGAGGGGGCGTGATTACTTTAATCACTTCGGCAAACAGCGATTAATGCGTCCACGTGAAATCAGCTCATTTATGGCGGCCTTTATGGGCGCCTAATTTTAACGGGACGTGTCAAAGCGATGAATGCACCAGCCCCCGGACCCATCGTATTAGGTTGTCAAATGGTTCATGATTGTTTAGGGGCTGTCCAGATTAATGTTGCTGAGACTCGTTGGAGTTTATCGAGCTTCGGATATAGCCGCGAGCATTTTCTTTATAGAAACAAATCGAGTAGACGAAGTTCAATGTTAAATGTTTCCGTATGTCGATCGTAGATTGTTGCTAAGAATATTTTCATCCTTCCGACACCACTGGTTCGATCAATTATTATTTCAAACGCTATTTGCAAATTACAACAATAATTTTTGTTCGACGTTTCGATTTTACTGTAGATCATTTTCAAGAAAAATAGGAGAATTGCGTGTGTAAATTATTAAACTTGATTATGTTTTGTTGTCCGTTAATTTAAGGAAAAGAAGAAAACATGTAGCCATAATTAGTAAAAAAAAATATAATAAAAATAAGAGATATAGCACTGCACGGTTTTTTGTAAACGAGACTGCCCTGGAACTTTTTGAACAGGTCAGTAAATATCCTGCGAGAAGAGCCAGGGATCGGAAACATTTGTTATTTGATCGGCATAACTAAAGAATTCGGTTTCGGGAGCGTGTGCTCTTTGAAAAGCAATTTGCCGCGACCATAATTCAGAGTGCACGGTGTCCGACGTGTCCGGCAGCGTTTTCGAATTCCATTTACATCGAGCTGCGAGCGACCGCCGCGCCCCGTTCCGTTTAATTGAGCAACAAAACGCGAAATTACTCGTCACCGAATAGGCCAATTAACGTGTCCAATTAATCGGACAACGAAAGTTACACGGGACGCACGCGCGTGTTCGCGGGCCAACAACGCAGGCCCGTATCGTCGGTAAATCGTTTCGGTAAACCGACGCCGGGATCAATTACAAGGCGACTAAACGGGGGATGCGACCGGATGCAACCGGGTGCAGCATACTGCATCGTTGCTGCAGGAGGAGCCCGAGGAAACCGGAAACTGTTCCCCGAAGGGAATGGTCTCTTCCGATCCGGGAAAGACAAATGACTGTAGTCGGGATAAACGGGATAAACGGGATAAACCGTTTTTTTCTCCTCATCGATCATCGATCATCACGATCGACGCGCCTTTGTACGGAATTTTTTTTTCGAATATTCTCCACGATTTTTTAACTTTGCTGGATATGAAAAATTGATACAATACCTCGTACAATATTCGAACGTTTAATAATTGATTAGATACCGACAAATCTATGTAAACGATATTTTAAATGGTGGTGCTGCACAATTTTTATTGACGCCTCAGAATCACCACTCGAGCGACAAGGGTTAATGATTTCGATAATTGTATAAAGTATATGGAACTCGAGCAGTGGTGGTAGGTGGCACCATTAAAAAATGTACAATTTCGTCCGTTTGTTTTAATAAATTTTTTTTTCCTACCTCGAATTTTTCACATGCGAATTCAACACGCAACCAAGCCTAGGCACCGAGACATCCGAATGATTTCCTTCTCTTTTCGGAGTCCGACGCCTCCGGCGCCATTGTGGCCAGTGAAAAGCTGCGCTCCCATTGGCACATTTCGGCCGTTCCGAACGTCGCCCGAGTAATCTGCATCCCCGGTGCGATGATAATGCACCTGAGACGAAGACCTCGTTCCTTCGCGAGAGTTCTTGACACTGTGTCTCTTGCACCAGCTGTTGTCTTAGCCTCGTCCGGAATCTCGGATGTCTTCCTCACTTTTACAGCAACAATATCAACGTTACATAAATATTTGCTGAATATTAACGAAATAATTTTTATTTTAATAATTGATCGTTAATTTTTGTCTTGCATGCATAAAATACACGATCCACTAATTATTATTCTTCTGGAAGGTGTAACTCAGCATTCCAAGGAAATTCATATTTCTGCTACTTATTAGTCAAGCGGACTTTATGCATTTATGGAATAAAAAATTGAAACCTGTTAAAAACTGTTCCGAAAGGAAATAAATTTCGTTCGAGTTTGTTGTAGTTCACGTAGAACATAGTATCACTCTTTATTAATACTTTGTGCACTCACTAAGCTTGCTGTTAAAATTTCACTTGGTAAACAAAACGATGATCTACTACCGATCGTCGCGCGACGACGTACTATCACATACTGAGCTTCGTCGGGGCGAAGTGGGTCCGTGGAGTGGGGACGAGTCAGAGTGCGCACGCATAGTAAAGTAGAGAGGGTTGTCGCGCGGAGTGGGGATCGCTGAACGCGATAGCGTTTCGCGGAGGGGATGAAAAGGTAAATATTTAATTGTAATTATCTCCGAAACGTATACACTTTAAAAAAAAATGTTTGTATAATGCATTAAAGTCAATTGCAAAATTTGCCTCCGAACAGACAAACAAACAAGAAAGCGGCTAATAAAAACGTGGTAAAATTGGCAAGTTGAAAGTTAGAGACATATAGGGGTTGACCACCCTCGTCGACCGGTCTTCACGGGTTAACAGGTGTGCAGGTGGGGGGTGTCCGGTGATTGCGGGCGCGGAGGTAGCCTCAATTAGCTCCCTTTATTCGGGCCGGGGGGTCGCATGGCGTTGGTGGAAGACAAACGACGCGGATGGCCGGCGAAAAGATTTAATTGCGGGGAAAGAGAGTAACTGGAGTGTGGTAAAAGGCTTCCGAAGTGCAGGTAACCGCGGCAAACAACCGTGGAATATACGCGCGAGTCGAGCAGAACCGGACAGAGCCGATCCGATCCGAGCAGACTGGAGCAGAAACAAAGTCGTTCGTTTTATTCCGTTCGTAAACCGGCCGCGCCTGGCGGAAAGCTTGGGCAACTGTACATTTCGGCCCCGGGAACAATGGCCGACCGGAAATGAATGGCCCGCATAACTGACCCGGTCTCTTTGCCCATGGCTTGTTCTTGTTTGCCAGGCTGCTTTGCCTTCGCGACGGCTAACCGAATCCTTTCGATTCTTACTCCGGCTTCTTCTGGGAACTGCTCTCCTTAACACGGTCTACCTTTTATTAGTTTTCTTCGGCTTCTACCTTTTGATTGATTCGCCTCTTTGATTCCGCGAACGTTCGCCCTTTCTTCGAATCGAACAAGATGTAGAACTATTGGAAATAATTGATCGATGTGCTGCCATTATTTGTTCGTTCGCTTTCAACATACAAGGACTTTTTCTGACGTTTAATTGAAAATGTAATATATAATAAATTTTGAGGCTTCAGCGCACAGAAAATTTATTATACACACTAGTAAATATCTATTTTGCGTTGATGTAATCTTTTCATCGAATAAGAATTTATTTATGTCGGAGTGATATAAAGTTCGAGTGACTGAAGATTAATAAAACTGAATATTTTCTCGGGTAAAATGTCGGGATGTACTACGAGAAAATTCAACTCCGTCGTTTTTATTCGTATGGTAATTCTATCGAGATGCAACGATCAAGATCCAAGCCCGATCGCTATGATTTATATCTCTTTCCGAGCATTCGGAAAGAGCAACGATTCAAGGCGGGGTTTAACTTTGATTTATTTCCGGCAGCGGCTGTCTTTATCGACGCTGCATTAAAGGGCCGAGTATCGGAAACAAATCAATTACCTAAATGGCAATCCTTGACGCTACATTCTCCTGTTCTCATTAATTGCGGTAATTAATTAGTCACGTATAATTACTAGTGGCGGCGGCGTCGACGGCCATTGATGTTTCGCGACCGTGTTTCTGGCCTCTTTTAGGCAATTTGATCAATCGATCGTTGAATGACGATAAGATTGCTCTAACGGCTGACGTCACTAGACATAATGGGATTTCCATGGCAATTAAGCTCGCCGATCGAAGTCTTAGCTTGATGACCGAATTATGACCACGTGAAGCCTTCTCGTTACTTTTATCGACATACTTAGACAATTTCAATTAACCGCTCCTGAAACGCTACCGTGCTTCTTTTAATCCAATTTTCCAATCGCTGACTTTCTCAATCTTATTAATTATAATCTATCTATATAAATAAAAATCAAAGTCGTTGGTAAGCGTTGGTATTTTTTTGAAAATGTTCGTAATAGTTCGAATATAGTTTTAGGGAAAGAAAAATTGGAAAGATTGCTCGGAAATTGAGGAAAAACTAAAAGTGCTTTTTGAATCGTTTTTCAATACAACAAAAAAACGAACTTCGCAGTTTTTATTCCATATTTCATTAGGAATTTGTAAACTGATAAAATAATAATAAAATATATATATATATAATAAAATGTTAAATGCTCTATGATATAAGATGCCTTACGCGAGTAATTACATTCCTCGGTCAATAAAAGATGAAATAGAATCTAGAAAATTAGCGATAGCCGGTTCCACAGGATAGGATAATTAAAAAAATCATGGTTGAGGAAAATCGTCGTCGCCCACTGGAAATTTTCATCGTCTTCAAAGCAACGTTCCTCCGTCTCGAGGACGCCTTGACTTCCGGTCTCGCGATTCCTCGGGCATCGAGCACACCAAAGGAAAGAGAGAAACAGGTTCCTCGAGACCTAATTACCGATCGACGATCCTCCAATGCAAGTTCAATGCACGCCGATAAACTTTCCGTAGAAAAAACGGGTAGCCAGAGACGTTAATTACTGTTCGTCCGTGTTTGAAATGATCGAATGAACTTCCTCGATCAAGTTTATATTATCGTAAAAATTGTATAAAGTTCCACGAAGGAGAACAGAGAGACCAGTCTCAGTTCAATGCTCGGTTGATTTAGTGGTAAGGAATGAATTCTATTTTTCATTCCGCATAAAAATGGTTTAATGAAATAATGTTTAATTATATAATATTTAATTAAATTGACGGTGTACGCACGTTTATGTCGTTGGGAAAGTGATTTCGTTTCCTTAAAGGGAATATGAAAGCCAAGATTAAGGCGGTTTAATTAAATTAGTTTCCGAATGACCTAATAAATGTTGTTAATCATTGTTGGGGGCGAGTTTGACGCACCACAGGTGAAAATCGTACACGCGCGAGCGTATGCCGACGCAAACACGCTGTAACTAATCGCAAACACAAACACCGAGGCGGTTTGTATACATTAATCAGCCAATAACACAAGGACATCGATGTAAAGGACAAACAGACAACTCGTATAACCGACAAACAGAGGACACGCGCGACCAAGCAGTATAGAACCGAGCAATTCGTGCGTCGCGTCCCGTAAATACAGAAACAACCCCTGTCGAACTATGTGCAACAGTTTCGCCCGTTCTCTTTGATCCTCGTTCTCTTCCGATATTAGTTTATTATCGCGCGATATCCAATTTCAAGCGTTTCATCCAATATGGAACCGAGAGCTCTCCTAACCACCGGAGTTCCAAATTTTCTGACCCGATCGCGACACCGGGGTAGAATGCACACTAACATTCGAACACTCTTAAAAAGACGATAACTTTTATTACTATTGGACGTCGGAATCGCAGTGAAAATGGTAAAAGTAATTGTTAAAAATAAAAAGAAAGATAATATTACAGGTATTAATTCGTAAGAAATTATTCAACAAATTTATTTCACCGAGCACACGTAAAAACAATTTATCGGAATTTAAATGGAATCATATGCACATGTATTAAATATTTGCTATATCTGTCGTACACGGTGCAGTACAAAAAGACGACGCTAATATTGAAATAATTGGAAAATCGAAAGATATGATCAATGTTTACGTGCACAAATGAGTACGGAAGTTAGTAAGAATTATAATGAATAATCGCGCGACCGCTTCACAGAACGAGAACCAACGCCAACATATTCCCATTAAAAACACGAACAATCGGAGCCGCGTTTAAATCGTAAAGCTCGGCCGAAGCAGCCCCATCATTAAAAGCGATATTTACGTTCGCGAAATGATGTATGAAATAATGAAAATAACGATGAACAACAGGGGGCTGTTTTTAAATCAAACCTTAACAAAAACGACTACGAAAAAAGTAACGATGCGTGAACAACCAACTAACGAATAAAATAACGATCGTAGTAACGAAACAACAAGGGCAGTTTTTAAATCAATTTTTACCGAACATGAAATAAACAGAATAACAATACGACAATAATAACAATAATGAGAAACAACCATGCCAGGTTTCGATCAATTCCAGTGAAAAACTGCCAGAACAAAAATAATAATTTTTATTGATAAACGAACGAATTAAAAATGTTTTAATAGTGAGGAAAAGAAAGGTGATGTTTCAGTAAGGCTATCTAAAAATTAATATATAATAATAATCGAATATAATAATGGTGGTAAGAATGAACGTCCTCGGGAATAAACAAAAACAACCGGATAAAATCATCGGAGATAAAAAATCCTGCAATTCTCCAACGGGAATGACAGCGAGAGAGACGTGCGTTGGAAAAGAAAGTAAAAGAAAAACCGTGGAAAATCGGTGAAAAATCATCGAGAAAGAAACGCCGCGGCGAGCTGGGATCGGGAATAGGTCGTCTCTCTGGCTACGAGTTCGAGAAACGTTCGAGGGTTAAGCTCTCCTGGCGGTGCTTAGCAGCGTCGCATCTCGAACAGTGGATCAAGAGGGTCGAACGACGGCGTCGGTGCATCGTTGTTATGCACCGTGAGCAGATATTACGGCACGCGGATCGATCTTACTACTCCCAATTGCATCCGCGGACAATGCATCCGGACTGGCTGCATTTTATTTTCCCTTTTTCTTCCCGCTGTCTCTCGTTTGCCCCTCCGTCGTTGGTGGATCGGTGGTGCATCGCTGTGTCTGAGGGCAGAGGGACGTTGCAATTTATCCCGGGTGCATTCGACGAAACCGCTCGAAAAGCGTCCTCGAGGAGGATTTTAAATCGTTCCGAGTGAAATCCTCGGGAACGCGACTTCTGTTCCGTAGACAACTTAATCGGGGATATCGGTTTACTCCATTTTCTTTCGGTTCCCTCACTTTTCTTTTCCTCGGTCGTTGGCCTAATCGTTCACGTTCCAACGCACCTCTTCTGCCGCGTGCCACGTTAACAATTTACCTATTGTTTCCTTCGTAACTACATCTACCAGATGTAGACACGGCGATCGTATATTACATTGAAATTGGAAAGCCTAGACTATTTTAATTATTTTATTATTATTATTTATTATAGACGGACTGAAGCCCTTTTATATAAGTGTTTACAAAAAAGGAGAAAGATACAAGACTACTCGGCTAATCAGAACAACGGGATATGTACAAAAAGAAAAAAAACAAAATATAATTATATAATAAATATGTCTTTGAATATCGATCGTAATGTTGTTAATAATAAATGTTAAATGTTCTCGACGCTACGGTTCGATCAATTAATTTAAAATCGATAAAAAGATATATGTGTTGTACAATTTTTTAAAAATATTATTGAAATGCTTAAGTGTAATAACAAAAATTGTTTGTAAATATTGTTCATAAAAATTACATAATACTGGTGCAATCGATAGGTATTATCGTATAATCCTGCGTAGTAGTTGCATTTTTAAATTGTGCAAAAATTCAATGAAAAAATCAATACGATTTATTATATTAATAAAATATTTAAAAACTGATAAGAATTTAAGGGAAGCGATCCAGGAGAGCATTTCTCAAGTGGACACGCACCTCGAGACTCGTATAATTTATGCGTCTGACATCGATCGACCCGGTGACCCGAGACACCTCGCGAGATCGTTTGAGAAATTCGAGGAGAGGCGGAAAGAATTGGTCGGGGGAGAGAATTGGGGTAAGATGATCTCTCTTTCTCTCCCCGTCCTTTTCGCTCGGGCATCGTGCCCGCGTAGGAAATTGCAGTGTCACGTTCTGCAAAAATGCCACGGGAGTCCTCTGGATTAGTTCCAGATTCGTTGAATATTAAATTGCGCGGGCGAGCGCCACTTCTCCGACGCGATCCTCCCACGAATTTCGTCACCGGAGGAAATTCGAGGAGCTGCCGGCCCGAGACCCGCCATTTTTGAATCTCGCGAAATTCGTCAATGGACGAGCGACACTTTTTCCAAACATACGGACGTGATTTAAAAAAAACCGCACGTGGTTGGCTAGCTTTCTCAGCTCTAGAGTCATCAACTCGATTGAACAATCATAATAATTGTGTTTGTTATTTATCGATCCTAAGGTTGTTTATAACGAAAGGTAAAAGGTGAAAATAAATTAAAGCTGCTTTGCTTTAATTTTGTGCTTCATCCGAGTTCGATCAAAAATAGTGGGCATTCTATGTAAAAAAAAGAAAATGAAGTTGACCTTCATTTTCAAGCAAGTTCCATCTTATATATTTTTTCCTAAGACCAATTAGCAGTCGTGTTATTCAGGTGGGCTGTTTTAGGTGCCTCACTCTGTATACATACATATATGTATGTTTTTATATATGTATATACATTATATATAGTATAATAATATCTCGAGACACAGAAGGCGTGGAAAGTCGGCGAGCGACGAGTACAAATCCAAAATGGTGTCCAGCGTAACCGCGCCCTGAATCCCGCGAATTTCGAGGTGTGAAACAGAGGGTGGAACTGAGGGAAGTAGAAAGCGCGAGCGGGGGAGGGGCGTTTCTCGCGAAAAATCAGTCCGGTTTCCATTCGCGCGGCTTAATACCCGAAGAAGTTGGAACCGATCCAGATGAAGGGGTTTTCCCCGGATTATTATTAAACGTCCGCGGCGCAATTTCCTCGACTGTACTTGGGCATCGATTGTTTCCCCGCGCGAGACGGCAAACTTCTCCGGCGCCATTCTTCCCGGCTCCTCGAACAATTCCTGCGACTCCGTCAAGTTCAGGCTGACGGGGGCTGACTGCGGAGTCGGTCTCGTGGCTGTTGAATTAATCCGAAAACCCCTCCTCCTTCTTCCCCGAAAACTTTCGAATTACCCGAATCACCGTTCCTCCCTCGTTTTATTCGAATGGCAAATGAACAGACGTCCCCGTGGAAAAAGACGAACTGCGAACTAGAATGCAACACGGCTACGGGAACCGGTGATAGTCATTAACGTGGCTTCGCGACGATTTACTGTCTCGCGACGGCTAATTTTCCAGAACGGCAACGTTTCGCAATTTGTGGAACGGGAAATGCCATAGAGAGCTTCCTCGAGATGAGTTCTCCATTAAAGATTCCGTTTCAACGCTCGTCTGTTCAAGTCTCACTTTGTTTCCGGGGGAGAAGTAGACGTTGAAGTTATTATTAATTAATTAATGTTTGACGAATCGCTACTAATCGCGGTGCAAGATGTTCTCCGATTTGAATGGGAGACCTCGGAAACATTGAAAAGCCGTCTCCGTGTGCAGGCTGAAAAATAAATGGCTCCTCGTAATTTTCGTGCGCTCGAGCTTAACGAATACAGCCCGGGATCCCGTTCGTATTAAAAGAATCCCTCGGCCCCGGGTTTTACCTTGGCTTCTGCCGCGCGCACCCTTGAAAACACTCTCCCTCGTCCTCTCTCTCTCTCTCTCTGAGAATTAAATATCACCGGCTCCCCCGGCGTTTTTTATTCTTTCATCTCTGCTGCGCGAAGGATGCTCCGGAAACGTGGAATGCAATCTCGTGAAAGAGTAATCGCGTCTCCTGATCGACCCGCACGCGGAAAATGCGTTGACGTTTCGCGGATGTACCAACATCGCGACACTATACTCTTCTTCGTTGTAGGGTTAGAAAAAGAGAGACAAGAAGGAAAATACATGTTAGAAATGATAGATACTCTAAAAGAGAGGGATAGGGAGATTTAGGAACAGTGTCAATATAATAAAATAATGAACTCTACTTGTTGTAAAAGATATATAGTATTTTATCGATAATTGTCCCCAACACGGGTCTGACCAGGGACACTTATCAGCCAGGGATACTGTTCTTTACCACGAATATGTAGGTGGAAGTTCCATAAAAAATTATTAATTATATATAATACTCTTCTTCGTTGTTCATAGAGATTTCTGATTTTTTGAAATGATACTTTTTCGGTGATGAAATGATTGGTTCTATAATTCCACGTGTCTCGCGGACAAATTGTGGAATCGTGGGCGTCGATTGCAGTTTCGACTGCATCGCACTTTGGCTACTATCTGTCCAACCAGTCGAGAGTATCCACCCTCCCCCATTGCACTGTGGACCGACGGAACCAGAAATACCTCAATCTCCCCTAAACTTCGAGGGACCAAACAGGAGAGAAGTTCCCTCCTCGAGATCGTAACCACGAACGTGGCGAGATGCAAACTCGGTTTCTACCATAATCGATAGTCTCGTCACTCGAAAGATATACGCGGTCGACGATGCTCCTCTGCGTAGATGCATCCTTGCGACAACGGGACTCTTTCCTCGAAAATCGTTTTAGATTTTTCCGCAGTAGTACGTTTTTGTTCCTCGATCATTCCGATATTAATGTCCGATAGAAATGTGAGCTGCCAAGATGAATCGTGATAGAAATCGCGATGGGAATTCTTGGGGAATTTTAATCGACGCGACGGAAATCGTCGGCGACGTAAGATGGCCTGACGGTAAATTAATAAACCGTGGCCCAGTTTCGCGGGGGTGACGACGCGCCTGCATTCGATATTTCCGAAACGAGAATTTTCCAGGATCGACTGATCAATCGATAATAATGTGCGCCGGGAACGCGCGCACGCTCATCATCGTCGGCTAATTAAAAACCGAACAGCCGAGTGCGGCTCATCCTTGAGCCAATTTTTGGGAAGAGAGAACCGCGTTCGCGAGCGACGCAGCTTTTTTCCGTATTAATTTTAGGTGTTCGAGTGGTTCTTTTATCGTTTCCGCCTGGAGAATCGTGTCATCGAAACGATCGCGCTAATTAAAAACACGGATATGATTGAACTCATTTTTATTATTTCGCGCCTTGTTTCTCGGCTGGGTTTCACTATTTTAGATTAAATTTAAAATTCTATTTTTCAATAATTTCTCATTAATGCTATCTCAACAGTCGTAAATTTAAAACCATTGGAGCCTGTCATTTTAACGAATCCCGTAAACCTAGTGCAACACGTTTTTGTTCACCGTCAGTTGTACGAACTCGTGATCGAGTCTCCGTCATCCGAACCGCAGTTCATCATAGTTATAGCCTTCAGTTATAAGAATTAATGGATAATGGATCGGCCATGATGTCCCGAGAAAATGAATTAATGGAATATCACGTCGAAAGTACGTGTTCCATGGAATGGATCGAATTTTGCGTAAATCTCGCTGACAAATTTGGTGGTAAAATCTTTAGAAAATTATTTACACATTCGCTAGTAAACTGATCCTTCTAGCGTCCCAAAAAAGCTGAAGCTGTTGGGTCAAATTCTAAAAAAGTGATTCATTTTTAAATGGTGTACGTACAATTTGTATATCCACTGTTAAATAAAAATTCTTTGCTAATTTTTTCTTGATAATTCATTCCGTGTGTGTTTGTAAAGAGGAATGGGTCAAGATAGACCCGTTAATTAGTGCGTGGGTGAGCTTCCGGAGGGTTGGTGAGCGTCGCAATTTCTCCCCGGGGAATATTTGAGCCTTGGGGCTCAAGTAGAATTCGGCGGGATGCTCGAAATTGTCGGCATTACCGTGAGATCAGAGTATAATCGGCCGGGATCTCGGATGTAGTTTGAATCCCCGATGAACCCGTTATTACGCCGACTACGGCTTTAATTTCTCGACAGAGCGACTGCCCGGCCGGCCGCGCCATTGCTTTTTCCCTTCGTCCCGAATTTTCTGCGATTTCCCTGTATAATCGTCGTTGCTCCGCCTAAATGACCGACGCTTTTCTTCTTGATCGTTTGGATACCCACACTGGGTTTCTCCTCGCAAATTGCTCGGAATTTTGATGGACGTTTTGTGCAAAAATATACTGGGTGTGTCTCTCGCTGTTTCCACCCTTCCATTAAGGGCTGAATTTACCGAGCCTGAAAATTCACTGGCACACGTTGCCCCTTTCTAAAAATGATTTAATCCAATTTATTTCGTTTGTTTCGCATTTTTACAATTGCAATAATTGTAACATGAAAATCTGCAATCGTTTGGTACGTTCAGTATCGAGCAGTTTACAGATTGTAAAAACCTTGGTCTAAGAGTCATCGATCATTTTTTTTTGTTGTTCATCGGAAAAACGGCAAGGAGCTTTCCCCATTGATCCCTCGCCTGCCTAGGTCCATTATAGTTTCCGGCGGCATGTGTATCGCTCGATAAAGCTCGCTTTCGAGTATCTAGGGCGCACAAATCAAGGCATAATGATCTGTCGAGTCGGACTTTCGCGCGAAAGGCGCAAGTTTTCCTTAAGGGAGTCGTTATTCGGCTAAAATGACGGCCGACCCCTTCTAAACCCACTCCTTTCCTCAAACGTCTGCCTCCATCTTCGAAGATATATCGGTGCACTCTTCGTCGCGAGCATTGAATATGCATCGACCGAGAACGGTCTCGAAAATTTACAAAGCAAAACGCCTCTCCGCTGACCTAATATTCTCCTTGGAAAATTCTAAATGGTTGTACGAAGATGTCGTTCTGGCACTCGCGCGAGATTTATGCGAAACTTCAACGAGCAGACGTCGTTTAAACTGTCCGCTCGAGTCGTTCGACGATCCGTCTGAATTAAAGCGGCTAATAAATCGGTGATTGTCTTCTGATCTATAAGTTTCTAAAAAAATATAAACTGAGAATTTGATTTGGTGTAGTACAGACTGGATATGTTTTTGTACTTTCAATATTCTGCTATGTTAAAAAAATTTTTCACCAGTTTGTAATTTTTGTATTGCATTCTTCATCATGTTGAAATAAATCTCGTATGAGATTTTCTATAATAAAAATAATCGGTGATCCTTCCGTTGTTATCTCCGGAAAGAAGATCGACGATCGTTTCGATCGCTAGAGGAGGAAATTGTTGATGGGGAGGCCAGCGATGGGGATGTCGAAAATATTATAATTAATCGAGAGTAAAATGTGCCCGATGTTCGGAGTCGCGTATCCGGGCAAATCGGCCATGGAAATGACGTATTAAACAATTCGGATTGAGGGCAAACGAGCGGGTAATAACTGGTTTACCTGTGTTCGGTGGAAATCGCGAAAGAGAGAGGGAGACACACAACACCGTGTGTTTTGTCGCGTTGGGACACACGGGGCTATCGAAACAGGTCAGCCGTTTTCCGGCACCGATAGAGGATGAACTTTGCGTTTCTAGCGAATATTTTGCCGGCCGGCCGAACAATTATCTCGACGACTCTATCGGCCGTGTTTAATTCTTTTGTTTGGTTCACAGCCGAGCTACCGCCGAGGAGAAAACCCGCCCTCGCTGCCACCGGGGCTTGAATCGCGGTTCATCAATTTATCAGACCAGTGCACCCGGCCTTTCAGACTTTTTAGCGACATTTGTTTCGCGGACGCGCGCGCGCCCAGGAACCTGCAGAAATAGAGAACAAGAGAGATTTTTCTCTTGCTTGAATCACGTTACGTCCGTTCCGACTATTAATATATTTTTCTTGCTCTAACTCGCTTCTCCAAGCTGCGACGCGTTTCTCTTGCTCGCAGCTCTATTCGAAAGGCAATAATTCTCTTGTTTTAAGTATAATTGCATTAGGGACGAGTTAAGGGAGGATTCTCTTGGCTTGCTGGCTAAATCCCAGCCTGAATCGAAGACAAGTTAGGTAGAGAAACTATCTCCAACAGACTCGGGCAACATAGACGGTCGTTTATGCCCAGTGGAGCAACGGTACGTGTCAACATAAGAGTTTCGCTCCTGGAGAGTTGCTTTAGGGGATGAAAGTCATTACCGGATAGAGGACCGGCGGAGAAAATCTTTGAGAGATTACTTTCAGACTCGTGTAGTTTATAGCGTCTTCGTCTCCACTCGAGGTATTTAATTTTCTAAAATTGCTTTGTCGAGAGATTCAGGATTTTCTGGGAACCACAATGAGCGGAGATTGTTAGAGGAAATTTCTCTGGACGAAATCCGGAATTTTGCAAAGGATGCGTCCGCAACGATTATGTCGGGGGCAGGTTTTTCCCCGTGGCCGGCTGGAACTGTGCGAATTTCGAATTGCAGCAGGGAACGAAGCATGGCGCGAGCCGTTGAATTAAACCGTCGGACGATTTTTTCGTTTTGCCGCGAGACAGCTCCCGTGTTTATTAGCGCAATATGCCGGGACGTATTTACGCATTCAATTTAGAGCAGAAACGTGGGAGAGCCGGGAAAATATGAAAGTTCTCAGTGGATCGTGCTAACGAGGATCTCGGGTCAGGTGGTAACGTACCGCCGCGCGCCACTATGCCATGCTTTCCAGTCAGCTTTTTTAATTAGAGCTATGCCATTATTTTCAGTAAATGTTGCCGTTCCAATAGAAAGCACCAGCATTCAATACCGGCCTCTCTTTATCCGCGAGGAACAAGAATTCTCGATGTGCATTTCAACAAAATTAATTCTCCGTAATCTGTATACCGTAGTTTTCACTCTAACAACATTTCTACCCCCATGACCTGCACTTTCACGTGATCCTGTAGAAAAGGTATAATTCGCTTTAATAACTTCTCGATATATCCTCCTACTTTTTAAAGTGGCCTCCACTTTTGCAAGATCCTGTAGAGAAAAGACAAGCGCCCCCTACACAGTACAATCCCTGATCCAAAAGTTTCAAAACTCCACCCTCGAATACCCTTTTCTTTTTTTTTTTGTTTCAAGGGTGGTGAGATATACAGCATATTATTGAATCTCTTAATTCAATAAGCGCAGCCTGTAATAATAAATAATTCAATATTATCTACAACAATATATTCTGGATTATGTCACTCAAAAACTAACCTCAAATGTAACGTCGGATGTTTTAAATATTTCAGGTTTAGAACTCGATATTGAACCTGAATATAAATAGATTGGAAGGGTTATTCTAAAAGAAAATCCAAAAATAATATATATTAATTATGTCTATAAATTTTGTCCTGTATTACCTTCCTTTAATAATAATCCTAACCTAACCTAGCCACAAAGCTCGCTCGCTCTAAACAATATCTCGACCACCAATTTTGCCGCGTCCTGTACAAAATCTCTGAACGAACACGTGTGCGATGAAAATTCAATTAATACTACAATTAATTCTATTCAATTAATAATACCGCAAAAATCCACCCTCGGAGCTTGTTCCCAGCGAGACGAGAAATTTGGAAAATGCGCTGAGTGCATTAGTAATTGAATATTAAAAAAGTCGTCTGGCACACCAACCATGGAGCGTCCAGTATAATCGGCTCGGCACTAGAGCAGAAAAAGAGGAAGAAAGCGACGGGGTTTCGGGCAAGAAGACGCGTGTATCCATCCTCGGTGAACTTAGCATGCACTCGAGCATCGGGTGCATGTGTGCCGGTGTGCGCTGGTGTTTCGCGAGTGTGTGCGGGGGTGGAAGCGGAGGAGAGAGTGAGAGAGAGAGACTGGTTCCGGTAATGAAACTCGACGCCGCGCGCCGCGTCGCGCCGGTAGGAGAAGCGGCTCGATAAAGAGGGACAGCGCTCGCTTTCAGGAGGGAGAGGCGCGGCGGGGAGACGAAAGAGAGGAAAAGATAGAGGGACGCGCGGCCAGGCACGCACGTGGGGACGTTGAACGGTCTAAGGGATGCTGGAGGGGATGCAGGAGGTTGAGGTCGCATTGATTTTGTCTAGACAGGGTGGAGACTAGCTCTGTGGTATCGTCCTTCGCTCACCGTTGATATTCCGGCAGCCAGTGCGCTCTCGGTGCACGCACCCGGCTGCAACTGCACTCTGCACTCAGCCCGGTGCAACTGTCCCCGAGAAATATCCGTTTTACCTCACGAATTTTGCGCCTTCGTGTATCCTTTCCTCTTTTCTTTTTGTTCCCCTATCTTTCTGTCTGTCGCTCTTTCGAATTTTTACCTTTCCCTTTTGTCTCTTGTGTCTCCGGACATTTTATTTTTCTGTTTCGTTCCCATCGACGTGTTTCGTTCGCTCTCTACGGTGGTCTCTTCCGTCGGGCCGGGAAATTCGATCGACCATAATCGCGAGTGAAAGCCGCGCGCGTGCGAGACGATACAACCGCGTGCGTGCCCGCGAGCACTTTCACTCGCAACGTCGATAACATCTTCGGAAAAGTGCCGCGGAAACTGTGTGAGACCTTTGTTTAGATATATGTGCGTCCGTCTGGCTGGTGGTTCTCTGGCTTTTCGGTTTTTCGCTGGGGTTTCATCGAGCAGGATCTCCGAGCGAAGTGATCTCGAATGTTTAGCGTGGGGTGACTGTGGTCGTTTGCGGAAAAGTTGAGGTCTATGGTAGGTTCAAGAGATTTGGTGCTAAACCTACCGAGTATTAAAGTGTCTGGTAAATGTCTTTAAGTTTTCCCTGTAATTTTCAATATAATTATTTTCTATAAACGAATTTGGTAGGTTCTCGAGTAATGTGTAAACGGAGTTTAGAAATGTAAGAAAAAATGATCTCTGGGTTGGTACGGTTGTTGAACGACGAATAAAATTTCTACCTGGTTTTCACGATTGACGTCGATAATTTATATTTTTCAATAAAGATACACAATAATGATTGCGTAATCGTGTCGTAAAACCATTACAACTGTAATTACAAGCCTTGCTTCGCGTTGGAAAGCACCGAACAGTCCTCGTAAAAATGGCGAGAACGGCATTGGTCAGACTTAACGTGACATTTATCGTAATAAAGAAAGAGAAAGCAAGACAAACAAAGAGAAAGTATAGCAAATAGTTAAAAAAGAGAGGACTACACAAAGACAAAAAGAAAAGAAGAACACGAGAAAGGGAGATGGAAAAAGAGAACGAGAGCAGCACGGTGATAGAAAGCTGAATAAGAAGCTACATTTACTGTGCTAGAGAAAGAGAAGTGAAAAAAGAGAGGAAGAGAGAAGTTAAGAAAGAGTGACACTTATTGCGACAGGTAAAGAGAAAGCAAGAAAAAGAAAGAGGGGGCAACGGAACCAGCAAGAGAAGATAAAGGAGGATAAACGATAGAGCAAAAGAGAGAGAGAGAGTTAAACAAAATAAAGTAGATAGGAAAACCACGAAAACGAGTTGTAAAAAAAATGGTGTAACAGAGTGATACAGAAATGCACTTGGAAACGGAACGGGAACGCATCCATCTTTCCCGATCCGATAACATCGAGATTAACAACAGGAAAAACGTAGCGTTTCATTGTAAAATTATTGCATTGTGTGCAACGAGTAGAATTGAGATATTCGTGGAAATAAAATAGCTCTTTATATTATTCGAAACGCGGTAAAGAAATTCGCGTTCGATTGCATCCTCGGTCAATTAATTCGCGGATATCTGTAATTATATGAACATTCTATTGACGAGAGGAAAGAAAGACAATCGATGTCGTAAATGTACGATGTCTGTACGGGCTCGCAGCCTGGGCCACAATGGGGGGCCTTAAGCGGGACGAAGACGCGACGAAAAGGACGCAGGGATAATTAAAACGGGAAATCGGGCTTTCCTCGCGGCTCGAGATCTCGAAATGAAATGTACTTTATCAACGAATCGGCTGGCTAACGAGGTTCGACGTTGTTCGCTCGTTACACCGTCGCGTTAATTGAGAACACAAAGAATCGGATGCTGCTTCGGCTAAATGAAAAAAACAACGGCTAGAGTGAGCGAGAGAGAGAGGGGAACCGAGAGTATAATATTTCTAGCTGTGCATTAATGCAAATTGGAATTATGAGAACGCCGGGGAACAAAATGCAACCGGTAATAGTATCGAGGAGAGAATAGAGGTTCGATGTAAGGGTGAACCGACTACAGTCCGTCGCAAAATTATTCCTCCAACTCGCGAACTACCTGGTATTACAATTTATGTGTGCTACGTTCGTTCCATCTTTTTTAACATTTCATGTTACATTATAACTTGTTTGTCCACGAATAAAAAGAAATCTGACATTTTCTTTAATCTCTGCTATTGTTGCAACGTAAAAATTACTCTACAATCTGTTACTGTAAAATGATTTTTAAAAAAAGCACTTCCTTCGTCCACGTTATCTTTCTACGACAAAATTGAAATGTTCAGAAATCGTGGACGGTATTTTATAATTTTCTTATAGCAATTGATCGCAGTACAGATCCTCCAAAGAAATCCTCGAAAGGATAAAGGATGTACGAATTTATATACTGCCGAGAAAATTCAGCGAGTATTTTATGGGACGCCAGATCTTTTTGTCGCCGAGTGTAGACGAGATCGTGAACCGAGAGACTCTCGGATTCGATCAGTCTCGCGAGGGACTCATTCGCCCCGTGAATTTCAGACGAGAGACAGAAGAGAGTTACTAGCAGACTGGGAATCGTAATATCTGCAGCGACACTTTAATTCAACCTTTTTACTCTCCTTCCCGACCTGACAGTATATGTTCAACAGGGAATCCTCTCGTATTCATTTCGCTCCTATTTCGCCCGGGAAAACATCTCGAGGATATTCATGCGCGCATAAAGATCCGCAGTTTAATTATCGCGTGCGTCAATAACTAATTCCATTTCAAACCATTCTCACTCTCTCTCGTATAAATTAATGAGAATTTTTATCGAACCGGAATGTTTTCTCGCGAAACGCTTTACGTATAAAATTATAATTGTTAGCTTACTGTTTCACGATTCAATTATATTCCTAATTAATTGCGAACGATTTCGAGGAGAACAAGCAATCGATACAGGCGATTCGTAATTAATGATATTATCGAGGGAGAGACCAATTTTTTTTTGTATTTAGGGTAACTCTAATCGAACTCTGCTTAACACTGATTTTGTATTTGAAAATTGGGGACATTCTTTTTTAAATGTTTCACAAGTACTTCCTCGACTTTCCAAATATTTCCGGAAATTCTAAACTGTTTGCACCGGAATGAATTCCATTGCGAATTTCGTCCCGATATCTCTCACGGTTCAACGGTTCTAGTAAAATGTCACGAAATTTCTCGATCCAGTCCACAACTGTGTGCCGTCTAGTTTGCGAAGGGATAAGTAGAAACAAGGAGAGCGAGTGTTTCGAGCGCATAATCTCCGATAAAGCTCGATCCCTGTGCAGAGCAGGCAGCCTCGCTTTAAAATCTCCATTGTCGCAGCGTACTTGACAAGGAATGAAAACGATACGCGCGGATTGCTGCGTGTCTGAGGAATATTCGCGACGCGTATCAGTCGCGACGCCGCTGACATCAAGGCAAATCGTCCTCTCTCTCTCGCGGATGCGAAAAATATTCGGTTGACGAATAGCCTCGCTTTCGCGATTTTTTTTTTACGAACACTGGCTCGCGAACCGAGAAAAAGAAGACGGTTTTTCTTCTCGCCGTGTTCTCGCGCTTCGTTCGACGCAGGCTGGAAAAAGGTCGGGTAGAATTGAAGAAAAATTCGAGTAAATCAAATATTGTATCACCGTTTCCGTCGTTTCTGCGGTTCTCGGGTTCGAGCAATCTGTCACGGCCTCGTTATGGTCGCGCAAGTACCAAGAAAAGGACAGGTTCGACCGGAAGAGAGCTTTCGTCGGTCCACAAATGAATTCGTTGTCCCTTTTCTTTATATCTCCTCCGAAGACTCTGCAGTCTGAGCACTTGCGGGGCAAACGGAACGATTACTTTTAATCCCTGTTTAATTACCAACCGTGGAAAGCGGAGACGGTTAATTGGTAGCGCTCGCTAACAAAGTCCACTTTAATTCCCGGCCCGGCTACTGTTTGTAACTTGATCGGGACGATGCCGATAACTCCGTTAATTAAAACCCCGAAATCTCGAATCGTGTATCATTCACGGACAATCGAATCTAACGATCCAATCTTTCTTCTCTTCTAATTTTGCGAGAATCTCGATAAAAATTGCCGGGCTTCGTGACTGTTCGTTGAAACATAATTAGTTTTCTTGTTCTCAGTTCACGTTCCGGTACATGAAAATTGATTTGCTCAAGTAGAGAGGAACAATCCACATAATTATTAATTAAATTAAAAATAAAGCTCTGGTCGAATATTTTTCTTCTTTGCAGATAATTATCGCGATAGAAGAAACCAGAAGTGCTCTGCCCCGTCTTTTTAGCGGACATTCTGATAACCCTTTGGTTTTTCGCGGACACGAGGAAAACACGGGACAGCCGGTTTAATTGTACAGAAAAATCCACGCGTATCCGGTGGTGTCCGGATTTTCTCTCCGTTCTTTTTTTTTTTCTTTCTCTTGTTTCTCCTTTTTCCCATTTATTTTTTTCATCGTTCTCGCGGACGCGTTTGTCAGAGCGGTGCCGCACAAAAGTACGCCGACTTACAAATTTATTCACGGAACACGCTGTCGAATTTATTTTACTAAACCGCGTACGGAATAGCGGATTTTAGATTAAAAGCGGGCTAAAATATATTCATCGCGGATGAAAATACGTAGAGCCGGCCAAAAAATCTTCTCCTTTCACTCGTTTCACCGTGTCCCGTCGTGCGAGAATTAATGGCACGCGTAAACAAATGTGGTGAAATATAACTGAAGCTTTCTGGCATGAAACTAGAGAGACAGAGTATGTGTGTCCATAATTATAGAAGTGGTTTGAATTATATATATTTATATATAAATATTATATATTTATCGCTTCAATATAATCTCGGAAAAGGAAATCAACACTAAACGTTTCGAATCAGACGAAGTCTTAGTTTCCATATTTGATGAAGCCAGTTTTTGTGTTCGCTCGATGAACGCGTAAATTGCGAATGAAAGCAATCGCGTGTATAATAAATAAATATCGAAGCAGCTTGATAATGGTAGAAACGAAGCAATTACGCCGTGCGAATTATTCATGACCAGGTTTCGCTGTATTCGAAGCAGCTCCGAGTAAAACGTTAGATTAAAATTAATAAGACTTTAAGCATAGCTTAACGACACTTTTTAGCTAATGAAGATTCTCTTTCTATTTTACAGGGACCCCCTCGACTCCCATAATGCCGGGAGGAACGCCAGGAACTCCGTCTTCCAAAACAAAGGTAAAACAACAATCTCTCCTTCCCGGAATATTATCTCAATCCTTTCGGAAGCATTTTCCTCTAATTTCAACCAGAAAAGGAACAACTCCCACGAAGCTAATCGACTAACAATTTCTCTCCGCCGATATTATCACGACAAATAAATAATAATTAGATTTAGCAACGTCCCGGCACTCTGTAGTAAAAGCACAAATACAACGTCGAAAAAAAGAAATGTTTAAATCGTGCGCGAAGCGTAAAGTAACCAAACAAAAAAAAAGAATATGCTATCTCGTGAAATTTTTGCACATGGCTCTTTTTTCGGCAGCGTTTTGTAGGAACACGGGCGAACTAGAGTGGGATTCGTTTAACCGGTTGAAAATATTACGGAGTTTCTACAGAAAATAATGTTCTCGCTTGACGAAAATTTACTCTACACTTTCTGTTAACGATGGTAATTGTTGAACACGGTGTTTCAGGACAAAATAATGATGAGAACGAAGGTGGTGGTGGCTCTGTACCCTTTTCGAGCGATCGAGGGAGGCGATCTTTCTCTCGAAAAGGTAAGTACGCATCGATTTCGAGAAAACGGACTCGCAAAATTGTCGGCCTCTTCGGAAAAATTAATAAGGTTCTCCGACTTGTCTCTACTTCGATCTAGAATTCTATAGGATTTAAAATCATCGTATTTGTATTGTATTCCACTAAAAAAAAAGCTAACGTGTCTATAAGAATTAACTTCTAAAAATACATTTAAGCTGTGAATTTCTGCATACATGAAGAAAGGCTGGACCGGCTCGTCAAGTTTCGAACACGATGAAAATTTTAATCGCGTCGATGATCAACGACTCGCACGAATGATTCATGCGGCCGGATAACGGACTCGATAATGTCCCGACGTCGATCCCATTATCAGGCTAGTATCGCGCCGAGCATCCTCGGAATTCCGTAGATCCGGTTATCCTCTAATACGCGGAGGAACTACTTCCGGATCCCATTAACACTTGAACATAGCCGTTTGCACCGCGGCCGTCGCTTTATCAGCCGTTAAATCAACCGCGCGGCGTTTTAAAGCTTTTACTACTCGACCATACACACGTATACACGCGGATCGATCTCTCGTGGATCGAGCCAAATCTGCAGTCAGCATTACCACGCCGCGGCGGTTCCAACAAATTTCTATTCCCGAAGATTTATTCATGAACCACCGTCGGTGTAGCAATTTCATTCCCCACGCCTCCCTTCCGAAACCGATACGTTTTCCTGTTAATCCGTTTTTATTCCGACAAATATTCTTCGACCCTGCATAATCCCTTTGTTCGAAAAACCTGGCTTTTTTGGTCCACGAACGCTGATATTCGAAAATATACCCTCGCGGTGTAAAAAGTTGATCTTTTCGATGCGTACAGGATGTATAAAAATTATATGTCCTTGACTGACTTTTTTACGGTTTTGAAGGTCAAATTTGTTTATGATAGCATCATGTTCTACTCATCGAGAGGATAAAAAGTGTTTGAGCTCCGACCTGTGGTTCCTTTGACACTTTTTATCCTCTCGATAAAAAAGTTAGTCATGGACAATTTCGTGGGAAGTTTTTTTAACAGATCTTCACCGATCATGAGGTGTAGAATAACGCTATGGTGGTCGTGACATATAATTTTTATACACCCTCTACACAGAGTGCAAATTGGCATGGTTCATAAATTCGTGAACAAAATAAACAGTCAATACAGAACCCTCTTATAACGCGTTGGAAAAATTTTGTTTAATTTCATCTGGTTCGCAGTAATCGCGAGTTTCTTATAAAACGATGCACGAATTATTCCCGTTATAGGAAGGTAC
This sequence comes from Lasioglossum zephyrum, assembly GCA_028455615.1. Lineage (NCBI taxonomy): Eukaryota > Metazoa > Arthropoda > Insecta > Hymenoptera > Halictidae > Lasioglossum > Lasioglossum zephyrum. The sequence continues at coordinate 4,190,088 of CM052333.1, forward strand.
GCGGAGAGGGTACACTTCCAGACAATTAAGCAAGAGAAGCGTGTGCGCTGCAACAGAAAATTTCGTGTACGTGTAGAATGGCCGACATTTCCGTGAACAAATCCGCGAGAGGATCGATCGGTCTGTGAATTTTGCTGTTCGTCGAGGACCGAGCAATAATCGAGATACACTTTTCCCGTGGCTCGAAGAAATCCCGGTGCACAACTAGAGAGAAAAGAGTAAGAGAGAGAGAGGAGACTCTTCAGCCGGAAAACGTTTCTCGGGTTTTCGCTCAATTTCATCCGTGCTCGATGATACACCGACGCATCTCCCGACGTTCTCCCGATAGAGACGAAACGTTGAAGAGAGAGAGAGAAGGCAGAAAAACGAAGCCAGACGAAAAAAAAACCGACAAAGAGGGAATAAAAAGAAAGAATGGAAAACTGGGTCGGTCGGGGGATACACGGGAAATATAAAAATCTCCGGGAACAAACACGAGCGACGTGGAAAACCGGTCCGGGGATATGGTTTAGCAAGGGACGGACGAAAATCGCGGTTTTCCCGGCAGTTTTCCACCCGCGCCACCGCGCTCGGGTTCGTGTAACGTTATTCGATTTCTCCGGCCGGCCGTAAAAAGCGTTTCGAAAGCTCGTCGGGGGATCGTTGAAAGCTTCCGAACCCCGCTGTCCCGTCGCTCCGTGAAACGATCGACTAGTCTACCTGATATCTTCACCAAGAAAGCCTTCTATATTTCACCCCGAAGACTATGCCTTCACCTCCGCCATCGAGACCGCGCGATTTAGAGTTTGCCGGCTGTCCCGGCTGGGAAAATTAGGGAAATTGTTTCTTCTATAAATCTGCTTTTCGTTCCACGAAAATTGCTGAATAAATTCTTGCTCGAATAGAAACGAACTTACTTCTACCAGCGATTTCAATAAATTCGAATGGACGTAGATAAATCGAGGCGAACGCTACGGTGTTGCCCATTCCTTCGAATCATGAATGCACGAAATTTGCAGCCCGATGATATATTCAACTGTTTCGGAGAAACGTGTCGAGGACAGTGACGATTAAACGGCGAGCAAATCATACAGTTAATTACGAATATCGATTTAGCATAAAACAGCAATATCTAAAAGCTTTTCGGTATTATTAACTCAGCTACGGGAATTAGTGGTTCGAAACAAGATCAGCGCGACGAGCACGTCGCCGTAATTAAATTAGATAATTTAATTAATTGTTTGGACGCGTTGCGGGGACGCTTGTAACGAATTTGTAACTGAATATTATTGAGAGTGATTACTTGCGGTATGGAACAATGCACGAGAACTCGAAGGGAAACAAATAAAAGATTTAAGTTAACCACCGGGCGCGGTGGTTGAAAAAATAGCTCCGGAGGTTGAAGAGCAAAGTAGAGCCAAGTCCGAAAGTTAATATTATCCTAAACGAAACTAAAACTCGGCACGCCGGTGTTGTTCTTTCCATTGTAAAAATCCGTCCGCGAAAACAAGGGGGTGGAAAGCGAACGGGGCGACGATGCTAATCCATAAACTGGGTGAGCTTTTACGGGGACCGCGGAGCTTATGCTGACACATATGTATAGCGCACTATAAAACCTCCGCGGGTAACAGACGGTTCGTCAGAGGTAAATTAACTTGTATTATTTCAGGGCGCCGAGTACGAGGTGCTGGACGATTCTCAGGAGCACTGGTGGAAAGTCAAAGACGAACACGGGTGCGTAAAAACGTGAAACACGAGCGTCGGTGCATTGTGCATCGTTGCACGGTACATAGACGCCGCCGCGGTTCTGCATAAAAATCGCAACGAACAGGGGAAATGATACGGAGTAATCAAGTTGAAGCAATTACTCGTGCTTGTTTAATCTCTGCTGAAGCATTCGGCGAGTTCTTGTTGCTTTCGTTATTCTTTCGCCTCTCTGTAACATAAATATAATTAAACTAATTATGCGGACAAAACGGGAAAAGAATATAGATGCCACAGGCAACGCAACACGTGAAACGATAAGCGAAAAAATTAGAGACGACAACCATTCTGAGAGCAAATAAGATACAAAAGAAACAATGCCAAAGGTGTTCAATTTTTATAATTGATGTTGCCGCTCTTCGTATACCGCGTGAAATTCTTTCCTTCCCTATCACCAAACAATTTCTTCAACAGAATTCCTGCTTTTGAAAACAATCTTGATCCATAAAAAAAAATTCCGAACGTCTATATTCCCGGCAACCCAACAACCTAGCCAAACAAACTTATCGAAAACCTATCCAACACAAAGTCAGCCAACATCGATGGTCACGTTCCTGTGAAAATCCGAATTAATGCAACCCCATCAGTTGTGCAAGCATCGTCGAAGGCATCCAGCGAGGGCTGGATATTGTTTCCGTTTTAATTTCAAGGTATCGGGTCGTCGAGTGCTTTTAAAGGCTTAGTTCGGCGTCGCTTCATATTCCAATAATAACTGCTTAGTATTCCTAAAAGCGGATTATAAGCGGTAGGAAGGGGGACTCGGGGAGAGTCGTGTTGGCAGCTAGGAGAAATGGTCGGCGGGAGGACACCGGCCTTGGCAACCATAAGGAAACCGCGCGGCTCGTGTCAAGGAAACGCTCGAGAGAGCCAAGGAGAACCAGGACGGGACCCGATATTGCTATGCACGCCTAATCGATGCGCGGACGTGCGTGAAATATCCGAACCGATCATTTTCGCGTGTCGAAACCTCGGGGAAGAATCGTGCACCGAACAAACACACTTTCTGGGCCATTTTTATAAAATGTCAAGGCTGGAATCGGTCTGGAAATTCTTGTGCCAAACATGACTTACCAATTAGGTCGATTTGCTTTATCGATTTGTATAAATAAACGCAACATGGACTGTTTTGCGATTCTGGGCTAAGAACCCATTTTTTGTGGCCGAAACTATTGCAGCGTTACTTTAAGGTATAACATTGCATTATTATAGGTCTTTCAATTCGTCTCGATACTAGTTAGAATTTTTGGAACACCACACAGTCGTTTTAAAGGGATTTCACTTAACAGACAAATTTGTTCACTAATACGGAAATGGAGAAAATTGACTTTCAGCCACGAAAAACGAGATTCCAGCCTATAATGGCCACTGTGCGCCGACTGGCTAGCTCGTTATTGGCGACACATCCCCCTAACAATGTCGAGTGCCGTGATCGCTAATTGGCTCTCATTAAAACTTAAGCAACTTGATCTGGAACGGGAATGGGCCCCGGGAACTATACCAGTGGCTTCTACGGCGTATAATTAATAACCAGGAGTTCAAGGCTCTCTCCAACGTCTTTTCATCGGGACAACTTCGATGTTGTGCGACTTCGCGGGATCCATAGTTTTCTGTATAAGTTTTGGGCCGTTTTGCGATAATAACGTTTGCCGACGGTGCGCAATGTAAGACGCCAGGCGGTCGCAGTTAGTTGGAAATGATCGCTAGATTGCCAGCGAGGATAGAATTCTCCCCGGAGTTCCACTGTTAAACTTTCTTCCGAAATCTCCAACAGTCTTACGCATATCACTTACACGTTGTTTGTGGTAATATCCTCTGGAGGATCGTTAACTGGGTCTCATTAAAACTTAAGTAACTCGATCTCCCAATGAGATGGGCTTCTACGAACACTGTGACTGATTAATTAGTAACAGATGCACAGCCATTGCAAGTCGTCCCTTTGACAGTTCCGCGATTGTTGAAGCCTTTATTCCGCGTCCCGATCAAAAGCGATCTAATTCGATTACTTGATAGAGTCCCAAAGGTACCTAGTCTGACCGAGAATTGTCTACTCCTCTGATTCGTCTGACTGTCGTACTCGTTCGACCGAGTTCACCCGAGGATCGTTCAATTTTCGTTAGCAGGATCTTGTTCAATCGTTCTGATCAGATTCTACTGATCCAATCGTCGTCCCCTCGTCTCATTCTACTTGTCTGATCTTGGGAGACTATATTCTACCTACTCCTTCCTGTCTTTCTAAACGAGACGCGAATCAACTGCGTTTAATTAGATCAAACTCGAATCGAAGACCTACACAGTAAATCTCTCCCTGTTCGCTCCGGAGATCCCTATTTCACTGTGTACTTAAAATTCCACGCACTAAAGTACATGTATCCAAACGCACGTGTGCTCTAGTTTGCTCAGAGTGCGCTCCTAGAACTCCGAAGTATCCGATATTAGTCAGAGAAACATCAAACATACTCCTTAACCGTTCGCACTCGGAACTATTTTAACTGGAATGCCAAACGACGAATAGTTATTATACATCGACAAATACATCGTATGGTAAGAGGTTAATATATTATTCTCGTTCATAAACGTTAGATGTTATCTTTCAGATCCATCGGCTACATCCCCAGCAACTATGTCAAAGAGAAAGAGCTGCTGGGTCTCCAGAAATACGAGTGAGTATTTCACGAGGTAATTCGTAGAAATTTCTGAGCCACTCACCTGATTCCTCTTTTTTTCTTGAATTGCAGATGGTACGTGGGCGACATGTCCAGACAACGCGCGGAATCATTGCTCAAACAGGAAGACAAGGAAGGCTGCTTCGTTGTCCGCAACTCTTCTACCAAAGGGCTCTACACGCTTTCCCTCTACACTAAAGTGTAAGTGCTCCCATCCCCAGCCCCCACCCCCCTACAAACTGTTCCATACCTCCAGTTCGCAGTTCCGCAATTAAGGGAAAGATTCCGTTGCAGCCCGCATCCTCACGTGAAGCACTATCACATCAAGCAGAACACCAGAGGAGAATTTTATTTGTCGGAGAAACACTGCTGCGGCTCCATACCGGATCTAGTGAACTACCACAAGCACAATAGCGGTGGCTTGGCTAGCAGATTGAAGACCAGCCCTTGCGATCGCCCTGTACCACCGACTGCTGGCCTTAGTCATGGTACGTAGTCCTTTATGACAGTGTATGTCCGCCTAACTTAACGGGATAGACTCGTTTCTCATCTTTCGATAATGCAAAGATCGGGTTTTGTCAGTAGTCCAAAGTACTAGATAAAAGATCAAATGTCCTATTTTTCTGGTTTTCTGGTTTCTCATCTTCAGAACATACCTGTAAAAAGATATTGAAATGTTAAAAATCCGTAACACGGTTGTCCTGAGATCGGTAAAGAAATAAATAACCTAATTCCGTGCGCAGATAAGTGGGAGATTGATCCAGCAGAGCTGCATTTGTTGGAGGAGCTTGGATCCGGACAGTTCGGAGTGGTTCGCAGAGGCAAATGGCGTGGCTCCATAGACGTTGCTGTCAAGATGATGAAGGAGGGCACTATGTCCGAAGACGATTTCATTGAGGAAGCTAAAGTGATGACGTGAGTAGCTCCTGCTGCAAGATTAAACACCTAGTAAACGTATTCGTTATATCAGAATAATCGATAAGTATTGGATGGTTCTTTCCAGGAAACTTCAGCACCAGAATTTGGTTCAGCTGTACGGTGTTTGCAGTAAAGACAGGCCAATATACATTGTTACCGAGTACATGCGACACGGATCTCTCCTCAACTACCTCCGTCGCCATGAAGCAACATTAGGAGCGAATGTTGGTCTTCTGTTGGACATGTGCATACAGGTGAAGTTTATATATCAATCCTCAGCAATGAGTAGTCGTTTATATAGTTTGTTTGACGCTTTGATTCCGCTCACAGGTTTGCAAAGGAATGGCTTACTTGGAGAGGCATAACTACATTCACAGAGATCTGGCTGCGCGCAACTGTCTGGTTGGCTCCGAAAACGTGGTGAAAGTCGCAGACTTTGGATTGGCAAGGTAAACGCGCACGATAGTTTAGTTTGTCTAAGGTTAAATTGATAATGGGTTCTATAAACGTGCGGTGAACTCGATTCTAGGTATGTGTTGGACGATCAGTATACCAGTAGCGGCGGTGCTAAGTTCCCAATCAAGTGGGCGCCACCAGAAGTCTTGAACTACACTCGCTTCAGCTCAAAATCCGATGTCTGGGCATACGGAGTGCTGATGTGGGAGGTGTTCACTTGTGGAAAGATGCCTTATGGTCGCCTAAAGAACACTGAAGTAGTCGAGCGAGTTCAACGTGGTGTGATCCTCGAAAGACCCAAGGCTTGCTTCAAGGAAGTTTATGAGGTTAGTCGTTGATCAATCCGAATGTTCACCTAAAATGTTGACCTCACGACGAAACTGTATGGTGCTAGGCTAAAGATCTTACCATACCGAGTTGTATTCTTTTGTCATAAGATGAAGCTGACTGGATGATTGCAGGTGATGCGAAAATGCTGGGCCCACTGCCCCGAGGTCCGACCGTCGTTCCGCGTATTGAAGGAACAGCTGATCAGCGTGTCTCAGGGTCTGCTCAATGATTGACTCAACCTTCTACGGTGTATGCGGCTGTCGTCGCCATCGAACCGGTCAATACAAGCGGCGAAGTCTCCCTCGTTGGAGCGTTCGCCCTCGATACTACCATCCTCGAACTCCTCGTCGTCGTACAACTCGTCGACGTTGCCGTCGTCGCGCAAGAGCCGCGCGCCAGCCTCCCTGCCGCCGTCGGTCGATTTTCTACATCTCTCCTCGTCCACGTGTAAATTGAAGAAAGAGGGCTCGTCCTCACCGAGTACACCCGGCCACCAACCTAGTCAACCATCCTCAAGCTCGTCGAACGTCTGTGACATTTGCAGTTCCTACGGACACCCGTGGATCGAGATTTGCAAGGCGATACGAGCCACGAAAGGCAAATAAGATTTCTTTCTTTACTTTTTTTTCTGAAAGCGTGCGTGCGTGTGTATGTGTGTATGCATGTCCCGAAACATACCCGTGTGTCGCAACCTGAGCTGTTCTTGATTTCTCGAGACACCCGAACATGTGAAGCTAGTTTTAAAAAACCCTAGAAATCGAACAAATTGTAACAGAAATCTCACACATTATATTAGCGCTCGACTATTTCGCGCGTTCGGGTGACCCATAGGAAGGACCTTCGATTTTATCCAGTTTTTGTACGCTGCTAGCATACAAGGCCCCGAATGGTGAATAGAAAAATTAGCTACAAAGGAAGATTTTTGCATATCTTCGAAACCACCAAGTAACTATGGCTACCATTTTCGTATATATCATTATAGTATGCTATCATTGTATAAAAACTAGCTTTGATTGCAACCTGACACGCCGGAAGGATCTTGATGCAACAATTGTTCAGCCATCAGCGCCACGCATCCTCCACCTCTTCGTCCTTCCTCGTCCTTGCTCGTCCATGCTTGACCTCGTTAGACATACCGGGTGGCGTGCCTAGAACCGAACAAATCCAGTTTTATCGAACAATAACGCACCGTACGTTTAAACGTGCATTTTATATGCTGAACAGTATTTTGTCCGGGAGTTGCTTTAATTTTACATAACTTACGTCATCAACGACATTTTTATCTTGTCCGTATAGGTAGGATTGAGGTTATGCGCGCCACCTAGAATCTTTTTTATTCGAAAACTAAAGAAGTTTTATTGAGATTTTCCCCGCTCTACCCCGATTTTCCTCCCTCGCCCTAATGATTTTCAGTCTCTCAAATTCCATACAACGATATGGATGCATTTACGAATAGAACAGTAGTATTTATTGAGTGTCCTCGAACGGATATAACTAGTAAGTCGTGACTCTTCCGTAGGAGCATATACTGGTCCCTTTTGTTATCGACTTTTTAACGGAACACAATAAACGTAAAACTCCTACGAACGGAGAGAGAGAACACACAACAAAAAAAAAACAATTATTTCTGCTTAACGCGAATGGATTTCATAAATGAATGTCTCACTTCTGTATTATATACTATGACGATTTAATAAAAATAGTAATAAAGAAACGAAGAACGAAAACACACACACACGAGGAACCAGCGGAATTATTTATAGGTTTAGGAAACCCAGATAGCGACGCGTACGTCGAACAATTAACGGAATGCTCAAACTGTGACGTCACTAGTCTCGCTCGATATTTGCTACTCCTCAATAATCATTCTCCTCGACATCTCGCACAGAAAAATTTCCAAGCATTCGTTTTGGTCTCTCGGTTATCGAAAGGTGCAGACTGTCGCAGTTTAATCTGATAAATAACACTTTAAGAAGAAGCAATTTTCATTCGAAAATCCAAGACATTTCTTTCAACCCAGATCATTCTCATTCCATGTAATCTCTTTCACATTTTTGTCTTCTGGAGAAAGGTTATCGGAAACTTTCGTTTGAGCGTTATTATCAACGAATAGATTAGAATGCGACAATCTGTATCGAGATAGAAGTATAATGGACTTACACGAGAAGAAATGGAAACCTCTTCCTCGCAGAACGCGTCAGTATTCTTGTTACCACTTGTTCGCTCGCAGACTTCCGAGACACCGTTAATTATTGCGTTAATTAACGTCACCACTGATGCGACGTTGCTCGAACGTAAAGTTTGGTTATTTGAATCAGAAGATACGCGAACTTTTCACCGCGAAAAGCTACACCTGAGCGTGAGAGAGGAACTGGACCGTCTTCGAAGAAACCGCGAAATTTGAACTGTGTATTACGAATTTCGTAATGCGGATGCGCGCGCATCGAGAGGTCACGTGTATGTGCGCGCGCATCGGGAGGCCACTGTTCGACTATAGATTGCTCCTAACCTAGTGGACTTCGACACTCCTTTCGAATTAACAAACTTCAAAGCAATCGCAATGTGTAATTCGAGTAATAAGTGTAACTAATCATTTCTATTAATCGTTGTTTTCTCCCATCGAAGGAAACGTCATGATAAAATTGATGCGCGGAATTAGTATACGTGTACCGTTTTACACTGTTTGATATTTACGAGAGTACTAGGATTGGAAATGTTCATAACTGTAAAGTAAATAAATGATAAGCATGCGATTTGTTATCGGTTTTACTAGTGTCAAACATTGCAGGTAATAATTGTAAAAAAATTACGGTGTATCAAATAAACCATTCAAAGTAATGTCGATTCGATTTCTGTCTGTCTGTATTCACTGTGTCATCACCGGCTTCATTTTTATTCGTTGGCAAACATATGTTTTCAGAACACTCTTCGCAAGACATTACAGTGTCATGGAGAACCCATTGATCGCTGTATGTCAAATGACATCGACGAATGATAAAGAAAAAAACTTGCAAACTGTACGCGAACTTGCTGAGAAAGCTAAATCCAGATCGGCTTGTGTAAGTATGAAAATATGTATTTAACATTGATCAGTTAATAATTAATCCTGTTCTATAGATCGCATTTTTTCCCGAAGCATGCGATTACTTAGCGGACAATAAAAAAGATATAGTGGCTATGGCGCAGCCATTAGATGGCCCAACAGTAAAGTCTTTCCAAGAAATTGCGCGGAACAATAGAATTTGGCTCTCGTTAGGTGGATTACACGAAGCAGTAAGATATTTCAACATATCTTTCAGTATATTTATTTTTGGATTAATACAATAATTATCATTATAGTTACCCAACAATGAACGAATAAGTAACACACACATTGTCATAGACAGCGATGGTAAAATTGCTGGTACTTATAGAAAAACTCATTTATTTGATATGGATAACAAACGTACTGGTGTTAGGCTAATGGAGTCGGATTACGTTGAACCAGGAGACAAAATTGTACCACCTGTATCCACGCCGATTGGTAAACTAGGACTCAGTATTGTATCCTTTCCATAGATAAACAATATTCCTAAAGAAAAAGGATTGGAAGAACTTAACAAAAGAATCAGTGCTATGATATGCGTTTTCCCGAGCTGTCTCTTGCGCTGAGAAACATGGGAGCAGAAATTTTAACTTATCCATCGGCGTTCACGTACCAAACAGGTGCTGCACATTGGGAAGTAATATTACGAGCTCGGGCAATAGAGACGCAATGTTATGTCGTGGCTGCAGCTCAAACTGGCACACATAACAAGAAGAGGGTGAGCTGGGGTCATGCCATGGTAAATAACACTGTTCAAGAAACCTGCAATTCCTTTACTCCCTACAAAAAAATTAATGAAATACTTTTCGCTAGATTATAGACCCCTGGGGAACAGTAATTGCTCAATGCAGCGACACAACTGACATAGCAACAGCAGAGATAGATTTGGGACTTCTTCAACAAGTTCGCGGAAATATGCCGTGCGAGAACCATCGCAGAACAGACTTGTACCCAAAACTAGAATCCCTGAATTGCCAATAGATCGTGATCATTAAAATTAATATGCACTGAACGCGTTTATTACTTTTATACGAGCGAACGCTCGTGCCCAACTGTCGATGTAAAAAGTAGCATTAATTGGTTTAAAACGCAGTTCATGCTACATTTTTGTAACATACATGTATAAAACAAACATTTATTATAATACATCTTATTGTACATACTTGTATAATGATCCATGAATATTAAATATGAATACCTTTGTACCTTAAACGTGAAGGATAAAGTGAAAGTAAAACGCTATCTATATGAATAGATAACTGTTCTACATAGTCGATAAAAAATGCACGAGATTGCCGAAATGTAATCAAGATTTTCTAGGATTAAATTGTGGAACAGTATCACCGAGGAAATGATAATATATTATTTGCTGTGCTAATTAAAATAATTAATATTTAATAATTATTTAAAACTTCAAATATTTCCTTTCTTAATGGCACGTGTAATGTGTTCATTTTATTTGCTACCTGTAAAAGGTGAATCGTGAACGTTAAAGAGATTTTTGTAAAACCACACACGATATCAGAAATGAAATCCTACATACTTTCGCTATCTGCTCTTTGATATCCTATAAGATCTGCTTCGACACCTTGCAATGCCCAAGTATGCTCGTATATCTCTAATGCTTCCCATTCAGACTTGAAAGCAGCTTTAGGATCTGGTGGCATGGACATTGCTGCACCTGATACAGCATCCTGTTGAATTCTAAAAGCATCGGCAGCATTGTTCTCCCCGAGAACAAGCGTGTAAATCGATCTTAACCCAAACACATTCAGGAAGTACCAAGATGCGGATGAAACCCATGCAGCATCGAGGGTAATTAATTCTATTCCGCGTTGCAACATTGGTTTGAAACGCAACGTCAATGGAAATGGCACTTTGGCTGAAATGAAATTGCTATGTTACTCGAATAGGAAGTTCAGTTGTAGCTGGTACGAAAATACAGTAAGTCCTCGAAGTTTAAACATTTCTTCCTAGCTAGAATATTCCATTCTATATGGTTTCATCCTTTTTACAGATACAATACTTAAAATTTAGTCTAGGGCTTACTGTACCCAAATAATAAGCTTCGATATTTACTAGTAACGAAACCAGACAGCATCCAATTGATCCATCCTCCTATGAGCACGGTAGGTAGAACGTTAGTAACATTTCCCTTCAACATGTCTATCATCACGTTAGGATCAGTGATTGGATTCTGCGACACAGGAGCACGCTTTTGTGTCTTGAAATACCCTGTCTCTTCATTATTAAAGAAATGTCTTCTGCTGATAAATGCCATCTTTGGAATATATTGACCATTTTCCCTAAGCAATCTAGACCGTATCATCACTTGACTAGAAGAAACACAATGGAAACGTCAATAACGAATAAAACAATTTAGTCGCTCTGAAGTGTAAAGTTTCGACTGAATTACCTGTCTTGTACTTGATGAAGCTCAACCTTCTTCTGCGAGGCGAGTAATATGGAAACATAATGACGGATGATACCTACGAGAAAGGTGATCACTACGATCGGCAAGAACACCCAGCCCCGAATATTTGGGTCTAAAAGCAACTCGGCCATGCCACTTCTCGCTGCACCGAATTTTACACGGACGAAAGAAGAAAGTTAAGAAAACCAAACAGACTGAAACACATTTTACGAAGGCGAGAGTACTATGCGCATGCCGATCACGGATTTCGAACATTGGGAGCCCTCTGGAGGAGACAATTCAATCATCGTTCGGGCTTCGTCGATATCGAAGTTTCAATTCTCGTTTTATCTGAAAATATGCGGACGCTCTTTGGTCATTTTGTCAGCTGGTTGGAAATAATGGCGTAAATATTGACGGAATATTGGTACAGACACGCAACGAAGTATAGAGATAGATTAGTAGATCAATCACCATATATGGACAAAGAGTAGGGATGCAATAAGCGGCGCCTTTGATGTCGGTGGTTCGATTGTTCTACGTGGTTCTACTTCATTGAAGGATAGAAATATTCAATTTTCTTTCCGGTACCTTATTTCAGTATTTAAAGAGTAACAAAAATACCAATGCAATGTTCGGAAGTTACGCGTGTTCAAGTTTGAGCGATTTTCATAGTTTTTTTTTACCGTTGAGGGCGCCAGAGTTGTGCTAATTCAATTACATTGTAATTCAATTACGTAGTTGAATTACATTGTATTTCAATTGATAGTAATTCAATTACTAAGTATTTCAATCATATTTGTAATTGAGATACAATATAATTGAAACACAATGTAACTGACATGCAATTTGTAATTGAATTACAGTATAATTGAAATACAATACAATACATGAAAATAATGTATTTTATAATTGTGCTCCATTGCAATTACGAATTACATTGTAATATAATTGACTGAAGATCTGAATTATAAATTACAACATAATTGAATTACAATTTAATTCAATTACAATGTATTTTATAATTGTGCTCCATTTCAATTACGAATTACATTGTAATTTAATTGACTGAAGATCTGAATTATAAATTACAACATAATTGAATTACAATTTAATTCAATTACAATGTATTTTATAATTGTGCTCCATTGCAATTACGAATTACATTGTAATTTAATTGACTGAAGATCTGAATCATAAATTACAACATAATTGAATTACAATGTAATTCAATTACAATGTATTTTATAATTGTACTCCATTTCAATTACGAATTACATTGTAAATTTAATCGACTGAAGATCTGAATTATAAATTACAACATAATTGAATTACAATTTAATTCAATTACAATGTATTTTATAATTGTGCTCCATTGCAATTACGAATTACATTGTAATTTAATTGACTGAAGATCTGAATTATAAATTACAACATAATTGAATTACAATTTAATTCAATTACAATGTATTTTATAATTGTACTCCATTTCAATTAAGAATTACATTGTAATTTAATTGACTGAAGATCTGAATTATAAATTAC
>CM052333.1:4203340-4233313 GCA_028455615.1 Lasioglossum zephyrum
TAAATTGGACAGAGTTGGCCAATCTATATAATGGTGGGGGTTCGTCGTGGTGGGGCAGCGGTCCGACGGAGGGCGGTGCAAATCGTTCGCATTTGGCGGCGTACCGTTCGCCGAGACGAGACGCCTACGTACGCGGTCGCATAATGCGATTCAGTTTCGCTGGCGCAATTACGGGGTGAGATTCTCGGTGTTCGCGTAAGTGTGGGCCCGCGAGAGAGCATCTCTCGTTTCGAGTCGAGGTAAAGTGCGTCGCACGTTGGGTGCCCAGGCGTGATATGAAACAGTGAGTCTCCCCGGGGCGGTGATTCCGACTGTACAGGCGAGGCTGGCCGCGCGTCATGGGCTTGTGAAAGGAATCGGGAGCGTGCACGACGGCCGGCAGGAAGTGGGAAAACGGGCCAGGGATACAACGCCTCACGCCCGGTTGTCACGACGCCATGTTTCCCCGAGGTGGTCGACCGATGTCGAGTGTTCCTCTGACGGTGCTCTGTTTCTTCGTGCTCGTCGTCGCCGGCCATGACGAGCCCGGTAAGTCCCGCGAATCTTCTCTCTCTCGTTCGGTCGTTCTCTCTATTCCGGCGACAGGTTCTTCCGCTGTCCATCGTCGAACGCCGCGCTTCTCGCGACACCGACCGAGAACACGAACGTTGTGCACAAGCAAGGTAGTTGCCTTACACCATCAACCGTGTACTTATGTACTCTGTCTGTCATCGTCTCCCCTTTTCCTCGTTTCTTCCCCCGTTCCAACCCGGACAAATATCGAGAGGCAGCAGACGAAAATCGAACCGGGCCTCCGACCAACAGGCGTGCGTGAAATCCCGTGCCGCGCCGTGCACCATTGATTATGCTCTCTCCGTTTTTTTCGACAGAAACTCCCGGATACACCGACCCGGTCAAATAGATGTCCACCGGCCTCCCATAACCCGTTTGTAAAACCACGGACAGCTATTACGATTGCTGGATCATCGCGATAAAGAACGATAACGAATTTGTCACCGGTGCGTCTCGATCGGCTCGATCGTTTATCGTTCGATGCACCCGGTTCACTCGCTTATATTTGTTTATGTAGACTGATAGATATTATGTATATATTATGGCTCGCAGGAAAATATACAGGATCAATTGAGCCCGTTGTATACGAGTGCACCCGGTGTACACACCGGACGGTGTGTTCGCTTCTTCTTCTTTTTTTTTACACGCGAATAGACATGGCGTAACTTGTTGACAACTTTTTCGTTGTCGAATCGACGAGATTTTCATTGAGCGAAAGCCGCGTTCGTCACAAGTTTGCCGGTCAATCGATTTCCGTTTCGTTTGACCGCCTCGCGACGCGTTTACAAACGTTACGGGTAGAAAGGAAAATGCAATCGGCGAGAAAAATCGACTGCGCGATGTTCGAGATTCAATTATGTTTTACTCTCGCCGTGATTCTCGCATTCGAGGACACAACTTCTGCGAGGGACATGGAAGAAATGAAAGATGAGAGGAAATCACGATTAAATATATCTCGAAGTACATTTCGACCGAACGCTTCACAGGAATCGATATAAAACGATTGAATATTTAATTTTCGCATAGAATGCGGACTGATTGAAATTAATCGTAATTATCAGATTATTCTCTGTGTTTACTCGTAATATTTGTTTTCGTCTTGAATATTACGTTTGTTTCGAGCGTATCGTAGACACGAGTGTAACGATCGAATCTACAACGTGTAATCGAAATTATAAAAAAATGATGATCAATCGGGAGAGCGGTGTTGAACGCCGATACGATCGAGGCTCACGGGAAGTTGTGACAATTGTTTATTTGAATGGAGATTACGCGATATTTCGTTTCCGTGTAAATATAATCAGATCACATAACTCCAGACGTAATTTAGAGACGCTTGATACGAGAAAGTGTCACTGCCCATTGAGTCACCGATGCTATCGCTATAATAAGCGTTACGCTCATTAAATAAAGAATGCATGAAACGATCGTGCCCCGTATTAAATAAGACAAAACGCTCGACAATGATCGCAAACATATTTTTTCGAAATTATCTTACCGTGAGCGGTCTCCCCTTTTGTTTAATTTAATTATCAACATTAATCTGAAATTATATTTATCTACGAATCGAACGAGCTTTTATGAAATAGTATATAAGCAAATTTCTAGACAAAGATTAATTGACAGTTTGTCGGATAACAACTTGGCAAGAATTATTTTCCCGTGTGAAATGAATTTAATAAAATACACAGAACTTCCCTGCTTGTTGGAACTGGGAAGACAAAACTTGGCCAATTTATGTAGCTTCACTGCCACCACCATAATGAATTAACGAGCCAACTACTTGGTTCATTTACACACTGCTCGACAAAAAGTTCTGCTTGTATTGGACAGCTCTGAAGGAAACTTTTATCAATTCTCTTCTAAAAAACTTGTACTATATCAACAGCTATTACAGCGATACACCAGTAGTAATATTGACACTGTTCTATGTTTTTGGGTACAGGTATAGAGAAAATAGAAGCCACCGAACGTACAAATGAAAATCCTTCAAACTTAGAGATCACAGCGTCGCAAGATTTGGAGGGCATAGAGGCTGGCAGCACACCTTCCTTAATATGCAAACTCAGTGTACCGGGCCAAATATGGTGGACCAGAAATGGAAAGAACCTCACGACTATCAAGGACTACGATGCCGGAGGACGTTTGGATATTAAACAAGCCAGTAGAAATGACACTGGAGACTACAAATGTAAAGCGCAGACAATGGAAGGAGACTTATTGGAGAAAGATGTTCACATCAGGATTATTGGTAAGTAAATAGCAGTCGTTGTAAGACTGTGGACTTTAATGCAAGATTATCTTATTGAACGAACAATGATTTTTTATTTCAGAGCCGGGCAGAATAACACCGGAAGACGACATTAGGGCAAAAGTATCAGAATCCGCCAACTTGACCTGCCACATGCATGGTTTCCCGTTATCCCAGTTCTCTTGGACCAAGAAAAATGATTCAGAAAGCACGGAATACTTGAAAGAATTCACCAGCGCCTCTCAGATAAACGAAACCTACACTATACTGACCTTAGAGTTCACAAATCTGGATCACAAAGATAACGGAACGTACGTTTGCAAAGCACGCGATTACAATAGCGAGATCAGCGCGCAAAGACAGCTTTTCGTGATCGACGTGCCTCAAGTCAGCATCGATTTCATGAAAGCTGTAGGTGCTGGAAGTATATTTCTGAATTGGACGGTGAACGACGGAAACGAGCCGATCAAAAAGTATTTTATCAAGCACATGAAAAATGGAACCGATCGGTATCTATATTATATCGAGCAAATCGGGGGTGGGAATTCGAGTTACGTTTTGAAAGGGTTCGAAAGCGGTACGGCCTATCAATTCGGAATTGCAGCGAAAAATGCGGTGGGTGAGTCGCGGGTCACGTTTGACCAACGTTGGATCACCACTCTCGAGAAAGGTATGGCTCCGAAAATGCATGCACACGCCGTTTTATTATGCAGGGTGTCTCTCTTAAGTGTGTCCCGAAAAATATCTTTAACACTGAACTAACTACTAAATACATTCCTCTAATCATGTAGCACGAAAGCATCTCTAGAAGTTTTATACTTTGTCACAGTTGAAGAAGATATTTTGGGAACCACATTCAAGAGACACACCATGTATTTAGGAGGGACCGATCTCTGGCGATGTCTCCGCTAAATAATTAATCGGGCGAAATCCGTTTCAGATCCCATATTTGTGCCAAAGGTCTCCGTGAACGGTGTCACAGAGAATTCGATTACGTTAGGCTGGACAGTGCCACCGCCGGGCTTGAAAGAGCACGTGCATTATTATAATTTAATGGCTACGCACGGAGAAAAAAAGCTTGAAGCAGTGTATCCTGCGCAGCCGCTGACCGTGTACGCGTTCGTCGATCTTGATCCCGCGACCACGTACATATTCAAAATCGCCGCGTGCAGCGAGTACACGAAAGAATGTGGGAATTGGAGTGTCGAGGTGAACGGCACTACTCTGGACGGAGGTAAATTAGCAACAGGTTTAGCCGGCAGCGCCATGACCGAGAAACAATTTGAAAACGATTAATCTGAATTTCAGTGGCTAGTCCGCCTCAGAATCTGTCTGTCGACTGCAAGTTCAATAACATAAGTAGCTCTAGCTTCATCTCCATCACGTGGGTCTATCCGGAAAAACCAAACGGCATGATCACACGTTATAATATCAAGTTGGAGGGCAACGCCAGTTTTAAAAACGAAATGGGTTGGTCGGATATACATAATTGGGGCCCGCAAATCTGGAGCGTTTATATGCGGAACAGTACACACTACAATCAGATCCCGGCCAACACAAATTACACGGTACGATTCTTCGGCGCTTTAGCGAGACTTTTCGTTCGATACATTTCTAATATTCTTATTCAAATTTGCCGCAGTCTACTTTAAAAAAAAACTGTCTAACAAATTTTATCTTTTGGACAGTGTTGTTAAGGGACCCCTTAACGTATAATGAAACTTTTGCTCTACGAATGATAAATGTTTGCAGGTATACGTGCACGGTGTGACGAGGTCTCGCACACCGGGGAAGGACGCTGTGGGCAATTGCACGACGCCGGTCACCATTCCAGACAAAGATAGCCTGAACATGAGATCCTGGCGGAAGATCGAGAACCAGGGTAAGCAGCTGTTCAAGCTGTACCTTCCGCGGATTAGCGAGAGAAACGGTCCGATATGTTGCTATCGAGTCTATCTAGTTAAATTGGCGCCGCAGAAAAGCGTGACCGATTTGCCACCGCCGGAGGAGATCGGCGTGTATTCGTACCAGTATGCCCACAGCTCGCCTACCGGTGGTGCTTACATGGCCGAGACGTTCGACAGCGATCGACTAATATCCGAGATCTTCCTTGGCGACGGCGAGTCGTACAATCGCAGCTCCATGTGCGACAAGTGCATTGGACTGCGGCCAAAAGCCGCTCCGCCGGTATTGCATCTAGTCCCCGAAGTTCAAACGACCGCGGCGTCGGTCAACACGACCCCTGCGGCAACCACCACACCGGTCACAACAACTTCAACAACGACGACAACTACCACCACAACCTCTACCACCACTGCTGCTCCTACCACTACCACGACTACCACAACTACCACCACAACCGCTGCTCCGACCACGACTACTGTCGTCACGGAAAAAATAGAAACGACGATACCGCCTGCGGAGAACAATAATCAAACGGAAAATATAGCAAGAAGGAAAAGAGACAACGTGATCGCTCAGAAGACGAAAACCAACGATGCCGCGGTCGAAATACAGTTTCTTACTCCGCAGGATGGCTTCTTGGACGAGAACTCGAATTACACCGGATTCGTCGAAGTAATCGGTACAGCCCTACTATTTTTCTATTCGAGAAAGATGTACAGATGTTTCTTTCTTTTGATTCTTCCGAATACGATCTTTTTTATATTTCACCCTTCGGACTCGAAGAAATTGAAATTCGATAATCAAGACGTTTCTTTCAACCCAGATCATTTTATTTATTTTTATTGTTGAATTTTTTACAATTTGAATAATATTAAAACTGTTTCGAAGAATGATAAAGGGTCAACACTTTGAGTCTATCAGAAACGAGAGGTGGAATTAGTTGTTCAGATTTGAAAGCAATTGGCTCGTCGAGAATAATGTCTAGGATTCGTCGAGCGTAGTGTATTCGTAATTCCCGGTATACAGCTTGATTTTATAATTTTGTTATAGTGTTCGGAGACCAAGAGGATCAATTTCTGCCAGCCTACAGTAACTACTTCACTCCCCTTTACGGAGGGTTGGATCCCAGAGCCGCGGTGTCAACGGAAGTGACCACTCTCAGCGTGATTCTACAAATCTCCCTTGCGCTCATACTAATCATCATCATCCTTCTCATCGCGCTTTGTATATTGCATAGGTACACGAAGCGAGCGCAGCAGAGAGGCGAGGAGACAATCACGCTGAGAAACAGTTTCAGGTAAACAAGCGTTAAACCCCGGAAAACGGACGTTGAGTCTTGATACGTTGAAGATTAAAATTTTTAAACATACTTTAACGTCTAGTACAACCATTAAAAATGTCAATGAATTTTTTTATGAATTCTTGCTACAATTTATAAATTCCATATTTTTTCTCTTTCTTGGAACGCACTTAGCAACTATTTACAGTTGTAACATTTTGGAAAATATGTAGTGTCTTTTCTGTGGCGCTATCAGAGAAATTTCAGATGCAGCATGATCTCAAGTGGGTTCCGAGAGAGGATGAAATGTATATGTTACCAGATACGTTGTATACATTACGCGGAAATAGTTTAACGTTGTCAGCGAAACCGCGACTGGGCTTCGAGAGACCGAGAAAAATTTCGTTGCGTCGAGGAATAAAAATAATCGTTTCGTGTCCGACAACTACTTCGATACATATTTCAGAATGTTTTTTTTTTCAATTTAGTCTTTTACCTTGAATCGCAGCGTGTAAGATTATGTATGTAATAAATGCCATCTTTGGCAGGCATCTGTGCAGGAGTCTTAGGGGAAGGCATCAACTCGTCGCAGCGAGTCCACCAGACATGCCGCCGATCCCAAAGAGCGAGCTGCTTCAGGCATACCTCGAGCGACACCGTGATTCCGACTACGACTTCCTCGAGGAGTTCCAGTTGCTACCGGACGAGTTCACCGACCGTACCACCAGGGCTTCGGAGGCTCGCGAAAACCTGTACAAGAATCGTTATCCGGACATCAAATGCTACGATCAGACTAGGGTGCGTCTCGCTCAGGTGGATGGCATTGCCGGGTCTGACTACATCAACGCGAACTTCGTCCTCGGTTACAAAGAACGGAAGAAATTCATCTGCGCTCAAGGTCCCATGGAGAACACTGTCTGCGACTACTGGAGAATGATCTGGGAACAGCATCTCGAGCTGATACTGATGCTGACGAACCTGGAAGAATACTCGAAAACGAAATGCGCCAAGTACTGGCCGGACAAAGGCGAGACCAAGAATTTCGGAGACATCACGGTCGAGCACATTCGTGAAAGAGCTTATTCCGATTACGTTGTCAGGGAGTTGAAGATGACACGGCTGGGCGAACGGGATGCTCGCACCATTGTCCAGTATCATTTCTTGGTCTGGAAGGATTTCACGGCGCCGGAACACCCGCACGCGGTTCTCAGGTTCATCAAAAGAGTGAACGAGGCCTACTCGCTGGAGAAGGGACCGATTTTGGTGCACTGCAGCGCCGGTGTAGGACGAACTGGAACACTGGTCGCGTTAGACTCTTTGTTGCAACAGTTGGCCGAGGAAGGCCAGGTATCGATATTCAACACGGTCTGCGACCTAAGACACCAGAGGAATTTCTTAGTGCAATCGCTGAAACAGTATATTTTCATCTACCGGGCATTGATGGAGATGGCTCAATACGGGGACACCGAGATCCCGGCTTCGCAATTGAAAGCTACCATCGCGAAACTGCGGCAGAGGGACAACGGCAAGGAGAAGTGTAGAATGGAGGAGGAGTATGATGTAAGTATTAGGTCGTTGTTGTTCTTATTGATAAATAATCACACGTCCTTAGTAGCACAAAAATATTGGATAAATATTTTTTAAGCCACACTTTTTCATATGAAACAAATATTGATCTAATTATTGCATGCATGTTTAAGAAATGTGAATTGAACGTTTAGAAAATATAAGCTAAATATTCAGAGAATGGATTTTATATTAATCTGATCGTTCACAGAAAATCAATTCCATGCTGGAAGACAGGAAGTCTTACTCTGTGGGCGGTGGGGACGAGAACAAGAGCAAAAACAGGAGCGAGTTGATAATACCGTACGACAGAAACCGTGTGATCCTGACGCCTGTTCCTGGCAGAGAGCACTCGACGTACATAAACGCGTCGTTCATCGAAGGCTACGACAATTCCGAATCGTTTGTCATCACTCAGGATCCACTGGAGACCACCATAGCAGACTTCTGGCGTATGATTTCCGAACAGTGCATTATCACGATAGTTATGCTGTCCGATGTGAGTAGAATAATTTTTCTTAATCGAAAGCTGTTTCGAAACACAGTCGTTTCTTTCGGGGTTGTTCGGTTCCGATGTTGCGTAGGTGGGCACATGGCACGCAACAAATATAGTCGGGTGATGAATGTTCTCGTGCCTCCGACTTTAGGCAACGTTAAGTAAATTCGCTAAAAAGAGTAAATGTCGTATCATGTACAGAGTTTATGGGAATGTTTCGGGATTAGACGAATTCAATGTGTTTTGCAGTTGAACGAGGGTCCCCGAAAGTGTCCGCGATATTGGCCGGACGACGAGGCTGTGTACGACCACATAAGAGTCAGATACATCCAGAGCGAGAGCTGTCCGTATTACACTCGTCGCGAGTTCTCAGTTTCCAACACGAAAACCGACGAGAACGTAGTCGTGACACAGTACCAGTACCACGGATGGCCGACAGTCGAGGGAGAAGTACCTGAAGTCACCCGTGGTCTCATAGAACTGGTGAACCAGACCCTGAGCGACTCAGAGCTGAGCGGGTCGCTGGTTGTGCATTGCAGCTTCGGTTCCGACAGGAGTTCGATGTTTGTCGCTCTCAGCATATTGGTGCAGCAGCTGCGGACCGAGAAACGCGTCGACATCTTCACGACGACGAAGAAGCTGCGCTCCCAGAGACACGGCATGATCAGCACTTTTGTAAGTGAGAGAATCCGTGCTCTTGTTCAACGAACGGAATCGGTAGAGGTAAACAAACACACGTGTCGACCAGTCGAGTGTGACAGTGTTGCTGTCGCATAGCGAAAGAAGGAAGCACGCTGGTGTTTTGTTTATCTGCGCTGACTCGTTTCTCTTTGGAACGGAACTGCAAGCGTCATTAAATTCTTCATACCGTTTGTCGAGCCGTTGACTCTTATCTTCGTTCAGTTGAAACTGCATTCCAAGGGGACGCGTGAATAGGGTCAATAATTTTATTTAAAATCAGACCCGCCACTGGTCGAATGACTGGATCCAGATTTTTCATTTCACAATTATTAAAATTATTCAGTTGGCAAGACCCATTTTTTGACAAAATTTAATCATTAATTCAGCGCTCGTAAAACTTCAAATTTTCCTAAGATTGGTTTTATTTCACCTTGAAATACTGAAATTACTTTATTGCTAACCCAATATAAAGATGCTTTTTTTTGGTAAACGATTAAATAAATATATTTAATCCTTTGCAGTCGATTATGCCATTATTTAAATAAACTTTTGGTTCTCTTGAAAATGATCGAAACGTTGAGAAAGAATTTACGATCGACATTATTTAACAATTATTTGAAATACTTTTGAAATTATTAAATTGATAAGACTGACGTGTACGTGGGCGTACTCTGACGAACGAATTTACTGTTTCAGGCACAGTACGAGTTTCTCCATCGTGCTATAGTGAACTACTCGGATCTGCACAATCTGGCCGACGACGAGCCAGCGTCTTAATACCGCAAAACAACGTAAGAGATATCTATACCGGAAGACCTGAATGATGTTCGGTGAACGGTGTGCGCAGAAAAACATATTTCGCGTACAATAAGTGTTTTCGGAACGTATGAATGCTCAAGGAAACGTATATTGGGCCAACCAAAGAAATCGCTAATGTATTGGTGACTATAATTAGAACACATCCATCGAGCTAGACTGACCTCGTACACATTCGCACAAGAGACTGGGTAAACCATTGAGACCACCCGAGTACTTGTGCACGGAAGACTCTTATTCGTACGACACGCGGAACGAGCCGTTAAAGAACCACCGCACATTTCTGAAACTCGTAAGATATATAAATGATGATGGTTCATCGATTAACCAAGCTTTCGATTGGTTGCTCCACAGTGCGGCGCAGTGTGATGACTCTCGTGATACAACCACGGTCAGGACAGCTGTTGTAAAGCTGTTCGAATGACTTGTTTTTATTATACCGATGAAGAGGGGGGAAACACGAAACTGTGTTAGGATTTTCGTGACCGACATGGAACGTTTTGAGAACGCGAAAGCGCAGTAGAGGGGAGGCGCTTCTCCGTTTTAAATTAACGAGTATGGCTATTCGATGGACTAGTGAAACGAATCGAATATATTTGTACGACGTACGAATAATCCGACGAGTGGACCATACAGCTTCGCCGGTCCTCAGTTCGGTCGTGTTCTCGTATTGCTTGAACAATACTGAGTCCCATAACAAAGCACACTCGGGGGCAAAATTAAGTGAACACCTTTTCTAAAAACTTTTTCGAAAATTCGACTCGAGTAGTTTGGTACGGTTTTTTTAAAAAGTTAATTCGTAAAATGTGTTCGCTTAGTTTTGCCCCCGATTGTAAAATGCAATTCCCGCCGAGACTGTAATTCCATAGAAGCCGAGAAACTTTTATGAATTGTAAGATTGATATTATTCTTGCGAACCCGATCGAACGCGGAACGGTGAACCTTGATATGGGTTTAAGGCTGAACACTTGAGCTCCCCTTGTATTCTTCCAACGCTCGACGACAAGGAGAGATCAGACGCTACTATGATCTATCTTATATTACGATATTACACTAACAATATCACGCACCCAATGTGTGTTAGTTTGTCTGTAAGATACAGTGTCATATACATAGAGAAAAGCGTGTTGTGCACACGCTTAGCGGCGGCGCTAACTTTTCGTCTAAAAGAGAAGACTGATGTAATCGTATTCAGTTTCGACGCGCACGACTAACTGGGAACATTGCTCGAGCGCGACGCGCAGGTTTTAATGAAATTTTGCGCGGGATATCAACCTCACTTTTATCCGTGATTATTCTCATGCTGCGCGTGAAAACGGTCCCTCAAAATTGGGGATAAAAACACACATTTTTTTAAAAAATTATCTAACCATAATAATGAAATTGCGAACTTTCCGGCCTAGACATCGATACACTAACCTAAATATTCAGTAATCGATTAGGTATCAACGTATTTAATAATCTAAACAATATTTTGAATAATGTAATTTTTAGTGGTGCCCGAGTCACCGAAATTTTGATGTGCAACTAAATTTTATTGTCCCACGTCCCTGGACGTGGATCATTGCGGATAAAAAAAAAAGAAATACAACAAGGAATCGTGCGCGAATTTATTTCACTGACCTAATACATTGTGAAATCTTTTCAAGGAGCTATATAAATTTTCTACAAAATTGGCGGGTTACGCTCGAGTGATGATACTTGTAAGTGTAAAGAAGGCCTGGAAAACGGCGTCCGGACTGCTGTGAATCGTAACACACCGGGAGAATCATTTTTTTACTTTTACAGAACGCAAGGGAATGTTCGATGATGTCTGTGCTCTATGTGTGTTGTGTGGATGTACAGCACTTCCGCGGAACCGTGCTCTGTAACTCATAATTTGAGGGCTTACGCAGCACGACTAGGAGATACATAGGTTCTCGATTTAAGTGCTAGTGGACACGGGCAGTCCTCGTTTTATCGTTGATATATCAATCACAAACCTTCTGTACCTGGGACGCGTTCTAACATTATTAATTTCCAATTATTAATTATTGTAAAGCTGCACCTGTGGAGAATTAAACAAATTTCTTTCTTTCCATAGTCACGCATTCTTATTATTTTTAATAGCGCTCCGTAAACCCAGTGTTCAACAAAGTGAGGAGAATTAAATTGATGATGACCGGAACTGCCCGTGACTGTCAGTGCTCCGTTTGACAGTCGACGACGTTGAAACGGAAAAAGAAACGAAACTATGGGATTACTGTGAATAAGGAAAGACAAAAATCGGAAATTCTGTAAACCAGTACATTGCATTCGTTCGCACGCTCGTTCATTTCTAGTCAAGCGATTTTTATCACTCCGGCACGCGCGCTGCTGAGCTATTCACTTATAGCAGGGGACAATCACGTTTGAAGTTCTTTTTCTTTTTCGTTTTGTGTAACCGCGTCGGTCGTCAAACGTGTTTACCTTTTCTATCGTTTTATCCGTTTCGGTTTCTTTCCTTTCATCGTTCTTCTGATAAATCAATCTCCATTCCATTCCGTACACGTATAATAACGCACGCGCTCTCCCCATGCTCGATGTGCATGTGTGTATAACCGGCTCCATTACTCGAGAATTAATTAAGTTTTTGCCAGTTCGCGCCTCGATTATGTTGTAATTCATATAGAATATCTAAGGACACAACGTTATTTGTTCGCCTGTAATTTTATACCGTTACTACTCGCCCGTCGCTGTTGCTTGCGTATTAACGACACGATCGCAACAATATTTTCGTTTTTATACTCACGACACGCTTGTCGAAAGCGTGAAGGTGTTAGGGCGTTTCATAAATAATGCGAATTTCCTTTCACATTTTTTGGGCAGAGTTCGACTAGACTGTAGACGTTCATCCTGATTTTTCT
The DNA here is from genome assembly GCA_028455615.1 of Lasioglossum zephyrum. Lineage (NCBI taxonomy): Eukaryota > Metazoa > Arthropoda > Insecta > Hymenoptera > Halictidae > Lasioglossum > Lasioglossum zephyrum. The sequence goes on from CM052333.1 coordinate 4,215,772, forward strand.
ACAATTTGTCGACCGATGTATAGAAGAGTAACGATTGCTATTACGTTACGGTATTAGTTCCAAAGATATGAAAGGAAGTTTGTGGTTGATTTATGGAAAACATTCTAACGCAAGCCAGTTTCTGTTCATTTCGGGGTGAGCATTGTCGCAGATAAGAGTTCAGAAATGATTTGAATCGGTTACGATTACGCGAGGCGGTCAGGGAGTCAACTGCAGAAATTTTCATACTCAAATCAATTCCATGCTACATACTTGTGTTTAGATTTTTATATTTGTACATAGGTATTTATATGTGTATATTTCACTAGAATTTTGTGATAATACAATGCTTTCTAATATCACGTCATTATTTTTATTACGGTATATTTTTCAATGCTGGACGCAGTCGGTCCCCGCACAACGTGTTAATCATTTTCTAAAGAGCTGCATTAACTTTCGATTGATTTTATAGACTGCGGATATCCATGCGAACGTTCAGAATTGTTTTACGATTTAGTATACACTCGGAGACTTTGTAACGAACGGATAACTGTAGCAACTTTTCGAAGATTTTGTACGATGACTCGACAGAGGTTTTTCTTTTTTAAAGGTGAAACAATGCGCACAACAAACGGATACAAAGGTCTAGCGAATAATTCGATATTGCCAAGGAGATGTATTACTAAACGCAGAAGAGCCAAGATGTTTTTTAACTGTACGATTAATCGAATCACGATTCTCTAGATTTGACTTTTCGTTTCTTCGCAGGACTACACTTTTAATTTCGTATAATATTGTTACGTTACTGCCTGCGAGTAAAACAAGTGATGTTTAAGTACAGAACAATAACTGTTATTTATGGAGTCTGCGATTTTATTATTTAATAAGGGACTATACAACTCGAAGGTGGGAACGCACCTTCGAGAGAAAGAATGAGATGCATAACACAGAACGATAATTGTGACCGAAACTGTTCGTTAGGTACAATTAAGGGATCATAGCCTCGTAAAATTAGTTACATGTATTGTTCTTGTTATGCATGCCGATTTTATAATAGTATGTGTATAAAGAGGAAACAAAAAGCATCGACATTTTTACAGCCAGTGTACGAATTAAAAAGGATTAAAAAGCATTGTTGTAAATTCATGCTTACGGAACTTCATTTATCATCTTTTAAGTCGACCAAGGGATTCGATCGACGACGACTCTTATGATTTTCAGCCGTGTCGTCGATTAGGGTAGCGACTTGTTATTTTCTAAGGTGCACGTTGACGAATGTAAGCATGCTATCGCGAAACGTACCTCTCGCGGGAGTTAAAGTTAATGACAGCTAATGGAATTCGGTCAGCGTTGAAATTCTTTGCGTTAAGTAGCGTTTAAATATTTTCATTTTAAGTAACATTCGAATTTTTCTATTGTCTATTCGAATAACGAGCCCAATCAATCGAATGTCTGAGATTAACTTTAACTAATTCTGAGGCAAATGGCGGCTATGTAACTGGCCAGAATATATAGTGCGAGATTGTAATTAAATTGTGGCTGTTTATGCGGGCTATTAGCTTCGCCAATTAATTCGTAAAGTTAAGCGACAGTTGGAGCGACCGTCTCTTTTAATTTAGCGAGAAGCTAGGATTCTTTTAAGACGTTTACTTTACGTTCTCCGTAGTCAGCCATGCCATAAGCGCGTAAACACCCGCAGTCTGATTATAACGAAGCGTGTCTTGTAAGATCGTGTGTATGATGTTTGTTGTATGGCTAAAAGGTTTGAGAAAACGAAGAGGAGACGGCGGTTTTACTCGTGTGCTCGAACAGAGGTGATCAACGATTCATGTAACATACTCGATCACGCAGGTGGCCAAAATTCTCATAATCATACCTATTAATCGCGTTAAGTGACCGTTCATTTTTCGAGCAGCTTCCGAGATACATTTCTATTGTGATATCATTGAATAAACCAAATTTTACGTGAATCTTCTAGTTCCAGTTCCATCAATTCGATTGTGATCTTCGTTTCATGGCAACTGATCAAACCGGCAGTCTATCAATGATCTAATACCTGTATTTTAAATAATGGATCAAGAACTACTCGCGATTCGTTTATCGTTTCAACGATTTTGCCCACCTCTGGGGATGAAAGACGTGGATCGTGCATCTTTCCATCGGTAGTACTCGAATGATCTAGCGTAGAACTTTGTAAATTGTGCTATTGCCATAGCGATGAATGGACAGCGGATCTTTTATGCAAAATACTTAACATAACAGTGTCTCGAAATTTTTCTGATGTCCTTGATGTTCTAGATTACGCCTATTCGTTTTTCTTTTTAAACGCATAAAGATCCGCTGTCCAGCGATGAATAATAAAGTGAATACGATTGTGCTGCGTCCGACGAACGGTTCTACGGTAAGAAAATAAATTTGTTTACAATCACTTCTCGATTCTAATTCGATGACCATGATGGAACGTCGGTCGAAGCAGTACAAGCATATTGCACTCGGAAAAAAGAGTTTCGCCAAGCGTGATAGAAAGTTGACAGAACTGCTCTATTCTGCTTGAAAAGTCAAACGAAATTGCGACGGGGACGTTTTTACGATTTTTGATACACGAGACTAGTTTTGAAACGGCGTCGAATAAGATATTATCGTCAAGGGCATTTGATATGCTTATACATATTATATCAGTTTTCATAGTTCTTTATCCGCTGTTTGTATTTTTCCATCCGTAGGCACTTGTTCAGAAAATGTGGAAATGTGAAACGTCGCTGTTAAAAAGACAATGCAATATATATGTTCTCGTCGTTTCGTCGGATAACATTCTCGAGGCTGTACATCGCACTAGGTACAATTTTGTAAATTTATACTTTGAGTACGGTGTGAACGCTCCTTTCTTTTCTTCTCGTCTGCGCTGCATTGTCTTTTTACAATGACCTTCGACAGTACTGTTACTCGCAGTAAAAATGAACGAATTAAACCATTTCCTTCCCAATTGTTCTGTGTTTGCTTGCAAAGTGTCGTGTCGGGTCAGACAACCCAAATCGAAACATTCAAAAATCTATTTACTACACTCCTTCACGATTATTAATTAAGATATTCAGATGAAAAACCAAACACAAATACTCGAAATTACCTCGTTTATATCGTATATTTTTTTCACGATTATGACCAAATTATTAAGGGTAGAAAATAATTATTTAATCCTTTAGACCACTTCCAAAAAATTCAAGAACAATGTTCTTGATTTGGTTTGTTCTTTAACCGGGTTTTTTTATCTGAATATCATAATTAATAACCGAAGAAAAAAAATGAAACAGTTTGGGGTATTTACCTTCGTATCACCCTTATCCGAAGGGATACTTAATAAATTTAGGTGTTTATCTTTCAGCCTGGAACCATTGTTTTCCACACAATATTAATAACAATTGTGCTTATCCTGCTAGATCCTTTCTCGAAAACGTTTGGCAATTAATTATCGTCTAACGACCAGCAAATTTATTTCTCTGACCCGATACACGAGCAGATATATATTCTCACTCGAATACACAGGGTGTCCCACGCCCTGTTACCACCCGAAAATACTTCCTTTGCCTTTGATACTTCACTGGAGCATAACGAATCAAAGTAACCTTTATCGGTGAGTATTCTGGCAGACAAAACGAACAGATCTCGACGATTGTAGAACGTGTTCGATGACGATATCGAAAGCGAGGGAATTACGTTAAAGTGACGAATACAATCGGGGGCACCTTGTGTATGGAGAAAACCAATGGCACCTACTATAAACGTTCCTGTGATATTCTATGCGACTGATGCGTTCAAGGTTTTGACGGATCACATATTAATTTTTGTACAACCGGCGATCGATGGGCCGGTTTTTGATACGAATCGATCTTGTACTTTTATAAACATTGTAATCTTTTCGTTCGAGCTCTCGGGTACCGTTTACCATTTGATACGGATATACTACGATTTTTTAAGGAACTTTTTGTCAGGATACAAATTCATTTCAGCCAGAGGAAACATGACGGACTGATAGAATTGTCTTGTCGGTCAGTTTTCACGAACGAGACTGCGCTTACCCCGTAGACGTAGCAATAAACTGTTTTACATAGCTTACGATTTAGATATCTCTGTATAGGCGTTGTTAAACCGTCATTTAGATCGCGGTGTGTTTGATATCTTTGTTTGACGATAGCCGAACGTTTATTGCACGGTGTGAATCACCTACAGGATGTTAAGAAATGTTTGTCTTGGCAATGCATAGGCGTATTCTACATCTTCGGATCGATGGAGATATGTAAAATACGCCTTTGCTTGCCGAGACCAAACATTTCTTAACACCCTGTACAGTGGGTGTAGAAAGTATTAGTACACTCGCGTATATATTATATATTAATCCTGTACAATTTGTTGACGTGAAAAAAAGCGTGCCAGGCGAATGTTACGTTTTCTCTGAGCCATCAAGCTCTGCATTGATGCTTTGTTGTTTAGTTGTAGCCCTCCGACTAAAACTCCAACTAAATTCTATTTCGTCGATAGGTGGTTATCGATTAATTCACGATCCCTCCTCAGGGAATCATCGATTCTAGTGGTTTTCGTTTTCGGTGTAAAAGGCACAGTCCTCCACTTCCGGTTGCGTTTCAAATCTCCCGTGCCAATTCTCCTCGGGTGGAAAAGCAAAACGCGGCTTGGCCTATTGTTTCCTTCATTTCGGTAGAAACTGGAAAGTATTATTCACCGATTAGGAGTTAACTCGCGTGTCTCTGTGCCCGAAAGTAGAAACCGCTCCGTGCCCTCTGGATAGCGAACATTTGTTCAAACGTTCTTTCTCGTTCGATCAATCGCGAAGGAAACATTCGTTCAGCGAAAGACTTACTAACCAACGATCAGCTAAATCTTTCTTATACATATTGTTTTATAAAAATTACAAGACTCAATTTATTTAGATTGCCCGCAGTTTTTATAATATACGTGCGCGAATAAGAAAATTTATTGAACAATTTCTAACGGGAACGCACGCCTTCATAATTTTAATAATTAAGAAACGAACAAGTTGAAGAAAATTTATTGAATCATTTCTAATGGGAACACACACCTTCATAATTTTATTAATAATTAAGAAACCAGCAATGTTGAAGAAAATGTATGAATCATTTCTAATGGGAACGCACGCCTTCATAATTTTAATAATTAAGAAACGAGCAATGCTGAAGAAAATTTATTGAATAATTTCTAACGGGAACACACGCCTTCATAATTTCAATAATTAAGAAACGAGCAATGTTGAAGAAAATTTATTGAATAATTTCTAACGGGAACACACAACTTCATAATTTTAATAATTAAGAAACGAACAATGTGAAGAAAATTTATCGAATAATTTCTAATGGGAACACACACCTTAATAATTTCAATAATTAAGAAATTAGTATTAAATATCGATTCGAAATGAATCGAATCATATTTTATTGAAAAAGAAAGCCGTGAGACTTATTATTATTATTATTTATTTTATACGGACCGATATTAAATGTTCCTCGTTAATTCGAAGTCTCGGAGGGCATGCACCGCGTTCGTACGGTACAAGCGATTAGGTGAACCGTGGTTTCCAATGGTTTCGCACTTGGAGCCACGAGGTCGAACGGTGCCGAGCGACCGGAAGCGGAAGAAGCAGTGACACGCGACCAAGTTCAAATCGATTTGACGGCGATCCTCGTTCCGTCTCGAACAATCTCCACACGTTTTTTGTACCTTTCGAGGAAAACAACAAGAAAACGAAGAAAAAAAGTTAGGGGTGTAGCTTTGGGAAGGATAAGGGGTGAGAACAATGACAAAAGAGACAGAGACGTAAGACAACCCTTGAAACCTAGGGCCTACCACCGCCGTCTCCGAGAAACGACTCGTCGTCTCGCGAGTTCTTGTAAATTATAAAATTAGTCTGCTAAGGATCGACGTGAATTTGAAAATGTCGCCGGACTGCGGACTCTATGCGTTCGTTCGGATTTTTTCAATTAAAAATCATCGATTTCTCTTCGACGCGGGTCGCTGTCCTCGCTGTACATTGCGTATAAAAATGGCTAAATGAAATTTCCATGTATTGTGATCCGAGATTGTATCGTTAGAGGAAGAAGATAGGAGACTCAAGATTTTTGGTTAAACGTATTTGAACCGAATGCACCGCGTCCAAGAGAGACTCGAACGCGAATCGCGGTCTGTAGAGTACTAAAAGGAGGCTATGTAAATTTGCATGCTCGAAGCGTCAAAGCACCACGAAGAATCTCGTTCTTCTCGATGGAGGATAATAATCGGTTAAAATCTTAACGAATCGGAGAGCCGCGGCGCATAATCGGACCATTTTTTTCTTCTTCTTTTTTCTTCAGCGTTCCTCGACGATTAACACACATCGCGCGAACGCGTAAAGATCCCCAGTCTATTGCCGTGAGTTTTCGTTGAGTTCCGTTCGAATATGTAAACGGAGGAATTAAGGTTAATTACGTGTAGCCTTAGATTTTGTATGATACTCACTTCGAGGAGAAGGTTTAAGACGCTAAAGATAAAGAAATATATTATATATATATATTGTATCTATGAAAATGTACGTGTAACGGAAGAAACAACGCTGTCGTTCGTCGATCGCGAATCACAGAAACGCGACTGACGAACGCCACGGTATGATGTAGCGGCGCTGATCATCGAATCATCCTTTTTGTATGAAATTCGAAAACGGGGAAAAAAAGAGCGAAACGAAATGAATCGAGAGAGAGAGAGAGAGCGAGAGAGAGAGCGGGAGAGGAAGATGAAGAATTGTAAAGCGATATCGGTAACGGTGCACTCGATGTGAAAGGAAATACACGACACAATAATGAGCCATACACGCGATTTCAGTTTTCCACTTCCTCCTTACGGTACGCCGATGTAATGCCAGTCCTGTAGCCATTTTTTTATGTTTTAATCAATTTTACGCCCCTGTGACTCCGTCGATCCGCCTTTCTTCTTATCTCACCCGTTATTTCATTTCCAATCGATGCACAGATCGATAAATCCAACAATCCCGACGTAACATCACGTTTCCCGAAGGTGCGGGGTCCACGGAATTCAAAGATGGCTGATCAGCCGTAGATACTCGTTCCGGTCGAGCACAATTTATAGAATACAGACGAATTATAATAATTGTTAAATAATGTCTTTAAATAATGCTTTATTTGCGAATTAGCACAATATTCTTTCTCAACGTTGGATAAAAAAAAATAGGAATAGTGAACCTAGCCGTGTAAAATCAATTTGTTGGTTGCCAGCGCGTAATGACACGGTTTTCGAGAAGTACCGTCCGATTGAGTGTCGGGTAACTCTGTTGAACATTGTTTTCAGTTCGATGGAACTATTAATTTTCGAGTGGTACGGGTAATCTCGCTGTACCGTTAACATTGTTAACGTTATTGTTTCTCGGCGAGAAGAAGGGATAACACGATATCGGGCGATCCCGTTTAAAAAGAGCAAAGGTTCGTTCAGGAACCTCGACGACAGTTTGTTTCGACGAGGGTCTAGAAGAAACACGAACGAAAGTCATTTTTCCGTTTGACTGGTTGATCATGGCGGGACAATAACAGACGGACGAGTATAATTAAAGAAAATCGTGGGTTGTCGTCTAACGGCTCTGCGCAGGGTCCACTGAGCGAGTCCGTAGAACCGTGCCACCATCTTGAACGTTTTTTAACGACTTTATTACAGAAAATTACAGTACCCCTTCGCGCAGAAAAAAAAAGAATCGGAGATTTTCAATAATTATAGTAGAGGAAAGATATGGTAACTCGAAGTAACTACTGTGCGTTTCTCTGTAATTCGATTTCAATGACAGCTTGCTATATCGAACGCGATTCGTCGTTCCAGGCACGTTAAAAAAACTTTGATGGAAGGAAACAATAAATTAGAATTAAAATAGTTGTTTGAGTTGAATCGAAACATTATTATATTTTACACAAACGTGCGAGTAACTAAAGCTTAATGTTTCAAATGAATTTAAATGTATTATGAAATATTTCAGGCAGGAAGAAAAATTCAGTTTTAATATTTTAAATGAATTTAAATGTATTACAAAATATTTGAGGCAGGACGAAAAATTCGTTTTTCGAATTAGAATAGTCCGGAGTGCAAAGTATAAAATTAAGAATAATTTCTGTTGCAATCGCGGCGGAGATAGAATGGAAAGCGTTTCTCGTTGATTTCATAACTCGTGTAACCCAGCTTCGCAAAATTATCCTCCGCGTTCCTCGGGATAATTAGGAGAAGCACGCGGCGGCAACGCGCGGAATGAATTAGACAATCAAGAACGAAAGGAATACCGTACATTTAATATCCAAGTATCCCGGGGCTGGCGAGCATGTAATTTCTATTCCCCAATTATCCCTGTGGAACGTATTTTTAGTACAGTTAGAGGCAACGCCGAAGTCTGGCGGAGAATATAACGCGGACGGGCCTCGTTCGTCGCGCAAGTTTCCTTTTAACGACGGGCGACCGGAACGAAAGAAACCGAGGCGTCTGTCGGAACGAAGGAGATCCAGGTTTCTGGCGCAGGCTTCGATTTAATCGAATCTGCGGCCGGCTAGATCTTACGAGAACAGTTTCCGCAGCAGCTACTTCCTCTTTCCTCGGCTCAGAAACGCAGCCATGACGCGCGACTTAGCAGTCGTTAACTTGTTGCAGCCATTTGCCGAAGTGATTGATGGTCCATCTCGCATTATTATTGAAGAACTAACTCAACTGTGTTCCCTTTTCAGGTTGAAAGTCTGCAACTAACTACGGAAAACATCTGAATTGATTTCTTAGCACCGGTTGATTTATTATTGAACATCTCTATTTTCTTCAGCTGAAGATCGACAACGAAGAAGAAGTAATGGTACCTCCTGCATAATATTGAAGAACTAACTCAATTGTGTTCCCTTTTTCAGCTTAAAGTCTTCAATTAAACTGATTCGTTAGCACAGTTTGCTTCATTCTTGAAGATATCTATTTTCTTCAGCTGAATATCGACAAGAAGAAGCAGAAGGTCTTTGCTTTCCGAAGCGATTCATCGCGCCTTGGAAGATCGCAAAAAGATCCTCCGTAAGAAGCAACGAAACGCGGAATGGCGGAACGGGACCAGCGCACTTCATTGTTCGCTGCTGACATTTATCGGGAACCCGTTGCGCCGGGAAGACGCGGTTTGGTGATTTCGATGACTGAAGGTAGCCGGACACCGTGAACTCGAACTTGTTTGATCTTTCATTCGTTGCATGTAGAGCGCGTATTTCTGAGAGGCTAGCGAGACTTGTCAAGACTCTGCGCGTCCCTCTTGTCACAGAATGACGAGTCAACCTGTAGAAAATTAGATGATTCAACTGGCTGAAAACCAGATACGAGATGTTCGACGACACGGGCGAATACAAAAATGTTGCGGGAAGAATGAAATTCTGGCATAGGAAGAAACCCGTTCGTCTACCAATGAAGCCGGTTCATCGAGATCCGCTATTTTTAAAATTTATCAAAAACCTTGTAAGCCAATTTATAAAATGATCAACTAATGAAGCCGGTTCATCGAGATCCTCTTTTTTAAAAATTTATAAAACACTCTGCCAGTCAATTTATAAAATTAAGTAACTAATGAAGCCGGTTCATCGAGATTCTCTATTTCGAAAATTTATCAAACACCTTGCTAGTCAATTTATAAAATTACCAACTCTTTCTCCGTCATCAGAGGTGGGCGGTTAAAGTTAACGGCGAATTCGAGGTCTGTTTGATTCCGTTACGGATTCAGCATGTTTTGCCAGGGTTGGATGATGTCGAAAAGCTTGATTCGCGATTGAATCGCGTAACGGACGTGCCCGAAACCGCGTCTATATTCGCCGGCTCACCGGATAATCAGGTTTTCGTGTACGTAATACTTTTGGGGACATCAATGCCGGGCTAAGAACGCGGCTTGGTCCTTATTCCGTATTCTTCGTTCGTTCTCGTGTTCTTTCCAAGGAAATCTGTAGCGGAGTTTGCGTGATGAAATATGCCTCGCCATTGTCCTTAATCTGTCAACAGACCGTTCAACTCGTCATTCGTACTAAAGCCCGTGTTTCAATGACTAAAATCGCTCATTGCAGCTGCTATTTTTTTCATTGTACAACTTTCTGTGCAATTTCACTTTAACCTCTCCATCAAGAACGACAAGTCAATTCGTCATGCAAGCTTCTTATTTTCTTGGGAATTTTCCTTTCAATGTTTTGCCCTTTATGATAATTTTATTCGTCTCCTTATCAATCTTATGTAGTTGGTACATTAAAGAAAGAAACATTTTATTTTATTTTTTATAATCTATCTTCTTCTTCTATTTAATATTTATTTTATAATCCATCTTCTTCTTCTATTTAATATTTATTTTATTTTTTATAATCTATCTTCTTCTTCTATTTTTTCTTAATACTCATCATATGGTTCCTATTTGATTTAGTAAGGCGAAATGGGACTCGGACCCATCCAGTCTCTTTCCACATGACCAATCGTATTTTTTGTATATTAAAAAATTAAAAAAGTATATTAAATATTGTGTATAGTAACCAACCAATTTTTTGCATATTTAATTAACATTCATAAAGCTGTAAGACTTTCCGGGTTATATGTCATTGAACAGAAATTCCCTTAATGGAGGAATCGCATGTGTTTGATGGAATTTGCATGATTACGGTTCGCAAATTACTCCGAAAAATGGCGGTCAGACGATCGCTCGAGGCAGGAACAAAATTCGAACGTCTCCCGGAGCATATATGGCTTCCTTCTCAGTGGATGATGTTCCTCCACATACGAGCTGGAGAATTCCTCGATCAACTTGGTGGGGAACAAACTGTCCGAGGATCTTCTTGCAGTTCATCCCCGTTAGCCTAAACGCGAACGTATACTCGCCGCGAGTGCTCCATACACGTGACTCGCAAGAATTCTTTTCACTAACAGACACACTGTCTTGTCTCGACTGGTAGCGCGCAATCTCGAATCATCGAATAAATAAATATAACAAGTAAATATGGTTTTATATAAATAAAAATTCAATCAACTGGAAGACATCTTTCATCGCGAAGACAGTGAATCGCTCTTCGAAGATAAGGCACAGTCCTCGAAGAAAAGACAAGAAATTAATGGTTTATTTTCCGGTGTGTAGTTTGAAAAGATCCGCAAGATCGTTTTCTCGTCGTGAAAATTAGAAATTCGCTCTCTTGGCATAAAAAGCAAATGCGCGGGATCTATTAATGGATCCAAGATGGATATCGCGAGGAGAATGAATCTGATTTGTCTCGCTTTGGTGATGCTGAAACTTGTTCGTGCGAGAATGCAAGGAACCGCTGAGTCCAGCGGCGAGTATCTTCAGAAGGCGATGATGCAGCTGCAAGAGTTCAATGTTCCACCCCCAGTGAACGTTTACGATCGGCTGTCCTGGGCCAACAACTACAACAATGTGAACGACGTACAAAAACAGGCTGTCCAGGTGCAGAGAATCAACATGCATCCACGACAGAAGTATAAAAACCAGAGTTACCATGTTCTCCTCGCCGAGAAGGCGGATACGCTTCGCTACGACACGGAGAATCTTCCCAGTCATTATCAGGTCAGCGATTATTTTTAATTATTCATTGTCCTCCTTCAAAAAAAACTATTCATTACTACATACTTCAAAACTATACATTACAAAGAAAAACAAAAAAAGACGTCGGGTGACGAGATTTTTATTACAACGCTTTTTTTTATTTTATATTAGTTCGGTTTTTTGTCTGCTGACAAATTTTGCAATCTATTTTAAACTAACTTCTCGATGAGCCAGAGACTCCAAATTGGAAACATAGCTTAGAACTGGATGACAATGCAATATTAACAAATTTTTTTTTCTAAAGTCTATCCGTTTCTATTATTAACATTTTCCCACGAAAAAAACTGAGATGACAGCGGCAGTACTATTTTAACCGTGGTCGGAGTAACTTCGTCCCGTTCGTTATCACGATTTTGGATTATATGTTGTTTCACCGTTTCACACTTATTAACCCTTTGCACTGAAATATTTCGTGTAGCAATTATTTAATACAAATTTAATAATCCAACAAATATTTGAGGGCCTTGGGCATAGAATAAACTAAATAGAAATATATTTTTCTGTATTTTTGCAGCCCTATAGTTCCGCCATTACCAAAGTACAAGAACCGGAAGTGCTCGGGTTTTCGCGGGCCGAGCTGGCTGCTATGTACCAAAAAGCACTGGAAAGAGGATCGACAGTGAATCTGCAAACTTTAACGAATGCGCTTTCCACTGGAGAGTTACCGCAAGTACCGCAAACGCACGTGGAGTTTCCGGTCAAGTCTCCTAACTATCAATATTACTTCTTCCCGTTGAAGAGCTTCATGTCGGAGTACAAGAAAGATCACGGCTATAAAACAATAGTGAGTTCATCAAAGTTAGTTCGGAATATTCTGTAGAATTTCAACGAATTCTTAATGTGTTGGTTTGGATGATAACTCGACGTAACTTATCGTAGCCAAGAAAACAGCTGTTACGTCGGTGATAAAATTATGTGTTGTAGAAGTGTGACGTGAACTATTGTAATATTTCGTTTTTTGCAGCCTCCAGCCGTGTTCAGTAGTCCTCCGGCCCCGTTATCTACTCAATCTATGTTGTCGTCGAGCCCTCTCTTCGTCGCCATAAGTACCTTCGTCACTATGGCGGCTCTGTTCATGATGAGCGTTTTATTTTTACCGAGGCTTCCTGCGATCGAAGCTCTACTGCAATCCCGGGAGATCCAAGACGACTTTCTTCATTTGTCGAGTGCTATTGTGAACGCTATCGATCGGTACAATCTTCTGGAAAGCCTCAAAGGTCAGCGCGTCGAGTACATGAGGTAGCTTCTTATAATTATCCTCCGCCGTGAGTCATTAGCCAATGAGAACGAAGATAAAATAGCTTACACTGCTCGAGAACGTCTCATTGTATCTTCTAAAGTTATGTTCGCAATTGATTTACGGATTCCATCATTTAACTCTTAAACGGGCTGCAAACCTTTGTGCAATGAAACGAAAATATTATTTGATCGCTGTAAAATGCCATAATAGCATCGAATCTGCAGTCTATTTCACGGTACGTGTAATTAGATTAATTTATCGCTAGCTACTTACAATTACGACACTTAGATTTTAATACTGTAAGGTATAAATTAAAAGTCGAACGAGACATATGTATTTATAAAAATGTATTTAACTGTAATATTAATTAGTTCCTAGTAAAATCTTCCACGGGAAAAACAACGATCAGCTAAACAAAACAAGTTTTATTCGATAACATCGTTATACACTACACTGTACTCTTTAAAAAAACAAAACCGTGTAATGTTTTACAAAGTTTCTTTTTTCTTTCTGTTTGTACATAAATATTAATAAAGTCGTATGAAAGTTAGTAACTAGAGATATGCTCGAAATAATACAACGCTAAACGGTACTATAAACATCTACAAATATTGTGCATCTTTGTAACTATAATATATATATTTATATATATTAATTATATAATATATTATACGATAGAGAAAAATAGGGACAAGTTATATATTTGATCTGTCTCGGGAATGTATATCCGATAATCATTTAAATTTGTAATAAAGAAGTTAGGTACTCTTCTACCTTCTTTGCTGTACGCAGATATATGCTTTGTAAAAGGTCTAGCTACGTTAATGTATGTTGCGTGGTGTCTGTACAAATACGAAGAATATAAAGGAAGGCACACTTTGGAGTAATACCTGTAAGCTCATTACACATTACTCGTTACAAGCTATTTCTTTTTTCTTCTAATCAGTCTGTCCGATTAGCAGGAGAAGCAGCTTGTTCTGCTTTCCGCTTCATTGCTTGACGTTGATGCTCGTACTCGAAGTCTTCTTCGGTCAGATTCAACTTTCTGATCTGAAACATTATCGCACTATTAAATACGACTGGTTCTAGAGTTTTCATGTCGCAATTATTGAAATTGTAAAGACGTTTTCGTGATAAATGATCAAATATATTCAGTAGAGAAGATGTCGTAATAATTGTAGAGCTCTGTAGGTTTAATATTAATCGTATGCAATGCACTATCTACCTGGTAGACCAAAGCCTCTTCTTCCATAATGTGCTGTGGAGGATTTCGTAATACTTCCAGCGTTTCGTAAATCGCCGGACAACGCTTAACTAGTGATGCACGACCCAAGCTGCCTTTTAACAATACTAATCCTACTTTAAATATTACTTTAACGCCTTCGCAGAGAAACATATCCCACACTCGAAGGATACTCTCCCATGGCAGTGTTCGCGTATAAACACACAAGAACCATTCAGTCATGTACATTATTGGCTCCATCTTCTGCTTCTTCTGCAACAACAAATCGAAACGAATTTATACATGTGTTAGAATGTTTAATTGTTCGATGAACAATTCTAAACAGAGCCTACTAAATAATGAAAATAAATAGGCAGTACAAGGGATTAAATGCACCGCCCTGTATAAAAGAAATCCGTACTAACCAAGTGTTTGTAAGCGACAGGAGATACTCTCTTCAAAAGGGCGAACAGGATGTCTCCATCTCGGAGCAACGTCTCCATCCCTTGGCTATAATACCCAAAGAGATACTTGTCGCATATCGCAACCAGGCACCAGAACGCTTGTACCGCTGGCATGTGCATCAGCAAAAATGCTGCGATGGGTGCTTGAGCTTGGCAATAGCCAACCTTACTATTTAAAATGGAATACGCCTTCAGTACTTTGAACAATTCCTCCTGACCGGGAGCCTCGCCGATGAACATCACGTGATGTGGAAATTGCCTATGGAGATCCTTCTTAATGTCGTCTATGTATTTAGGATCACCGGATCGTTCTACCAGTTCCTCGAACACGTTTGGATTCGTGTCCATCAACAATTGACCGCCGCACAGATTCAACCATGCTCTCAGTCTCACAGACGGTGGGATACCTTTCCTGCATCTTTCTCTGACTTTGCGATAGTTGGTGTTCATGAAATAGCTCCAATTGTTAAGCATCTGTATCCATTTCCTTTCTCTCCTTAGCATTACCTCCGCTGGTATTCCCTGCTTCGCGAGGCTGGTGTTTCGTGCAAACAGAAATTTCACAAAGTCAGTTTCCATAAGTGAATTTGTGAGAATCGAGGAAAGTGTAATTTAGAAAGGTGTCAACTCTCTCTCTGGCTAGAGAAGTCTTGTATTGTGTACAATAGAGAAACATATTCTCCAGAGTTCGACTAAACACCAATTGGCTGTTAACCCAGTGGTGATACGACTTCGAGTACGATTAGAGTAACATTGCAGAATATTAAAGTTTACCTGTCCGTGCTATAGTTGGATGAATCCCTTCGCAGGAACCCATGACGGTCGACCTTTGAGCCCTCGAACTTGTTGCTCTCGGTGTCAGCATCCCCATTATGCGATCCTGAGGACGCCATAGCATTTTTTCAATCGTCTGGAACGAATAAATAAAATGCACATGTACAGGAAAGAAGCTAGACAGCATTTCTCGTAAGATAATAACGAGCGTTGCTCGACATAGTACATGGGAGACGAGCGAGCGTGAATTAATAACCGAACGATTCAATTAACACAATGTTATATACCGACGACACCATCGCACGCGAAGAGAAACGCCCCGCGCAAAATTCAGCGGAGCCAAACTATTTCGAAACTATAGTTAGATGTAGGTGGTACGTGTCTGTAGAGGCTCTCTTGTCATTCGATGATAAACACAACCGTAGAACAAACATTGAATGTCCTGCAACGGTGATAGGGACGTTTACGAAAAACAAACGATGACGAATAGAACGGCCGCGCAGTTCTAACGGTAAGGAGTTTCTCGCTGACTTACAACATTAAAAAGTAGTGAAAGAGGTTCACTGTCTCCGTTAGATCTCCGTGTGACAGTTGACAGTTGACCGCCAACGTGGTCCGGAACATAACACTGATAAGGCGACGCTCATTATTGCAAAATATCGACGGCTCAGAGAATCGCACGATAAGGCGCCGTCCCGCAACGCCCGAAAAGATTTGTGCGACGAAACACGATCATTTGAGCTCGTTCTCTCTCTCTCTCTATCTTGCTTACTCCCTCTTCCCTCCCCACGCAGATAACTAACATACAAGCAACGCCCGTGCACGTACTCGGGCAATTATTTACTTTCACATCGTTACGTTAACTACGAGTGGGCGTACCATGAGAAACAACCGTTCCACCTACCATCGATGACACGCAGAACCCCTGTTCGGAAAACCAAAACGTGCAGCAGCCTCGTCGCGCATCTCCCGCACTAATAATGTTCGCCTCGCTGTCATACACGACTTCCTACAGTCGGCAAGTTAAAATTCAGATCGGCCTGCTGCGCCGTATAACGGAGGTTTTGTTATTTCCGAGTATAGTCCACGATTGCGGATTCGACGGTTCCGTTCGAACGTGCGCCGCTCGTCCAATGGCGATGCGGTGTTAAAAGTAGATTCGAGTATTCCTTAAATGGCTCTAATGAACGCGCGTTATTCGTTGGCTCGCAAAAAGACCTCTGAAATCGAAATCTTCCAGATAGGTATTATTGCAGTGTCTCGCCTGAATGAACGAAATATATTACAAAACCGATTCCTTCTCATGAAATTTAAACATCGAGGCAAATAAGGGGTGAATTTCAACAGTGGCCTAAATTAGCCAAGTATACTTAAGAAGACTATAGTCTTCCACGCAGATAACATATTATAATCTTCCAGATAGGTACTAAAAACAAACAGGACTTTTGTCTGTTTGATTAGAGACAATTACGAGAACTCGCGGTATCTGATAAGGTTTCCCACATTGTGTGCCCTCCGCGGAAAAATAAATATTCTTTTCTTCTACATCTTAACAATAATAATTTAACGAATGAATATGTCTCCAAGATTTATTGATTATGCGTCATTACTTACTCTTCGAATTACACAAGGTGCTCCGTCAAAATTGAAAGAAACTTATAAGTGCTCCATCATGCAGAGACAATGTTTGGGGAACCCTGGTCTACGGCACTGCGGGTTCACAGTTCAAATCTATTCTTGATATTTTATTCTTTTACTGATGTACATTTCTTATTTCATTTCCTAAATAGTCATGGTAATGTGTAGACGTGTTTCTTTTTTCCTGTACGATTTCCACAACGGAACGTAATGATATTTACACGTTAACGCCGTTAGCGTTGAGTTAATAGTTATTTATATCGAATCATAAAATACGAATTTATCTGCCGGACGCTGGCTGATAAGGATAGTTCTCGCTGATTTGCTGGGAACTCTATCGGTTAGTCAGTTTGAGGGGAAAATTAGTAAATGGATATTTTGAGGCAGAAAATCATATCCACATTTAGCATGGAGCAGAACCTATGGAGAAGACCGCTTCGATAGATTGATTTTGCATGGACAGCAAAAGCAGTGGGACTGCAATGATTATCAAGGAATTCGACGAGATTTTCGGAGAAGGAAGTGCTACACACAAAGATAAAAAGGTCACGTTGTTAATAAACAAAATTATTGTA
>CM052333.1:4233413-4347892 GCA_028455615.1 Lasioglossum zephyrum
CTTTCGAACTCATATTCTCCTAATACAAAAGTTGATTTTCGATGTTTAAAAAATTTATCAGCCCTTGGACTTGGCATTGAATTCTACTACTGAATTTTCGAAATTTTTCGAGCGTCTGACTTGACGTTGACTTGTACTACTGAATTTCGGATACCTCCTTCGATATCATGTTCTCCTAATACAAAGCTTAAGTTTCGAGGTTTTCGAAAATTTTTCCGAAATTTTCGACCGTCTTGCTTGACGTTGAATTCTACTACTGAATTTTCGAAATTTTTCGAGCGGCTGGCTTGACGTTGAACTTGTACTACTGAATTTCGGATACTTCCTTCGATATCATGTTCTCCTAATACAAAGTTCAATTTTCGAGGTTTTCGAAAATTTTCGCCAATTTTCGACCGTCTGGCTTGACGTTGACTTGTACTACTGAATTTTCGAAATTTTTCGAGCGGCTGACTTGACGTTGATTTGTACTACTGAAATACGGATACCTCCTTTGATATCATGTTCTCCTAATACAAAGTTTAATTTTCGAGGTTTTGGAAAATTTTCCCCAATTTTCGACCGTCTGGATTGATGTTGAATTCTACTACTGAATTTTCGAAATTTTTCGAGCGGCTGGCTTGACGTTGTTTTGTACTACTGAAAATTCGGATACCTCCTTCGATATCATGTTCTCCTAATACAAAGTTCAATTTTCGAGGTTTTCGAAAATATTCGAAAAGTAGTAGGAGTCAACGATAAGTCAGACGGCCGAAAATTTTCGCGAATTTAGTAGTACAAGTCAACGGCAAGCTTAAACTGTCGAATTTTCATGGAGGGGGCAGGGAAGAAAGAACACAGTAATCGTTGTAACTAATATTCTTTATTGTTCACCAAAAGATTACAAACGCTTGCAGTTGTGATTTGTGATGAAATGCATAAAATCCGTCGTCTAATTATAACTACGAAGACCTGGAATGCTATTTCACGATTACTGTAATGACATTGGACTGGTTCACTGACCACATACTAGTTATCCAGCTGATAAATACGTTAGTCGGTCACGAGTAAGGAAGCGAAACGATAGTCGACAGTCGCCGGGCAACGCATTAGATAAACCTCAAAGCCGCGATAATGATTGATAAGGCTAGCATGATTTACGTATTCCTCACGTCCACGGGCATACATTGAGATCAGCTCGCGGTCAGCAAGGTAGCAATGGTTGTGCTCTTGTTCTGTGTACTTTCGTTCACCCGGACCGCCATCGTTATCCTTTCGAAACGGTTCTTTAGTGCAGCAAATCTAAGATTTCAACAGCTACAGCTCGAGAGTTCCAGAGATACTATGGGCGATCAGGTAAGCAATTTACTTATTGTAGTTTACCTAGCTTCAGGCTGAAACTTCAGACGTTGAAAAGAAGAGATTCAGAGGTGTTACAGGTGTTTCTCATACATTAATCGTAGTTCTTGGTTGAGTTCTGTTCATTGAAAGTCAAATCCGAAGTGGTATTTTTCTGAAACATAAACCGCAAATAGGCCAATGTACTCGTTTATAAATATGTATTTAGAAAAGTGTAGGGGTTTAAAAATCATTTTTCAGACTGCAACTTGCAATCAGACTTTAAAACTTGAATTTCTGAAAAGAAGAGTTTCAGAGGTGTTACAGGTGTTTCTGATCTACTAATTGTAGTTCTTGGTTGAGTTCTGTTCATTGAAAGTCAAATCCTGAAACATAAACCACAAATAGGCCAATGTACTTGTTTATAAATATTTAAAAAAAAATGTAGGGGTTTAAAAATCATTTTTGGTTGGACAACTGCCTCTGGTACCATAATTTTCACGAGTTTTATCTGGCTAATTAAATAGTCTACAGAGTTGCAAGACTCTGCTGAAAGTTCCAAGTTTGTTTTAATTAAAATAATCAAGTGCTTGTCGCAGAGCCGACATTCTGTTGCAACAATATTTCAACAAACTGCGGAAAAAACGAGATGAGATGTCAGGTGCGAGGATGATTCACACACTACGAATAATAGACCAGGATGATTCATAGACAATCAATACACAAATCTGTATAGTTGATTCATAGTGTATCAAAGGTGAATGATTGTTTTAATGTTTTTGTTTAAGTGCAAGCTTCTTCGAAATAATTTTCGAACAATTAACAATCACAAATGATTGCGAGCGTTCAATTTGAAAACACATGATAAAACGTTTCGCAATTGTCTACGCTCCATTGTTGGGTTTGTTTTTGAACTGTTTGCTGCACGATTAATTATTGTTTCGCGAGACATTGCACGAAGCGGACACAATGTAAAATGTTTTCAATGAAAATAATGCCGGTGATTAATTATCTATTAAATTAGCTTCTGGAAAATCATTATTTCCAATGATTCACGCGCCATACTGTCTCCGTCACGTCGATTGCAAACTAATCCTGATTGTTGCTTAATGCGGATTTTTATCACTGAAGAAATTCATCGAACACGCGAGAATGGTGCTTCGAGTTGAAGTTCTTTTCTTCACTAGCAAATAACTTCGATCTGAAGATTTGTAAATCGTAAAGTGGAAATAGAAAATATATCTCAACCTTGAATCGCTGAATAGCAACCATTTTGTCAGCTCTTCGGTCCATTCATTTTGAAGCGAATAGACAGCACACACAAACCGAAGTATTTTTCTTTGAGATGCAAAATTGGCTGAAATCAAATCAATTTGACGAATAAAACGAAAACAAATATATCAATAAGTTACCTTGTTATTTGTAAAAATGGCGGCAGCTATAGCCACCCTTCGTCTTCTTTCAAAGACGAAATGCAAGCTCGGTACCTCGATTATCTCTTCATCTCTTCGACAAGAGTTTTCCCTCGCGACACCGTGCCAGAATTAATACGTGATCGACGGCCGACGAAAAAAGAAAGAAAAACAGGATGCGCGGTGCAACTAAACAATAAGGTGCTGCCGCGATAAGGAAGTGACCTAGAAAGATACCAAGACAACGAAGAAGCGTGGTAAAAATAGAAGGGCACATTAATAAACTGAGTCCAATATATTCGACTATTCGAAACTAACGTCCCGAAGATCAATGGCGGATCTAATAGGGCCTAATAGGGATCTAATAGGGCCTGAAATTTCAAAGAAATTTATTTATTGCGTAACGCTATAAAATTTTTCATTACTTTTCTTTTTTTGTTAACAATTTTAAGAGAGTTTTCTTGCAACTTCTATTTCTAACTTGAGTTCGAGTGCTCCACAATTTTTATCGACTTGAGCCGCCACTTTATTTATTGCGTAACGCTATGAAATTTTTCACTTCTTTTCTTTTTTTGTTAACAAGTTTTGGAGAGTTTTTTTGCAACTTCTATTTCTAACGTGAGTTTCAGTGCTCGAAAATTTTTACCACTCTGGAATCTCCACTTGACTTGAGCCCCCATTGACCGAGAGATAAACCCGATCGAATGCACGCGACGAAATCACGATTAAATTCATTCGATTCTATCGATTGTATTTCAGGTTTATCGGATGAGACGCTCTTATCTCGTTGGTCATATTTTTGCAATAAATCGGCACGTTCCTCCGATAAGAGGTGATCTACCTCGATCGATTCACACAAGATTCACGTTTCTGGAAAAATATGTTGCATTCGGCGATAAGCGATGCACCTTGACAGACAAGACGCTAGTGCATCTATTTCCGGCGTTGCATCATTCGAAAGCGAATCATGTCGGATCGGATCCCATGGAAATTTCCACACGGTTTTTGTTTCATCGACTTCATATTTCACCCACAACAAATTTGATCGACTACGAATTTGGCTGGCCACGATTTTAGATTTGTTATCGGCCAAAGTTATGTCTACGAAAAATTTAATACAGTATTGGCGATAGTATTTTGCAAATATCTCAAAAACTAAAAGCGACCCCCCTATATTGGAAACGGAAAAAGTTGTTAAAAATGTCAAAATCTATAACATATTAAAATTTCATCAAAATCGGAGTACGCAGACCATTTTTATATAATTACCTATTTTAATGATCTTTAAGAAAATTGGAACCTAGCAAATATGAAATTAGGTAAAAATTAGGTAGGAAGATTTCAAAAATCCTCAGGTCATGTAAAAATTACTGTTTCTCGTAAAGAAACGATTTTAGATTTGTTGTTGGTCAAATTCGTTTTCAGTTAAAAGCGTTGTCGGCCTAAGTTATCGTCGGTGAAATGTTGCCGGTGACAACCGTGATGGGGGAAATTACTAAAAGTTTAAAATTACTAAAACTTTAGTTAAAAACTAAACAGCTAAATATTCATATTCAGTTCTATACTTCTGGGTTTTTGATTTTTCAGCGTGCCATGGATCGCGATGAAGAATCCAATACTAACAACGATTCCACAGATGCTTCATATTTTTACGTTCCTCCGGACGAGGACGAGGACGAGGACTATTTCTCCAGATTCCTTCCGTGAGAGTGTTTCTTCGAAACGTTCGTATCCTAGGTCAAAGTTGAATTAAACTTCTATTTTACATTGTAGCAAGCCACTCGTCGTGGTGAAATCGCCGGTAATGAAAGAGGACACGTACTATAATATGAATCATAAAAGGCGAGGCAGGTGCATGATACTCAATCACGACAGATTCGAAACGGAACCGGTCCGGGATGGATCAATGATCGACGTCAAGAAGATCACATCAGTTTTCCAAGATTTATTGGGCTTCGATGTGGTCATCCATGATAATCTGACTACCGACCAGATCACGGCGACCACTCAAAACCGTAACTCTCTTCATTAGAACGTGGCCTGAAACTGTTTCGTAGTCTGAACTCTACCGATAAGTTTATACAGGGTGGTCCACGCAACTTGCACACCTATAATAACTTTCAAATCTTCGAAACGCTTAAACCTATAAAAACAATAAATACACTACATAATGTACCTATTCAGACCATGCAACTTCTGTATACAAAACTTTTTCGTGCAACGCATATTTTGGAAGTAGTTATAGGTGTGCGAGTTGCGTGGACCACCCTGTATATCGATAAGATTATAACATCTTTCTCTGTTATAATTTCAGACGCAGTTTTCTTCTTTCTTGAAAAATGATCCGCACAAGGATCGTAATGTTGAAAGTTTAAATTAATTTGTAAAATTGCTTTATCAATTAAATCATTAATAATTTTTCCGTTTTAACAATCATTAGATCGATAACGATAACAACATCTATCGATAAGTCGTTTCCG
Source organism: Lasioglossum zephyrum (assembly GCA_028455615.1). NCBI lineage: Eukaryota > Metazoa > Arthropoda > Insecta > Hymenoptera > Halictidae > Lasioglossum > Lasioglossum zephyrum. The sequence goes on from CM052333.1 coordinate 4,238,623, forward strand.
ACATTTTAACATGGTTACTTTCTACATTTTCTTTTTTTTAAATATTTATTTAACATCGCATTCAAATATTTGCTAACACGCAATTACATACAATTTATTAAGCTGGGTTCCGAACCACCTTGGTTTGGTATGGAATATATTTCCAGAGGTGTCGGGAGACGTTTTACATTTCAACTTGTTCACCAACGAATTATTAAACCAATGCCAATTCGTTTACAGTGAGCAAAGAGGATCACACGAACAACGACTGCCTTTGCATGTTCATACTGACACATGGTAGCTCCGGCGACACGTTGTGCTCGTTGGATTGTCAGTATGCTCTAAAATCTGTCTGGAGACGATTTACAGGAGATCAGTGCCCAACTCTAGTCGGAAAACCGAAGCTTTTCTTCGTGCAAGTAAGATAATAGTTCACAAATCAAATACCTTTCGAAGATACAGTATTTTATCCATGTAAGTCCCTAATACGGGTCTGGCGAGGGACATTTATGCGCCAGGAACAGTATTGGGCCATCGAGAAATGTAAACATAGTTAATCCATATTTCCAACTTGTTTATTTTTCATTATTTTTTAATGGGACTTCGATGACCATGGTCGTGACATTTTTCTGAGAAAAATCATACCAAATATTATATAATTCCGATGATATTTACTCGTGTAATAGACAATTAAAGTTTCGGGTGCAAGGAAGGATAGTCTCTGTGTCTCTTTCTTTCCCATACGCTATCCTTCCTCGCGCCCGAAACTTTAATCGTCTATTACACGACTAAATATCATTGGAATTATATCATATTTGGTATGATTTTTATCAGAAAAATGTCACGGACATGCTCATCGAAGTCTCATAAAAAAATAATGAAAAATACGGAAGTGGGAAATTCCGATTAGGCATGACACAATGGGGTACACCCCGCAGTAGTGGGGATAGATCTGGGACATTTACAGGTGAGACTTTTGAGACATTTATGGATAAAATACTGTACTTCGAAATATCGTTCGAAGATTAAAAAAAAAAAAAGAAAAAAGATCCGCAGCCGTTAGGTGGCGGAGAACCCTGATGATGCATTTTTCGGTTTCCAGGCTTGTAGAGGTCACAGGTACGATGGCGGTGTCGGGGTGTACAGTACCGAGCATTCGGAGACAGACTCGGTCGCCACTGCTTCCTACAAAATTCCTACCCACGCAGACTTTCTGATCGCTCACAGCACCATGGATGGTAAATATTCCATCGATTAGTCGAAACTTCGACCCCGTTTCAACCTTCGAAACATGTCGCAGCTAATTTCCTGTTTGAAAGGTTTCTACTCGTGGCGTAACCCGACCGAAGGCACCGTCTACGTGCAACAATTGTGCGAAGTGATAGAGGAGCACTGGCAGACCCACGATTTGGCAGAGATGATGACCATAACTGCTCGTCTCGTTGCCAACGAGTACAGCTCTTCGCACTACATACCTCAGAAACACCAGCAGAAGCAGATGCCATCCACAACGTCCACGTTGACCAGGAAAGTTCTTTTTACCGACAAGAAGAAGAGACTACGTGTCAAAATTCCTTGATGTTAATACAATTCACGCATTATCTACCGACGATCGATACATCATTTTTCAACATTCTGTTGATAAGCTGCCGGTAGATAAAGCGCCGATAGGACGTCTACTCAATTACAGTCTGAACCACGTCTGTTTTATAATCATCGAAATGCCAAGCACGCTTTTAATAATTGAGTTGACACTTTTAGATCTAATTATATTAGACAGCGGATCTTTATGCGAGATAAAAATTTTCTACCTGATTTCTAATCAACTGGGACGAAATAGCAATTTATTTTCCTTTTTTAATATGTGTAATAGGTCGAAGGTAATAGAAACAAAATTAAATTAAATTCTTCTATAGTGTTTTGTTGTAAACGCATGAGATCCGCTGTCGACTAATTATGGTCCATCTTCTCACTCTTATAAGGCAGCGTACAGAATTGTTATTCAACGTACGGTCTATAATTGATCTACGATTAAAGAAATACATGTACATTCCTATACTGATAATGTATGACACGGCCCCCCGAACAGACGAATTAGGTGTAAACCATTAGATGTAAATCGGCCGAATTATATCCAACGCGTAAAAGCATTAAGCGACTACTTTAAATAGCTGGACAAATGGCGTCTCAAATACATCGTGCGGATCGTCCCACTGCGATAGAGGCACCAGAGTACGTTAATAACTTAATTTTCTCTATCTCGGCTCACGGCGGATGACAGCCCACGACGCTTTAAATAGATGATTCACGCATGCCGTTTACAATGGCTGATTTATTAGTTAGGATAATCGTAACCCGGCTGATGAGTCGCGACTGAGATTTCCTAGGACGATTCGTAGGAATGTGATTCTAAATTAGCCAGCCGCAAACACACATACTATATAATATAATAACTGTCTTTGAATATCGATCGTTATGTTGTTAATAATAAATGTTGAATGTTCTCGGCGTTTTTTGATTTATTAATTGATCGAATCGTAGCGCCGATTCGACATTCAACATTTATTAATAATATAATAACATTCTTCATTTTCCACAACCATCTAATACAAAGTAGAAGCTTACATGTTCGCTTGAATATTTTTCTGCTTCGATTATTTTAAATAGCACTAATAATTTAAGGAGACGACATCTTGAATATATCGTTGACGATAATTGTTAGAAGGCTGTAAAGAGAATGTGTACCCCTTAAGAAATTTGTAGAAACCGGAATCAAAGAGAAATAGATTTGTTTCCTTTCGACTGATGTTCCAAGTACAATGTTTTATAAATATTTATAAAAAGAATAAAGACTAATGTTTATAATCTTCAACACTGTGTAGGCTGCATCTCTCGCGTATTTTTTTTTTAAAATAATTGCAGATTTTGCGAAGAAGAGTGTAAAAAAGAAAGTTCATTAAAATGGTTCCTCCTGGCAAATAATATCCTCGGAGATCGATCCTGGCATTCCGAGCGACGGAATTATTTAACGCGAGGAATATTCTTGGTTCATACTCGTGGTCCATCCAAAATGGTTTTTCCCTTGAACCTCTTCTGTCGGTGTTCGCTTCATTCTGATCTACAATTTCATACCTCATTCTCTCTCCCGTTTCCTTTCCTCCTTCTCTCGACTTTTTTCCCTTAACTCTCTCTCAGTCTTCTTGTTTTGTTTCAGTCGTTCGATCTCGCTGCAACATTTTCCCGTTGCGGATCTCTCTGGAGCACTCGTTCCTGCTCGATCTCCCATCTGTATTTAATTGGCTCTCCGCTCGGGACCGCTGTCTGCGCTTCGAAATGAAAAACGCTCGTTAACTTTAAACAAGCGATACCGACGTGCCACCAATTACTCGCCGGCTCCACAAGAAAAAAAGAGGAGCCCCCCTTTCGCGCAGGAAAATCAGGGTCGAACCGCGTCGAACGAGAATCCCATCCCGATCACTTCCGGTTTAAAGAGAAGCTCTTGCGTAGATCCACCGGGATAAACACCCCCCGAAACTCGCGTCTTTACTATTTTCATCAGGCAAAGTAAGCTTACGATCGATTTCGGTTTGCAGGCAACGAGATACAGCGAGGTTCGAGCAACCATTTTAGAATTTCTTAGAAAATCAGACACATTTTCTGAACAACTGTTCTAGAGTAAATCTCGAGAATTTTAAATGGGTAATTAGAAATATAATATAAAAAAGGTCTGCGTATTCCGATTTTGATGAAATTTTAATATGTTATGCAGTAACACATTCTGAACAATTTCTTCCTTTTACAATATAGGGAGGTCGCTTGTAGATTTCGAGATATTTGCAAAAAACTATCGCGAATATTCAGGAATACGAAAAATTCAATACAGTATTAGCGATAGTATTTTGCAAATATCTGGAAAACTAAAAGCGAACACCTATATTGGAAAAGGAAAAAGTTGTTCAAAATGTCAAAATCTATAACATATTAAAATTTCATCAAAATCGGAGTACGCAGGCCTTTCCTATATAATTACTTATCAAATGATTTTTAATTAAATTGGAACCTAGCAAATATAAAATTAGGTAGGAATTTGGACGAGTCATTCGATTGAAAATTATGGGAGTGTTTAACAAATCCGCAGGTCATGTAAAAATTACATGACTTGAAAATTAATTCAAAAAATTTAAATTACTTGAAATATTTGCTGAGGTAGAATACCAAAGTGAAATAAAAAAGTAAGAAAGAATGATCCGACCAGCAGACCGGACATCTTCATAGTCGACGACCTTCGTTGCCGATCCGATCCAAATTGATCCTCTCGTGGCAGATGAAAATTGCTTCGCCAGTAGACGTATCGTAATCGACGCGATTCCAGTGGCATATTAGGCCCGTGTTCACCAGCCGGACGATTCCGACGCGCAACAAATTGATTCGAGAAAGGAATGCGGCGTGAAATTGAAGCCTCGAATCTCTCTAACACAGAGCTTTCGGACACCTAAATAATATAAAATACGAGTTTTCACGTTTGTTTCTCTCTCTTCCAGACAAAAATCCCTCGATCTCTGGATTTATTCTTGATCCTAGTTGCAACTTTCAGTTTCATCTTTTGTCTCTTTAAGAAGAAGCCTCTTTCAATTTTTCTGAAATTTTTCTTCATCCCCGTCACATCGTGATCCAAAGAGTCCTGTATATCTGACCAATAGCGACTAAATCTACTCAAAATGTACAATGGACAGTTTTCTCTTTAATAGGAAGCCTCTTTCAATTTTTCTGAAATTCTTCTGAAATTTTTCTTCATCCTCGTCATGTCCCGGTCCAACGAGACCGGTATGTCTGATCAAGAGCGGCTGAATCTACTCAAAATGTACAGTGGACAGTTTTCTCTTTAAGAGGAAGCGTCTTTCAATTTTTCTGAAATTCTTCTGAAATTTTTCTTTATCCCCGTCACGTCCCGTCCAAAGAGACCTCTATGTCTGACCAATAGTGACTAAATCTACTCCAAATCTACAGTGGACAGTTTTCACGTTTGTTCCTCTCTCTCTTCTAGAAAAAATCTCTCACTCTCTGGATTTATTCTTTATCCTCGTTACAACTTTCAGTTTTATCTTTGAAGCCTCGAATCCCTCTAGCACAGAGCTTTCGGACAACCAAATAATAGAAAATACAATGTATTTCAATTAGCACAAATCTTATTCTAAACCACGTTGAAAATCTTCGATCACTCTTTATCGTTGGGCACCTCTCCGGTTCCATTGTAACCTATTGAAACCAGTGCGAACGCAGGGGATCAATCTAAATTCTCGCGTCTATCGGATGCATCGATTGTCACGGTGTCTGTCGCGGACGTATAATGCTCGCGGTGAAAAGCAGGTGCTGGTTTTCCGGAGGGCGACGGGGGAAAAAATGAGATTTCTCGATGGACGCGTTTACAATGCCGATTTACGAGGAAAATGGAAGAAGCGTGACAACGGGAGAGAGAGCAGCCGAGCGTAACGCGTGAAACGTAACGGTCGAGAGATGATTAATGCATTGTAGATCGGACGCGTTGATATATTGTGACGCGCTTTATTAGCCGGTCACCGGGAAAACGGGGAGAACCGACCGTGCTGAGAATAAGTACACTGGGTATGTGTTCGTCAACTCTGGGCTTTGCGAACTCCGTCGTAGTCGCTCGGTCGATTTAATGAGACGCGAATGCTCCGTTAGGATACATTCAATCTTCTCGCGCTCGATTCGAAACGGAGAGGAATACAACACGCTGGATATTCTGGAACACGGTTTAACAACAAGCGGCCCCCGATCGCGACTGTCCACCAGCTTGTCAGACGCGACACGCTCGTTCTAGTCACGCAGGAAATATTGTCTGCGAATTACTTATCCAACAGACTCTGCTTGATCAACGAGGTACAGCGAGGTACAGGGTTTAATCTAGTCGTGATTTAACCCCCACACGCTCCTCAGACATAGTTTTTTTCTATTAAGAAAATCTATGAAATGATTTATTACAACAAAAATTAACTTGTTTTAAAAATAATTTTTAAATTAATTTAACTCAACGTTTCGATCCCTGTATGGATCATTTTCGAGAGATACATTTTTGCGTCTGGAAAATTAATACTGGATAATTTATAAAAAACTAGAAACAAACGAGAATTTGCGACACAGCTGTGGAAACATATATATAGTTTAATTTGCACCCATTTGCAATAGGTTCATGCTCGTACAAAGAGAGTCACCTCCGACTTGGATGATTTCTTAATGTATCGAAAAAATGCAAACAGTCTCAAACTATTTTTCGAACAAGTTTATACAGGGTACTATCCTACCTCGATAAGGATGATGTGATCCTATCGAACACCTAGCTTCAACAACCGCAAACAAACTCGCACCGAAGCGACCCCGAACAGCTTCAACCAAATAGACGCGACCACAAAGAGACTCAGGTAAACCCAGCATCCGGGTAGACCCTCTATCAAAATTGCATCGGAACCTAGATAAACCACCTCCTCCGACACCTTGGTAGATCCTTTAGGTACAGGGGCACCATCGATTCCGGTGGTTTGTCCAGGTCCTTTCACGAACGGAGACCACCTAGAAATCTTTGACGATCATCGGAGTCGATCGCGAGTGATCAGCACGGTTATGCGGAATAGCCGTGTTCTCGGGTTGGGTTTTTCGGTGTAGTTCGTCGGAGGACGATGACCAGGGTCATAGTTAGAGCATGGTGGAGCACTTTCGGCGTCGACGGGTATTTGGAAGCCGCGAGGATGGCGGTGGGGATGCCGGGACAGGGGTTAGGGCGTTAGGGGGTGTGTTTCTGGCCGTGGAGCGTACCCAAGAGCGAGGAGCTTGCGCGAACAGATCAATACTGCCCCCGCGCGCGTGGATATGCCCCCCTCTCTGTTTTCCCCTAGTGGCTCGGCGAGTTTCGCGGATCTCTACGCGTCTGTTTCTCCTTAGGCCGTGGTCACACGAACGCGTTCGTGTTCTCGTGACCGTTTGCCTTCCGCAAATCGAGACGAGAAATTTGCACGAGTCCTTAAACTGCGGATTCTTCTACAAACTAAACATTCCTTTCCTAAAATTAATTTAGTCCATCTTGAGCGTTGCTAATTACACAACAGCTACATTACAATTGCTTGTCATCAGATGTAACTCTATTGATGTTTCTTAAATTTTTACCATAATATGTGACATCAAACATGACGGTTTGAAATAACCGGCAAATTTTGTTTTGTTTTCTGTTTCTATTAACCTCACGTCTGTGCCACAGTAACCTGTGTACTGGCATAGAAACAACACGTGCTTATACATCTTATTCTGTCTCTAATTTTGTTCATAAATCAGACGCAGTTGTTTCCTCTTTCTTGAAAAGGATCCATATTAGGATCGAAACGTAGAAAGTTTAACACGTTGAGCGCCACGTCAGCCATCGTTGGCTGACACTAGACACTGCCATTAGACCATTAGTCCTGTAATGAATTAAAATTAAGTAAATTTTAAATAAATTTTCTGTAATTCCATAAAACAGTGTAAATTTTATAGTTCTATATCATGTTACACGCTGTCAGCCAGCGGTGGTTGACGTGGCGCTCAACGTGTTAATCAAACTAGCAAGATTGCTTTAATTTATCCTCCAACATCTTGTTATAAACTAAAAATTATTTTAATCGAACGCAACGCGCAGGAAGCTGCGCTTCAATGAAAGGGACTCGCTCCGATGATATTCTAGCAAACAGCTCTGACAAGGATACTCGAAGCGTTGCACAGGACAATTCTTCTGCGGTCTAGAACCCGAGAGATCCTCCTCGTGCTCCATCTTCCTTTCTGCTTTTTCCTCCTCCATTTTTCTTCCTTTCTTCGACGCAGCTCGCGTCTTTTTCCATCTCTCTAATCTTGTCCGTGGGTTTTCGTCGCGCCACCTCGTCCTTCGCCTTCCTCCTTTGCTCGTCCAGCCGGCCGTCGCTAACGCGTCGCTTAATTCCCTCTCCTCGCTTTCTCGCCCTCACGACCCTCTCCGCGCCCTTCCCAGCCCTTCTAAGCCCTTTTCCAACCCCCGCACCCGTTTTCCCAGCTCGAGCGTGTATTTCCGCGTGCCCGCCTCCTCCAGCCGCTCCGTGCCAAGATACACACGTCCCCGACTTCCGGCAAGACGCTTCTTGTCCGCGAATTGTCTTCCCTCGTCGTCCGCGATCCCCGACATCGCTAACCAGGTCGCCTTCTATCTTTCAAAGTCTGGAGACAGTCCCTTTTCTTTTTACTCCACGACCGATAAACCATCATTGGGTTGGAATTAGGTTTCTTCGTTGAGACTGATTTGGGAATCCGGTGATGGTCCAATTTGAAGATGCGTTTAACACGAAACCTGGGAACATTTTTGCTTCAACTTTCTACGATTCGTATTATAGGTCGCCTTCTATCTATCAAAGTCTAGAGACAGTACCTCTTCTTTTTACTCCACGACCGATAAACCATCATTGGGTTGGAATTAGGTTTCTTCGTTGAGACTGATTTGGGAATCCGGTGATGGTCCAAATCGAAGATGCGTTCAACACGAAACCTGAAAACATTAAATTTTGCTTCAATTTTCTACGATTCGTATTATAATATGTACGTAAATAATTAATATATATCGATTCGAAGAGTTTATTGTTAAATTGAGTGTAGGTTTACATCGATTAAGTATCGACGAAGGTCTATAGACAGTCTTTGGTTCCTCCATGCTCAATGGACCACCGTTAGGGTTGAATCGAGTCTAAATTAGGTCCGTGTGGGATTACGAGGGTGTGCTTGCGTTTTCTTTGAGACTGATTAGAGAATCCCTTAATGGTCTTCGGTTGGATTGCGATCACTCGAATCTCGGTTTATCCGAGACTGATTGGAGATTTGTTTAAATTGACTGTGGGGTTCGGTCAGTATGCATCTAATGGGACTTAGTGTCTTGTGATCCGGTGGGTTTAAGTTCGTCTTGGGATATTCGATGGAGTTAGCCGGCTAATAGCTTTGGTCCTTTATTTCAGATTGAGAGGGACCTGCCCGAATCAACTTTGTCTGATATTATCCACGATCGTTCTACTTTCAGGTAGAACCCGGACGTTTAAGTTCGCGTTGAACATGGATTATGCGAGTTTACTTCGAGACTGTTTAGACACCTGTCGTTACCGTCTACCGGGTGAATCTAATTGGGTTCGGGAAGGTTTGTCACGTTCTTCGGAGTCCAATGAGATTAAAGTTCTCACTTCTAGCACAGGTCTCGCTAGGATTACGGGTGTTTCAACTCCGTCTACAGGATCCACAAACTTTCCAAAAGTCATTGCAACCCTCTAAATTGTTAAAGTTTCCGGAAGCTCGAAACAACCTGTGAATCTTACAAACCTTGCCACCCAGAACTTTCAAACATCTTAGCTTTAAACTTACTCGCGATCGTTTCAACAAAATACTACTCGAAAACGAAGCAGCCCAAAGAACTTCGCGTTAACAGGTCTCGAAAACAGCGGAAGCTGAATTCTTGAATGCCCCATCGGAATCTCGTGGCTTTCGAAGAAGGTCAAAAGTGTCCGAAAACTTTCAAAGTATTGACAGCCGTGGATAACCATCGACAGTCTTGTCCAATCTCGTTTAAATTACTTGGGACAACTTGGAAATAGGTGAAACCCCTTCGCAACTTCTCGATTGAGATCTGTCCATCCAATGCTGGCTCAATCTGCTCTGAATCTGGAGAGTTTCCGCTTTCGTCTTATTCTCTCGAAGAGAGGTAGTCTCGCTTTCTCAATCTGTATTAGCTTCCTCTTCTATCTCCTTCGAGGACAAGAATTTACCCATTTTTGCTCTGAAAGAACTCTGTATCCGCGGCACATTTCGGATCTGTTTATCTGACCAATGCTGTCCCAGAGTTCTCGTATTCGAAACTCGGTTGGATCCAGAAATTCTACATCCACGTCACGTCCTAATTCAGCGAGACCTGCATGTCTGACCAATAGCGACTAAATCTACTCCAAACCTACAGTGGACAGTTTTCACGTTTGTTCCTCTCTCTCTCCCAGACAAAAATCTCTCAATCCCTGGATTTATTCTTCATCCTCGTTATAACTTTCAGTTTTATCTATTGTCTCTTTAACAGGAAGCCTCTTTCAATTTTTCTGAAATTTTTCTTCATCCCCGTCACGTTCCGATCCAGCAAGACCTGCATGTCTGACCAATAGCGGCTAAATCTACTTCAAGTCTACAGTGGACAGTTTTCTCTTGAAGAGTAAGCCTCTTTCAATTTTTCTTTATTCCCGATACGTCCCGGTCCAACGAGACCTGTATGTCTGACCAATAGCGACTGAATCTACTCGAAATGTACAGTGGACAGCTCTTACGTTTGTCTCTTCCTCCTGGTAGTGTCCCAGAGGTCTCGTTTTCGAAACTTGGCTGAATTCAGAAATTCTTTATCCACGTTGCATCTTGGTCTCGCAGCTTTCATCTTCCCGCAGGTTTCAGAACGCGCGCAGACCCCAGATCCTCTCTGTCCGTCTCTTCATCCTTCTCTCTCTATTCTTCTTTTTCTCCGTCTTCCTCCGACACGACGTACGACCCTTCTCTATTTGTATCGTAACCTCCCCCGACCATCCTTTTATCTTCCTCCGTGTTCGCCCCTCTTTCAGCGTACCCTCTCTCTGTGCTCCCCTAGCCCAGTCTCTTCCTTCCTTCCGCTCTCTCTCTCTCTCTTTCTCTCGACATCCACCCCGAGTTTCTACTTTTATCTCCGTCCGTGTTTCCGTCTTGCTTCGTTTCAACCGGCGGCGCAAAATCGGAATGACTTCGATATCGGTAATCTGTCGATTACATTGTACAGGGTGATCCGTAAGTACTCCACCGTCGAACCACCATTGTTCGGTCGCTTTATGGATAGCAATCACAGTGATTAACGAAACCACTCGAACGACAATGATTCGCATCTAATGGTCGACGAGAAATTAACCTGAAAACATTTTCCCTTGGTTCACCCTGATTCCCTGAAACTGTCGTCCGACCATTATTTTCTCAAATTGCAAGCAACAGTACTTTCATTTATCAAAAAGGTCGAACCTTTCCTAGTGAACCCTTCCAAGACAATCGTAGAGGACAAAATGTTTAAATAAAAACGCATTCCTTCTTTTAACCGTTTCAACCCTTCGCATTCAGTAATATTTTAACTGTAAAATTAATAGAATAATTTCATTTCATATAATTCTTTTTGTTTCGTGGAAATTAAATTGATATAATACCACATACAATACCTAAATGTTTTTTTTGTAATTGGTTAGATATCCCAACGTATTTAATAATATAAATAATATTTCGAATAATGATACAGTAATTTTTAGTGGCCACTCCAAGGCACGGTAATACAACAACATCGTTGAACGGTTTCAATGTCTTTATTTTTGTTATAAACGAATAAAATCATGACTCAATAATTCTCTGCTATTCAGCGAAGTTAATGAATAAGCTTGCTCGCGTTTTAATTAAATTCGCGCACAACGTTTAACCAATCAGATAAAGACTAACAGATGGAAAAGTTCATTTCTATAGCTTGACAGCGGATATCCAAAGGACATTCATTTTTTATTAATGTAATGTACGGCACGATTTGCGAGACGCGACGTTCCTGCAATACCCATTCAGAATTATTAAAAAACTTTTCATATTTTTTGTTTCTCCGAATTCCCAGCTTCATACACGGTAGAACCTGCCCAATTCGTTCTTCTCATCCGCCATCATCCTCGCTCGGTTCCTCTCGCTCAAAACTTTCATCCAACCCTCGCCCCTCTCCCCGCAGACTTTCCACTATCGTTTCAGCTCGCGCTCCTAGTTCCTCTCCCCGTTTTTACGAATAGCGATGGCTCTACACTGTGCTCGAACCTGTTCAAACCCATCTACAACGTGTCCAAGAAATACACAAACTATCTCTTCGGAAAAAACAGCGCAAGTTCCAAACGTTAAGTCATACAAGTTTAATACATGCATATTAAAAATAATACAGTGTAATTGAATAAAATTGAACGAATCTCCGCCCACACACACACATTTTACCCATAAATGCATAAAATCCGCAGTCTAATAATTATCTAATAAAGCAAAAAATTTTAAGCAGAGTTGTGGCAATTTAAAATACAGTGTAATTGAATGTAGTAATAATTATTTAATAATTATAATTAGTCTAATAATTATTTAAGAAAGTAGATGGTCTCTAACAAGTTGTGTTCAAAGCGAGACGAAAATGTCCGGAAAACTCGATGGAACAGACTCGATGGTAGAGACTGCGGCAACGCGATATTTTCCAACGAGACGGTGAATGAACTTTTTTCAGGGAACGACCGTACGAGTGTTGAAGCGAGCGGCAAGTGTTTAGGGTATCGCGGGAGGGGATCGAACGAATGTTTGGGTTTGATTATCGTTCGGCCGACGTACCGGGGAAGAAGAATGGTCTGGGAATTGTTCTGGAGGATTTTCAGTGCGTGGAAGGAGCGAGAACGGCGCGGCGCTGCGTGGGTGTGCGATCTTTAACCACTTAAGCAGCGATTGTCCGACCACAAGCAATCGGGAGGACGGTTGTATCAGGGCTCCGAACAAATATTCCACGACGAAAAGCGTTCATAGACAAAATACTCCATTACTTACAAGAACAAAGTTGTACAGTGTGTTCGACTACAGGTGGGAGAAAATTTAAGGGTTGGTTCTCATAATAAAATAATTCTTAAACCTCTAACGTTCCTCAGGGTGAAAATTCACCGATTCAATATTTTCCCATACTGTAAAATCATTCATCCTTTTGTGTCTACGTCGTGAAATGTATTTCTTTAAAATGTGTCTCTGTAAGTGAAACGTAATTTATTGATTCAACGTGTAAAATAAAAATGAATTAATTGTTATCCTAGTCCCTTGGTACAGCTATTTTTGTGGAGTTTGTGAGGCTTAAGAAATGAGAAATTAATTATCTTGCTGAACGAACCAAGTTCACCGCTCCGAGAGGAAAGTTTTTGGTAGTTTTCAGGGCTACGATGTAACCGGGACACCCAGTACATAGGGAACAGGTTTTGAACAGCTCGCGGACCCATCGCTATCCGTAACTCGGCTTCGCTATCCCCGGTGAGAACCCTCCCGCTGCAACCCTCGTTTCACCCCGCTTCTTTCTGCATACAATGCTCCATCTCCATCCAGTTTTCGCTCCTAGACCTTCCGCCGACCTTCTATTCCGCGTTCGTAGCTTCTCCGCTGTTTAAACGCGGCTCTCCTCTGTCCCGGCATCCCTTGATCTCTCCCTTTGTCGTGTTTCTCTATGTTTGTAGTTCTACCAACCACCCCCTTCTTTCTCCCGCGTCTCTCCCTCTATCGCTTCGTCGATAACGTCTCCGTTCGCGCTTTTTCGTTTGTTTACCTCGTCCACGCATTCGTAGACGCTTCTGCTATCTGTCCGTTGTACCCCCTGTCCTTTAATCTTCCCTTGTCCATCTGTTCAAGCTTATCTGCCATTTTTTGTCTCTCGGCTCATCCGCGTTTGCCCGTGGTTCGGATACAAAATCTACCTTCTGGCTCCGCGGTGTTTTCGGTGCTATTTGTACTGTAGAATGCTTGCTCGAAGTTTTTTATCCAGCTTGCTTCATATTTTTAGAGTTTTTAGATTAAAATCGGTTAACCTTCTGGTTAATTGAACCAGGGTAGTAGTAGTAGTCTGAGGAAATTAGCGTTTTGTTTGTTGCGCTAGGTTGGTTCATATTTTTAGAGTTTTTAGATTGAAATTGGTTAACCTTCTCGTGTAACTGAACCACTTATTATCCCCTGGTACCAATAATGAAAAATAGTTCGAGACGATAAACTTGACGTTCGCCAACATACTGTTAATTCCCGCTCGTACTCAGGGTCCACGTTTGGTTTTTCTTTATATTTCCGCTCACGAACCATCATTCGTCTCCCCTATCTCGCCTCCCTCGTTCTCACCTTCTCCGTTGCGTCGCGTTCAAAACTTCCCCAGAATGATGGTTCCCCTTCGTCTTCGTGACGCTGCCTCGTGTTCCCTGTTACCAGCCTATCGCCTGACTTTCTCACTGTCGGCGAACCTATTTCTCCGCTTGTTCCCCGTCACGGTTTTTCTCCGTTCCAATCCCCATAATGGGTAACGCTGATTGACCATGAAAGTTACACGGTGGCCGACACCACTTAAACACACCCAATCTCGCTTGGGACGCTTTCATTGCCGCTAAGTGACCGAGTAAAGATCACCATCGTCATTTATTCTACTATTATTACTTTGTCTAGAGCACCTGACACTTATTTTCCAATTGAACTCCCTCTGTTCTTCTTGCTCTTCTTTTTGCGTCATGGTGGCCCAGATAATTCCGTGCTCGCTCGTCGCGAGACGTGTCATGGCGATCGCAGAATATACAGACCCTTATGTTTATATGTTGTCAAACACTCACCTGTTACTTTTAATGTTTATGCAATGGTAACGCTGAAATTGAAAACATCTTATATATCCAACCTTTCAGTTCGGATCAATCCTCTTCCTAGACGGTATGTCTATCGAACGAGGCAGCCCAGATCCGTGCCAATTCCTGCTTTTAAAGGATCTTTTATGAACCGGTAAGTCGAAAGAATGCCGGATTCACCCGCGTCTGCAGACACGTCTCCCTTGGTCCATGACTTCTGTTTGTGTCCTTTCCATGTGCTTAGACTCACTTCGCGCTTCACTTCAAGTCTACTTCTGTACCTCGCCGGTCTACGGATTCACCCTCGTCAGCCAATAACCTCTTCCTCCGCCTCCAGCTGCATCCTTTTTAAATCCCATGACTCACCCCCTATTGGCCCAACACTCTTTCCCGAGTCTGCATCCCTAATTCAATTCTTTTTCGCCTCATTCCTTCTTTATACGCAAACCAACCTCGTCGTATTTCTCTTGCACAATGATGCCAAGTAGCTTCATCCCTTGTTTTCCAACTTTTCATCTACGTTATTTACTTCATCTTATTTTCTGCCTCGAAGCATCTTTCATATTCATTTCTCCGAATGTCATTTCGCTTCTTCTTTCATATTCCCAGTTTAATCAACCTTCGTTCACGATATGCTATCTAAAAAGAGTCAGAACCTCAAACTTGTCCACGCTATCTCTCTCTCTCTACACGTTCTCAAATCCACCCCTACCCTGACTCTCCTCTTAAACCCGAAAATGTAATTTTCTTCCTTTTCATTTTCCTTTCCCCATCCCCCCGTTTTATATTCCTAGACTGACCACGCTCCTACTTCAGAACCCCTTCCACCAACGGCAAACTCATTTTCCCAGGCCTTACAACCTTTCCTCCTCCGTCTCCTTCCACATATTCTCAAACTCTACTCTCTTCTTTCCCCCCCCGCATTCCCAGACTCACCTCTTAATCCATAAAACTCCTTTCTCTCTTACTCTCTCAGACTCTCCGGCTCTTTTGGACTGACCTCAGCCTTCATTCAGAATCTCCTCTCCATCCTCCATCGGACCTCGCAGTCTCCCTTGTCCGACAACAGTACTACTCTCTTCCCGAATTCTCCTCCGTACCTCTTCCAACCGGCGCGGCAGTCTAATGAAACTGTTCAAATTCTCCATTAGTTGCGCAACAACTTTAATTTTTCCACTATCCTGCTGCAAGCAGACTGCTGCGAAAGTATATATAATTACATTGTTCATCTTATGAACCTCTAATTACACTGTTCATCTTATGAACCTATAATTACACTGTTCATCTTATGAACCTATAATTATACTGTTCATCTTACGAACCTCTAATTACACTGTTCATCTTATGAACCTATAATTACACTGTTGATCTTACGAACCTCTAATTACACTGTTCATCTTATGCCACTAATTCTTCTATTTATTAATGAATGCACAAAGCGAAGTTAGAACAAGAAAGATACGATCGAGAAATTCGTTGAGCCTTCTTTTATTTATAAAAGTTAACAGTTTCATTCGATCCCTGCTCCCCTGAATCATCCCCCTGCGCGATGTGGACTCAGAGAGTGTCTCTCCCTGAAACTTCTCTGCACACATTCCTAATTCCAGGCTGCCCCTCGCAACGTTGTCCCCTCCATCCCCTTCATCTCACCCTCTCCATCCCTCCCCTCCGACTTTCTTTTACTCTCTCGAATTCTGTCTGTTTCCCTCTAGATCCACCTCTCCTGTTCCTTCCTGGTCTCTCTGGTTCATTCTCTCTACTCTACCGGTGTTTCTCTCGTTTCCTCTGGAACCCGTTCATTCTCTCTAAGGTTTTTTCTCTCTTTCCCTCTCAATCTCCCTCGCGCTCATTCAATGTATCTCTCTTCTTCCCACGTTCCCTCGCGATCTCCCTCGCTCTCCGGATCTCTCCTGCTCCTTCTCTCATACTCATCGGATCCACCCCCCTCTCTCTCTCGCTTGTTCTCTCAGTACCCTGTTACTCCCCGCCTCCGGAAACAGCTTCCGTCCTCGTCTCTCGCTCTCTGCGACACGACCCCCTGGCAAGGTGGCGGTCCAGCGCGCAGATCGTGTCGGCCGCACGGGATGCTGAGTCCGGCGTAGGATCAGTCGTACGCCTGGCTCCCATCCGTCGACGTCTACCGCGTTCGTCAGACGTCGATTGCGTCCGCGTGCCGACCAGTGCCGACTCACAGGTCTCTTCTACGTCGACGTTTCACCCGCGTCCATTCCATCCCCCGCAGTTTTCACCCCCTCACAGTTTACCTCCCGAGTCCTTCTCTCGCGATTCGCCTCGCGATTTATCCTCGCAGTGCATCCTCCCACGGTTTATCCTCGCAACGCATCCTTCTCGTTTATCCTCGCAGTGCATCCTCCCACGGTTTACCCTCGCAACGTAACTTTTTAATTTATCCTTGCGCTTCGTCCTCGCGGTTTCGTAATTTATTCTTGTGACTCGTCCTCGTGATATTATCCTCGTGATTTATCCTTGCGCTTCGTCCTCACGGTTCATCCTCGCGATTTCGTAATTTATTCTTGTGACTCGTCCTCGTGATATTATCCTTGGGATTTATCATTGTGATTTCACCACAACGATTGATCCTTATGATCCGCCCTCGTCCTCGCGATTTCCTCGGCTAGTTCGAGACGGATCCGTCGAACCCCGTGCGACAGTGACTCACTCGGACTCGGAGCGAATCGAACCGCCATGGGGATTCTCACGTGAGAGGCGTGTTCTTCCGGGGTAAGTCGCCATCGTCACTCTCCTCCTCTCTCTCTCTCTCTCTCGCTTCTTCCTCTGCGTGGAAGGGTCTATTCCTGTGATTCGACTCGTTGGATTTCGGGCACCCAGGACGACGCTTCGAACGTGCAGGTTTCACGGGGTTGGTATCAGCGGCTATGGAGTGGGGGAGTCGCGTGATGGGGTGAGAGTTTGTGGTATTGGTGGTTTTGGGAATGATACGTTTTGGAAATTTTGCTGGCACTAGCTGTGTTTTGATATTTGGCCAGCGTTAGGAGAAGCTTGACTGTGTTTTAGACGTGTTGGCTTTGTGGGGGGTATGTGACAATAGGGGTTGAAAGAATTGTTGCGGTTACTGTGAGGGATCACTGGATGTTGTACTTGTTACATGGAAGCGAAGAATTTTTTCATGTTTATCCGCGGAATTAGTGGGAGGTTTACGAGAGATTAGAGTTTGTAGGAGAGGGGTGAATTGTAACGATGCTGATTATTACACTGGGGATCTTTATGAGAAATAAAAACTTTCTTATAATAAATTTTGTGGTTTCTGCGCGCAGTTCGATCGATTATAGAAAACAGCAAATTTGTAATTATTTAAACATTTATCTCACTCTCGATAGAGACATTTTTGCGTCTGAAAAATAATATATATGTATAATATAAATTCAAAAAAATATTGCGATGGATATTTTCATCGGAATCGTGAGAAATTGTGGTGAAATGAAAATTTAATTTCTTCCTTAATACATGCAGTACGCTAAAAATAATGAAATTGGACCCCTTTAAATTCTTCCAATAATTTTTCATGCAATAAATTACACCTACTCGTTTTTGTCATAAAATGCATATAATCCACGATCTATTTATTATCGATAAGGGTAGTAAATTTTCACGGCAATGACCACGATGCTTCCATTAACTAAGAAAATATTGACGTCCGGCGAACGGTTTTCGAAAAACGGCAGTGGCAAACCTATGGGGATTCGGTGAAGTGGTAGAGACGATGATGAGTCACGCGACTTAGGGTGGATTCTTTTCATTGGAAATAGACATTGAATGGTGTATTGTTCAGCCTGAGGATCTCTATCGCGATATTGTTTTTGTTTTGAATGAAATTCAATAGGCCGAGTTACGCAAAGCCAAGTAATTTTGTATGCACTTTGCAGGATGGAAATATTCAAAGTGAGTTCATTAATAAACATGAGGATTAATGGAATTTAAATTCGCGTTACAGTTTTTTCTCTGCTAGAGAATGAAAGTATTGTATCCGTCAGACTCAACACGTTCTCTCTCTCTCTTAAAAACTCGAGTAGAAAACATCTTCCATGGAATAATATAAAAGAGTTCACTTCTCACAAAGAGGAATCCAGGAAATCGAATTCCCCGACAAGAGAGCATGGAAAACTAGCTTTTCTCGTCAATAAAATGCGAAACACACCGCGCTCCGGTCTACTGAAAAATGAACGAACCGTTTTTCCGGAAGGTAGAAAAGAGTACGAGCCAATTCCTTCGAATAAATAATGAAAGGTGGCATTGTTCCTTTAAAAATAAAACAAAAGACTGTCTGCGCGTGCCAGCTACGAGAAAAATGTAAGCATAATTTCATTCGAGAGGTAAACGAATCTTTCTAAAGACCTTAAAAATCAGAGCAACAAACGGAGGAATCCTTTTGTTTCGCGCAAAGAAAAGCATAGAATAAAGACATCCTAAAGACGTTTATAAAAGATCGGTTTGTAATAAAAATTTTTCATAAATTCCTTTCATAAAAAAATGGAAGGTTTAGAAAAACTAAAGACATGCTAAAGATGTTTATAAAAGATCCTACCCTCTAAACAAAAAAAAAATAATTGGAAAATCTCACTTAGACCCTAGACATTCAACAAACAGGATTTTAAGAAGCTCTTACTGTCCGGGTCACGGAAATCTCTCATTCAAGCCATCGACTCCGGGTGCACTCCATTCGGCCCGACATCGCTTCCAAAATCCCCCATTCAGAAAAATCGCTAAACAGAGCCCTCCCGGTTCAAATGACCAATCCTGGGTGTTTGGCTCGAGGCACGTTGTTTCAAGGGACCCGATTATTTCTCGCTCGTTTCGGTTCCGGCTCGAGCATCGTCCTCCAAAGTACCAGAAACAATGAGCCTCCCTTCTGCATCCCCTATCTCCGTGATTCCGCAGCTGCATCTTCTTCCTGGAAGCACGGACGGATCATCCGCAATCGAGGAGGATATCTTTTACCGGGTAGAACACGAGAAAAAAAACCGAGGAATGTTACGATAATCGAGCAGCCTGGCGAGCGAATTTTCTTCGAAAGGAAACAGACCGTCGGGTTCTTAAACTTATTCCCCGGACGAGTCATTTAACCCTCGACGGCTTCTTCGTCTCTGCCCCCCAACCACCGCCGCACTCCGTTCCTTAATCTCTTCAGAACCGCTCTCTCGCAGTGTACAGCGGCTCTGAAACGCTTTTCATCCATTCCAATTCACCCGCGTTTTCTACAAATTTATAACGAGACTGGTCTCTCTCTCGCTTTTCCTCGCTTCGGATCTCGTTCCGGCTCTCTACCACCCCCAACACCGGTATTTATTCTTGTCTCCGCGGCCGTTTCCGCTCGTTAATTTTTTTCGTTACACTTAATTAGTAAACGATTTCAGTAACGAACGAACGACCCCTGTCACCAACACCGGCAACCTCTGTTCCCGGACAATTATAACTGAAACGTTTACAAGCGCCGCGCAACTTTTATTCGTGTAATCCACGTTTTTCTTTATTTCTCGTCGGTTGCACACGCGTTTCGCGGGGAATACGCGGATCTCAGGCAGAAATTGCCGGTCGAAGAGTGGCACGGGGAAATTTGGTCGGAATAAGTGGAATTTTGAATAGTTACTGCAGATTTTTAGGCAGCTGGTTAAATTTTTCTTCAATACACGAGACCCGAAAAGTTGACTATTAACATTTGGTTTATGATTACAATTAGGAATTTATCCATTAAAAGGCAAGGGGCACCACGTGACATACCTATTCTAGGGTATTTATCAGTGTTACCAACGTCTGCGCAGAGAAAGTTTATTTTTGTGGCAACACTACTTCAATTTTGCTATGATTCCACGCTTTTTTCCTTTTTTTTATTAATGTCTTCATCAAGCCCCATATATTTTTGAGGTTACGATTCCACGTTGACAGTCCTGACTAGGCGCCATCTGGTCTAACTGGCTGAACTAAAATTGGCTCTAGACTTGCTTTAGACTCTGGCATCATGAATGGAATATGTCACAAATAGACATTTTTGACTCATATGATGAGGCACAGCGTGGTGCAGTGAACCTTCCTCTATCAAATGAACCCTTGTGCTGCTCAAAATATGCTCGTATAAGGTAAAAAAACGACAGCCCGTGATTGCATTCAATTTCCCCATATTCCATTCATGATGCCAGAGTCTAAAGCAAGTCTAGAGCCAATTTTAGTTCAGCTAGTTAGACCAGATGGCTCCTAGTCGTAACCTCAAAAATATATGGGGCTTGAGTCCACTCGGATCTACTAATAGCAATAAAGACATTAATAAAAAAAAGGAATAAAACGTGGAATCATAGCAAAATTGAAGCGTTAGACTGATACATATGTATGTTTATCAGTGTTACCACAAAAAAAACTTTCACCGCGCAGACGTTGGTAACACTGATAAATACCCTAGAATAGGTATGTCACGTGGTGCCCCTTGCCTCTTAAACTATTAAATTGCTCAAGAAAAAACGGGATTCTAAGCCGAGTGAATTTTGATTGGGTTGTTACTTGTAGCGAAGATAGAATCAGCGAGATCGGTTGCGCGGAGGGGCGATCGGCAATTGGTAGCGAACTGTAGTGGGTTAATTTATTGATTGTCGGTTTTCCGTGTTTGGAGAGTTTAATGCGATGTTTCTGATTGGGGCAGAGTATGTAAACACCGGTCGTGCTTGTTTTAATTGGTTTGTAAATGAGAACGGCGGATCATCGGCAGAACGGAAAGCCGTTGGGTAAAGGAAATCTTGATGGCTGGCATAAACTGAATGGGATTCGTTTTAACCTTTGCGCCTAGCGCTGCCGCATACGTAATCCTCTAGCGTTTCGTTTACAGTCGTTTAAACAGCAACGACTGAATAATGGCGCGCGGCCTGCCGATCGATTCGCTCGGCGATTACACACTGCCGGAAAACTTTATGCGATTTATTACGTATGGAAACTTTCAGGGAAATTTATGAAACACTGGATTCAATCAAATGCGACGGCGGCTGGTTCAATTTACTTTTTATTTACCTGGAGCATTGACGAATCTCGTCTCATCCAGCTCGCATTCATCTCGTTTATGAAAATTGCAACTTTCCATAAAGCTTCGCGAGTACTACTAGTGATCCAGAGAACCTCTCGTGTCTTCTTTCATAAAAATCCTTTCTTTTGTCCGATCCATATTCAACGATTCGTATTTGCCTGGTTTTCGGCGGACAGTTTGTATTCAACGTTATTCGAAATTAAAATTCTTCTCGATCGAAATTGTAGTAATACTAAAATAATAATAAAATATAATAAATAATAAAATAGTAATAATAAAATTTCGAAAACCTATATTGCATTTATTCAAAATGGCGCGCATGTTCCGCTGTTCGTTCTTCGTCGCGATACTTGTATTTTTTCCGAGTTTACGCGCAACGTTACCGAGTCTACTAATTGTTTAATCCCTTTCGATTGTCGCGAGTCTCTTCACCGGAAATTGTTTGAACGAGTAGACGCTGCAGTTTCGTTTCACGGCTTTACGAAGTACAAACGACGCGAGGCAGACTTCGCGGAACATTCATGAAAAATTTACCCGCATTCTACGTCCCGCAAAAGGCACTCGCGTTTCACGAATTTTACGGATGTTCCACGGCGAGTTAGGCGACGTTCCTTCGTTTCATTCGCGAATTTCAAACGTCTCTGATTGCAGAAAGCGCGGCTTGGCTTCACGGCCCGAAGTTGCCGAAAACGAAGCACTCCCGTCGCACGGGCCTCTTGAAACACGTGTTCCACACGGTCCACGAGAATTCGCGATGGGAAATGTTAACGAATTCACTTTGAAATCATCGTGAAACTGTCGTAAATGGATTTCAGCCTCCACGGTTGCTACCGAGGAAATCGCTGTGGGAACGTGCTCCGTGCAGAAATACTCGACTTCATAGAGCAGAGGAACGATCTTTACGACGAAGTAAAACTGCGAATCGAATTCGATATACAATATTAAAAAACAAACGTAGACTTTAAATAGCAATGACCGACGATGATGCAAATACATTTAGCTCAACAGAGGATTCTTTTCGCGATGAAAATAGAATGAAACCACTATTGATTTTTATTACCAAACCACGTTTCGCTCGCAAATAACCTCTGCCACGAATATTAAATACGAGTCTTCTGACCTCGAGAGCTGGTAATATTTTCTAATAATTAGACTACGGATGTTTATGCAAAACGAACAATGTGAGCCAATATAAAAAATGTTTATTCAGCTGAAACTAATACACTGACGTCCTTAAATCTTTTACTGTACGTACCCATTACTTTTGTCGCAAACACATAAAATTCGCAGTCGAATGATACCATTAAAAAAAGAAACGTAATGAAAAAGCAAAAAGTGGGATGGGACAATATTCTTGGATCATTTCTGCAACTGTTTGCGACAGTTACTGTCGAGAACAGATAAACGTTGCGACTGCGAAAGGACATATAACCACGTCGGTCGTAAAACAGGAAGACACGAGAGCAGGATATGTTCCACCGGTGAAGAGGCTCTAAGGTGCCATAACCTCCGCAATCTAAATTTCCGATCCGACATTAATAGGTCTCCATCCTACGAGTTTCGTTATACAAACTTTCACGAAAAACAACGCTTCCGCTTGCCAGCCAATCAATCATGCCCGACGGGTGGCCTCTTCGCAGCCTCTCGAGAGTTCCTATGGTTTACGATCCATCAAAACATCGAGCAATTTCAGCTGGAAAATCGGATCCGAACGGCGCGCCGTACCGGACCATTCTTCGGGCTCGCGCGTTGGCTTCGAGGGGGCTTACAGATCGAATAGACACCTCCCGAAAAAAGAGCGGAACAACAATGGGATAGGGTTGGAAAATAAAAAAAGCGAGAAAAGAGTTTGGATGGAGGGGGTCGATTTAATCGAGACGATAGCCAGGCTCGCGTTTCCCCGGTCGAATGGGAACAAACCGAGCCTTTCTCATTTCTCGCGCATACGGTTTTTTTTGCAGATCCAGCCGACGAGCAAAAAGGAAAAAGCGTGCGGCCTCGATACAGAATTAATAATGCCGAGGGGTAGGAGCGGTGCGGAGCATCGGCTGAACTTTACGTGAGTACGCGAACAGCATCGCCGTAGCCCGGGTCACGACCCGACGACCCAACGTGTCCGATATCTGGGCCACACTTGAATTTTAATCCGCGCTGCAATTGCGCCGCGGTCGATTAACTCCTTCACCGTGTGCTCACCATGCCCTCCCCCCCTCTCTCTCTCTCTCTTCATCCCCTGCTCACCCTATCTCACCATCTCTGTCTCGGTTGCTCCCAGCTCTCTTTCGCCCGACGAGTTTACCGAGCTTTAACTTTTGCCCCCTTGCTGTCCCACTTGCTCCCTGTCACACTCTTCTAGCTCTCTCCCTCCCCTCGGTCTTTTTTTCCGGCGGCAGCGTGCCGGGACAACGCCGCTCGCCTCCGACCTCCTCCGGTGTAAACGATACCCGAAACTCTACAGCGAATTTTATTGGATACCGCGCGATCAATACTTTCACGCCCCGACCGATTGTCGCGGGCCAATTGAAACCAAATTCTTTCACCAACGTCTCGACCGCACGCGTTTTCTACGTTTCCACCCCGCGACTTCACCCTTCTCTCCGCAGCGTTGAAATCGCCAGCGCTCACCGTCAACGATCGCGATTTCCCGAAACAGAACGTCTGATCAGCATTCAAACATTCCACGCTGAATATTCAGCTTTTAATGAAACTGTTTATCTTATAATTGTATTTCCAATAACCTGTACTGCCTAACCCGTAAATTATAATAAAAGAGTCTAGAATAACGATTCACCTATTTTTGTTTTACACGTTAAATCAACACATTATGGTTCATTTATAGCGTCAGATTTTAAAGAAACACATTCCACGACGTAAAAGGATGAATATAATTTTACAGTATGCGAAAATATTGTATCGGCGAATTTTTACCCTGAGGAACGTATGAGGGTTAACCCTTAAGGGTGTTCTGGAGGTACAATGGGTGACAAAAGTACAAGAAATTCGAAATCCATCAATACATTAGCAATGAAAGCCATTCATGAGTATATTTTTCATGAAAAAAATAGATTCACTTAAAAAGCTTTCGTTTAACTAGTGAATTTCATGTTATATTTATTTTTTTAATCAAATTGTCTTCATATTATAACGATCTGATTTGAACTGCAAGATAATTTGTGATATTCAATGTATATATAAATAAATATTTAAATAAATTTAAAATAACTCACACAGCAATGTTCATGGTTATTACTAGAAAGTATACACCATTTTAAATAGCAAAGTAACGATTTTTACCTGGAGATAACAGAGAATGACTCACACGAGATTCTTGCCGATGATCGTCTCGTCCCGCGAAGCACACTGCTGATTGGTCGACCATCATTATCCCAGATACAGAACTGTCGACATAGTTGATTCTTGTCGACCGAGTCATCGAGAACTTCACTCACGTGGTACAAGAGCTCCTCGATGGAAGAACAACCGGGGTATCACGATTGTTCTGTCGATACTGATTACACCCCGCCGGAAAATTAGTGTCGAGCGGATTCCAGTAACTCGAACCTCTACCCTCTCCCTTTCCCACTCTTACCCCTCGTTGTGTTCCTCGGGTTCCGCCATGGTCTCTCCTTGTCTGCGAAACACGCGCGCAATTACCAGCCCGTCCTTGTCACCCTGTTAATTAACGATTCTCCTTTGGCGCGAGCATCGACAATGCCTTTAAACTTCCCAAGGAAATTACAGTTGCCTCGGGGAGGAATCTCGCGCAACCCCCGTCGTGAACGTAATACTATCGTCGCTCTCACGGCGACAATAAGAGAATCGGCTTGTCCAGGAAACGATAGAGTTGCTCTTCAAGGGTGGTCACTCCCCTTAAAATTTCACAATTCACTCTTTCATATGCTAATTTTGTGTATTCTTACCAGAAAACTCCGCAAATGTCGTTTCAACCCTTGCGCAATTTAATCAATATTAAACTTTCGTTTTTACGTGGATCTTTTTATGTCGATGCACGGATGTAGCGTTTTACTTCTTGTTTCAATTTTTCGTACGGTGTCGAATGAACACAGGAGACGGACGAGGGTTGGTAGCGAAACTGATATCGCATTTTACTTGGCGTCGAGTTTCGCAAACAGAGAACGTCGCGCGACGTAACAAATATTTACTCGAGAGTCCTATGTAAATAATAACATCCTCTGGTTTCTTAATTCGATCACCCTATTAATTCGCACAGCCTTGTCTGTCAACCTTCTACAGTGGTGAATTAAAAATAAATTTTACTCCCAGGGGTTCGTCAATTAATTATATTTACATATCGCAGCTAATGTTATTTATATTAGATCTATTTGAACTGTGATGCCTAAAGATAAAAAGCACGTGGGCGTCATTGGGTTAAAATTATAATTTCCGGTTTGAAGACACCCCGGTTCATATCTCAGACAGACATGATCAATTTATATCGGTTTTCCTTTATAAAATGATATATCCTATTTAGAACACTGTTTTCTTTTTTATTTTATGGTTACCTGCACCACTTTGTGCCACATCATATCAGTAAAAAATGTCTATTTGAAGTTAATATTGAATTTTTATATGAAAAAATTTATATATTATTTAAGAATTAAATTAAATTTTCATGAAAAAAATTTTTATATATGAAATTACATATTAAATTTATAAGATAACTAATTATTTAAAACAAATAGACATTTTTCACTCATATGATGGGGCACAGCGTGGTGCAGTTAACCTTCCTCTATCAAATGAACCCTTGTGCAGCTCAAAATATGCTCGTATATGGTAAAAAACGAATAATAAAATCTAGTAAGATTCTAGTTACTTTCTAGTTATGTCACGTGCTACCCTTGCCTCTTAATAAATCGAGATGGTCGGGTGGTGGCGCGACCATAAGTTTTCCAACGATACCCCCATCCTTCTTGAAAACAATGGAACGGAAGCGACGATGCTTATGCGGTTCGACGCGACACAACCCCCGGTGGTCTCTCGCAGTGCAGTATAATTAGAATCGCGGCGTTGTTGCGAGGCGGTGCAAATAAAAGAGAAAGAAAGGATGAACAAGATGCTTGGCGTTACCGTCGAGGTGATTACAGTTACAGGGGATCACAGGGTTATCCCAGCCGAGGACAAAAGTGAAGCCGCAACGATGGGGGTGTACGTGATAGGGGTGGCCGGCGTGATCGTGTTTTATCTGGCTGTGCTGGCTGTCGGCATTTGGGCTGCCGCTGTCAAGAAGAAAAAGGCACGACAAGGCCAGGATGCCATGATGTTGGCGAATCGCGGCCTCGGCCCGCTTCTTGGTATCTTCACCCTAATTGGTGAGTCAAAGAGCAACCCCCTTTTCCTCCCTCTATCTCTCTTTCTCTATTTCTCTGTTACAAGCACCCTTTGATCTTTTTCTTCGCTCCAGCACGCCAATAACCGGCAAAACTTTTCGCCATTCTCGTCCAACCCACTCGCCGAAAATATTTTTCCTTGTTGACGCAACAGTGCACGGTTCAACCATTCGCCGTAATATTTTCTTTATAGTTATAATGATTGTCTTTCGAAAAGAAAATTTTAAGAAAAGATTACAAACGAATCGAATGTTATTTTATTTGGAAAGAAACGTTCATATTTATTAGACTTTGTTTAAATGGTAATACGGCAAGGGGTTGATTCCTGCCAGTTAACGCTACGTTAAAATGACGGATTTCTTTCCTCTACAATTCGCGAAGTTCATGAAATCGTTTTAGCATGCTTTTTCTCATTCAAGTACACGCTTTCGATCACTCCTACAAACCCATCCCCCCGACGTTGCTATTTTTTCTTTTTCGATTGTGACGCACTCGCGGCCAGCATTGTTCCGCCATTCGAAAGCCGGTCATTCTGAACGCACAAAGAACGCCAGCCGAGCGTGGCGCGCCCCGTTTGATGAAACTTTCCACGGAGTTCGCGAAAATGCTCGTCGCGTATATATTTTTTTTTAGCGACCCATATTCGTGTTAAGGGGGCGAGACCACCCTCCCGGAGGGCGGAGAGGCATTTAAATGCGTAACTCGTGAGGCCGAGGGGACGGACGCGAGAATGGTGAATACAAAAGTTTCGCGGCCTCGCCTGGTGTCGAGAAATAGTACGACGTAAACAGAATTTCGGGCGAGGCGAAGATGGCGTCCCTTCTGGCTTGCTTTTGTATCGTTGGTGGAGAGAGACCAATTCGGAAAGTGACGTGGAAAAGGTAGACTGCATTGACGAGTACATTGCAGCTTTTTATAAAAAAAGTCAATCTTTGATCATGATTACTCCGGAATAATAACTGAAATGAACCTGGAACCATTATCTGTTCGAAAAATAATATCCGACCAGAGCTTTATTTTTAATTTAATTAATAATCATGTGGATTATTCCTCTCTATTTGAGCAAATCAATTTTTATGTATCGGAATGTGAACTGAGAACAAAAGAACCAATTATGGATTAATTAATCCATTAAATCACGTTATTGGAAATTGTTGCACTATTTATAATCGTGTTGATTTCGTCCACCAATTCTTTATAAATTTTCATATACAACTACGCAGGATTGTATGATGTCCCTTCTTTGTTGTTGTTAACCGAATAGTCTTATATTTTTTATTTCATTCCGTTTATAATAAATAAATAAATAATAGAAAGAAAAAATGATCTGCATTAATTTGAAGAAACACATATTGCATATTAGACCTGGGCATTTCTGAAATAATATTATATGAATTATTATTTGAAATATGTGATTTTAATTTGTATAATCACTCCCTCTGGTCGTCTCTGTAATAATATTACTTCGAACATGATCTCAAGCAACACGTAATTATATATCGTAATTATTTTGAAATAATTATATTTGATAATAGTTATCGTATTACTTGTTCGCTCTTGGCTCTTATGCAACACAAATTGATAAATCTCGTGCTCTCTAAATAAACTATCCACAGAAGCTATTGTATTATGATTGATCAAGGTAGACTAGATTCTGTTTGGAGGGAAGACTCAGTCGGACAATCGTGATCGATAAGAAGACAAAGAATCTCGGGGAAAGAATATTGAAAAGCTTGGTGCGGTTATTATTGAAGTAATAAAGAGTCTGAAACAGAGGGTATCGGGAGGAACAGAACAAGTATTATTGAAAAAAGTAAAGGGATTCGAGCGGAGGATATTGAAACGAGCAGAAAAGTAAACTACTTACGAAACCCCATCAGGAATGAATTAAAAATCTCATTAAAGAGGTCGAGCCGCTCGTAGCCCTTCGGCGAAAGAGAATTTAAAAATTATACCCTGATAATCCTTATTAGGTAAAACCCGCGGTCAGGTTTATTTGTTACATCAGGCCTCTTGGTCGAGTATCCTGAGTAGAATTTCCAAATTATATTCGGATAATCCTTTAAATTGGTACGACTCCTTACGTAGATTAGGAAACCTCAGGCTTGGGAAAGAACGAGTTGCTCTTAGAACAGTATCCCGATAATCCTAACTGGCTCCGTTAGATTCGCATTAGGCTGAAATCCTTGCCGAGGAGCTTGAATTATTTAAGCCAATTAGACCGGCTAGATATTACCATAACAGTCCCATGGAAATGCTTATTTATTCAGTTGCTCCGGTTGTTAACTGAAAGCCAATTTGACTCACTGATTTATTATTTATTTCAATTTATTTAGCCCATTTATTAGTCAAGTTACATCCTGTAATTTCCGTTAAAGTTCTGCCGTGAAAGAATAATCAGCAAGAAAATATATAAAGTGTAGCAGCGAGTGGCGAATGAAGTAGCAGAGTAGACGGAAGAAACATTCGCCCGCAAATCGAGTGGCTGAGAGGATAAATAGAATGGAGAGAACGACGATCGGTGAACGGCGAGAAGAAGCGCGTGCCGGGCGAAACAAACCGTGAGTCGAGCGATTAAGTTAGGCGACCCGTTGACGATCGTGCTGGAAAAGAGGAACGATTTCCAACGAAGAAAATCCGTGGGAACCAATTTTTCCGGCGTCCTCCTACTCTCTGGTGTACACGCGAGTTTTATCGGGGACAGGCAGTGGGACACCAGGGAAATCCCGCTTTGTCGCCCCGTCAATTGCATTTCTCGCTCGACCGTTCTTCTCTCCTCGAGCATTTATTCCTGCTCTCTATCTGTTTTTTTTCTTGCTTCTTTCTCTACCGGTTTTTCTTGTTGTTTTCTTTTTTAATTCACATTTTCTCTCTCTCTCGGTGTTCCGCGTTCCGTTTACCCGTCCCGCTTACAAGCACTACGGTTCCGCTCGACTCGATTCATCTTGC
The DNA here is from genome assembly GCA_028455615.1 of Lasioglossum zephyrum. Lineage (NCBI taxonomy): Eukaryota > Metazoa > Arthropoda > Insecta > Hymenoptera > Halictidae > Lasioglossum > Lasioglossum zephyrum. The sequence continues at coordinate 4,268,391 of CM052333.1, forward strand.
GATTCATCCGCGCTCTATTTCTGCGGTGGAAAATCATTTTTCCGGTACGTCCATTACCTTAATGAACGCTCTGCCGGGAAAACACGCCGCGGCCATAATTATCTTCTATTCTAACGCGGTGCCGCGCCGCCTCGTGCCCGAATGAATGCCACCGACCGATGGAAAGAACGAGAGTGAACCTCGGTGAACGCGTTCACCCGATTCACCACATTCGGTCAACGAGCTCTCTCGCTTTTCTCCGATCTTGAGGAATACCGAGCTTCTCAGAGATTTTTTTTGCCCCTCTTTCATCAACCTTCAAGGGATTCACTTGGCGACTTCCGCTTTGCAGTTTAACCTCCGCTTTGTATCTTCCGGTTTGACTCGCGACGATCATTTCGAGCGGAATTTAATAAACGCGAATTGACTTTGATGTCGCAACGGAACAGTCTCTTTGCTCTCTCTGTGCTTTAATGTATACGTGTATGTTGAACATTAGTTTTCTTGCTTTCAGAATGAATTATTGATGATTATGTACCAGCGAGATATTTGTAATGATTCGTGCAATTGAATACGATGCAGGTTCCATCTTTGATTACAAAGCGGATCTCTCTGTACGATTATGTAAATGGTTTTGCATCGACTGCGGGAAGCAGGAATAACATAATAATTGATTCCTTAACGAGTTTGTTATACTAAAAGTAACGATGCGACATTCTCGAATATTTTCAATCTTTTGCTGGTTTATATTTCAGCCAATCAATTTCTTCATAAATGCACAATGATCCGCAGTCTTGTAGCATTATTTAAAGTACTTTTTACATTATCAAGAATTATTTTACTTTATTATCAAATATGTTATATGTTGATATAATATGTTGATATTCACGAAATGTCTTCATTAAGAAAGCGAGTAGGTGAAAGACAAAACAACAAAGGAAATTACATGTGTCCATGTTGATTGGATGGATATTTATGGCGGACAGGTTTCGGAGATGAATAGCACAGTGTTCGTGTGATTACGAACAATGGGCGGCGAGCCCCTTGGTTGCCGGTAATTCACGGGCAGCTTTTACAGATCACCGGTTCTCCCGGGTCGGTGTAACATTTTCCCGCGAAAGAGCGATTATCACGCTCGACCGATGGACTAATTGTGAAAAACCTGTTTTCTGCTTTCCATGGTAAGCCACGTGGGTCGGCGGCGCTTACGTGAACGGGACCGCGGAAGCTATGTTCACCAGAGGACTGGCCTGGTGTCAAGTGCCCTTCGGCTACAGCCTCAGCCTGCTGTTCGGTATGACATTTATAAATAAATAGCAATAAAAGCTAAAACCCGTCCGCCAGATCAAAATCAGAACTATAGAGAGTTTGTTCAACACTCGTGGCGTTCCAATCTGTGGACGGTATCGATCGAACCCGGTCCTTGCTTCTCCATTTTAATTGCCTTATTTCAATTCGAACATATCTGAACAAATCACCTCCGTTTTACTATATTTTTAATTCATACTCGCTATTCCCGACATTTCTATGAACTTCGCCATTTTTGCACGCGATCGACATTGGTGACATTATTACTGGAGTTATTTCTTTATTTTTAGTAGAATATGCAATTTTAAATAAGGATGTGGTTTTTAGTACGGTTCAATTTTTACTCGCAATGAATTTCTGACGAATTGATTAAGGAAAGAATAAAATAAAGAATATAAGGTGCAAGGATTAATGACAAAAAAATCGCCCTTCAGGCGGAAGGTTTCCCTATCATTATCTCCGATAACGCGTATCATCGCCGAGTGTAACCTTAACCCTTTAACTGCCACGCACGAAGGATGGACATGTGGGGGAGGTGACGAGGGGGTAGTTAGATCGATGAAGAAACACGGTCGCATTGGAAATTGCCAAGGCCGAGGACATCCGGCGTTAGGTAAATTTATCCTTAACGCGATCGCCTCGCACCTTTTTATTTATCCGAGACTGTTTTGTTTTGCCGCGCACGGTAAAATAAAAGGTCTACGTGAAGGCTGATCGAGGAACGATCAATTCGAATCCGTCGACGACGACGTGTCTAGAACCAGCTGACGTAGTGTCTGCGAACGAAGGCGAGCGAATAATAGGATTCGAGATAGAAGCAGCGTGTCAACGATTTTATGAAGAGACGAAAGACTGCTTCCCTTACTGTCTCCCGTGTTCTCAGTCTCTCTTTACATTTGGAACGTCTCTGGATTCCATTTTGGTCCATCAGCAATCTTCAATTCAATGTTTATTCTTCAAATCTATTTTTTAAATTCTTGTTTCTTTTCTTGATTATTTATATATAATTAGCGAAAATTAAATTAGTGAACATTCTTCGTTAGAAATCAGTTTCTAACATTTTTGTTCTTGATCATTTAATTAGCGAGTCTAAAAGCTACTCTAAAAAGCTTTGTCGTACACGTCCTCGGAAGTCCCACTACCAACAGAGTCGAGACTTCCTGTCAAATAATTTAAAATTATTCAAATAATCACACGATTCGCAGAGTACACTTATCCGCAGAGCAAACAGAAAGTTCCATGAATCATTCGATTACCGCACTCGGCGGGGCAGAGTAATTGGCATCGAGCCCTTTTACTAGCCACTGTCAGCCTCTGCCAAAACGAGGAGAGGATGGATGTCGTTCGCAGGACACGGATCCGGTCGAACTCCAATTAATGAAAGTTATACGCATTAGCAACGGAGAGGGAGTTTGCGTTGCACTCGAAAATCGAATTAAAAGCGCGATCGAACGATCGAAATGATGATCCACCTACAGCCACCTCCCCTTAACAATCTAACAAAGTGGATGGCGTGATGAAGACACGTTGGCATTTCTATGGGTAGCGTTTTTCGCGGTGGTTACGGGGTTTTCTGGGCGTATGCTCGGCGACAAAAACATTCTTCAAAATATTCTCCTGATCTGATGAATTTCTGTTGATTTATACATTATGATCAACAATTTTCTTTTTACTTTCCTTTCCATTCGTTGTTTAAACCGAGTATGGAACCATGGAAGAGAGCATCTAGTAATAAATATTAAATGCTCTCGGCCGTTCGATTCTAGTTTGAATCCTTTTCAAGATGTATTTGCATTGAGTCTGTAAAAATATGTAAGTGTTGTACAGTTTTCAAAAAATATTGAAATGCTTAAGTGTGATAACAAACATTGTTTGTAAATATTGTTCATAAAACCAACTTACTTGTTTTTTGATTTCTCCGTAGTAATTGATCGAACCGTAGCGCCGAGAACATTTATTATTAACAACATTACGATCGATATTCAAAGATGTATTTATCATGGAAGAGGAACTTTCTGACGAACTATGGATCGTTTCAACGATGATTTTCGATGACAGGTGCAGTGCTGTTCGTGCGACCAATGAGGAAAGCCGAATACGTGACCATGCTGGATCCCTTTCAAGAAAGATATGGCGCCGGGTTTGGTGGTTTGCTGTTCTTACCTGCACTTTGCGGCGATTTGTTCTGGGGCGCTGCCGTCCTCAGGGCACTTGGCACCTCGTTGGCAGTAGTCGCCGGGGTTGATCCTAACATCAGCGTCTGTGCATCTGCTATTTTTGCAGTGATGTAAGTGTTGCATCGTCGGAATATAGTCAGGCCTTGGACCCTTTTCGAGTGGCAATCCGAGGGCTTCGCATCGAACATCTACGACAGTGGGATTTGAATATGTACGTCTTCGTTTCTGAAGGTACACCATGTTCGGCGGATTATACTCGGTCGCATGCACGGACGCGTTGCAATTGATCTGCATCATAGTCGGCTTAGGGGTGGCTGCACCCTTCTCCGCTTTGCACCCTGCAGTGTCCTTCGAGAAGAACTTAGCGTCTCGCGAATGGCTGGGCGAAATTAGGAATGAAGATCTGGGCGAGTGGGTCGATATGATGCTGTTACTGATCTTCGGCGGAATTCCGTGGCAGGTACGAACCAATAGGAACAACGAATTACGCGAATCTGTAATTGAAATTTTTTTGATGAAATTTTAATATGAAATTACCTTTTCTTTTAGCCTCTGGTTAGTTTTATTTATGAACGACCCTGCATCTAGATTATTCGAATAGTGATCACTCGACTGCGGATCTTTATGGAAAATCTAGGAGAATTGGAATTTTTATAAACATCCGCAGACTAGCGATCACTTAATGTGATAATTAATCGCTGATCGGCTTTCTTTCAGGGCTACTTTCAACGAATCTTGAGCATGAAAACCACCACAATGGCGACGACGCTGTCGATAGCGTCGATGTCCGGCTGCATGATTCTCGCTTTGCCATCGATGTTAATTGGCGTGGTGGCGCGTGCTACGGACTGGTCGTTGGTCGATGGATTCAATAAAAGTTCGATGTCACACGACGGGACCGCGACTCTGCCCCTGGTGCTGCGGTACCTGACACCGCAGTGGGTCTCCTTTGTCGGTGAGCGAAATTTTCCCACGTTTCTTCCATCGTTCAAAACTTCCACGTACAATCCGAACGGGCTGAAAGAGCAAAATTTTTTAGATGAACGCCACCTCGATGAAAATCAAATTTCATCCGCGTGAACAGGGCAAGAAAACGATTCTCAAATATTCCGGATGCATATTCGTTCATCTTTGAATGAATTTAAAAAGATTCGTATCGATTTGTCGAGTATCTTTGAAATTTGCAAACAACCGAGCGTAATCGAAGCGCGAATATAATATTCTCCCGATCCATTGATTTATCTTTGAATTTCAATGAACTCGAGGATAAGAGAACCCCTAGTATTTCTATCGATTCAATGGAAATTCTTTTCAATTTAATTGGGAAAGATCAAGAGCGACAAAGACTGAATAATAAATTTTCCCGATGCATCGATTTAGTCTTGAATAAATTCAAGAGAACATTAGTAGCGACATGTTGATTTAATGGACGATTTTAATTGAAACGTAAAGCCCCAACAGCGTAAAATAATAAATACTGAATGTGTTTAAACAAATTGAAGAGCACAAGAGAACGTTATCCATAATATATTAATTCGCTAAATTATTTTCATTCAATCCTGAAGCACCGAGAACGGTGAAACAATGAATATCACTTTTCCCCGGCACATTGATTTATTTTGGAATTCGTATAACAAATTGAAGATTATAAGAGGCTAATTATTCTTGCTGTATCGATTAATCGAACATTATCAAATGATATTGGAAGGAATACGTGCACCAGTGGAATCGTGATATCGATAGAACAATTTCAAATGCGATTCGTAAGAAGCAAGAGCTACAAAGGAGCAAATGTAACGAGATTTATGAGCACTCGAGATTGCTTTATTTCTTCGCATTTATAACTTGGCAATCGATTACCAGGGTTGGGAGCGATCTCGGCAGCGGTGATGTCGTCAGCAGATTCCGCTATATTGGCTAGCAGTTCGATGTTCACCAGAAACGTTTACAGACTGACTCTCAGACCGAAGGTAAGCACCAAAAAGAACCATTAAGAGGCGAAACTAAAAACTCAATTTCAATGATTCTGTTCTGTGAGCCTTAATTTAATTAACTGGACCACGAGAACCCCCGAGATTTATAGATAAAGATTGAGAGCCGTGGCTAATATTTCCTTTATGTTCCCGGGAACGTCTTTCAGGCGTCCGAGAGGGAGCTGAACTGGATACTGAGGATCGCGATGGCCGTGATCATGGTACTGTCAACCGCAATCGCCCTCACGGTGGACAGCGTTTATTATCTGTCGTGAGTAGAGAGCCGTTTTAATCAGCTTCTTTCGACTATCCCGGTTCGTTGCTCGACCGCAATTACGAAACAGGGTAGAGCAACGTAATTAACCGGGAGATGTTCCTTTCTAGGTACGTGTCCTCCGATCTTGTTTACGTGGTACTGTTCCCGCAATTGCTTGCTGTTGTTCATTGGCCATCTCTCGTCGACACTTATGGTTGCCTGGCTGGCTACTTCGTCGCCATTGTGCTACGTCTTTGCGGTAAGCTCTAAAAAAAGCAATCATTTTCAGAAGTCGATCAGTTATTATATAAAATATATAAAAAGGTCCTTTTACCAAAGGCCCTACTAAGCATAGAAAAGATAGTAGAAAATAAAAAAGAGTGAGAGTAAGAGTAGACTGGCTTAGATTCATGACGAGAATAAATGAGAAATGAAAACTGTTGAGAAATCATAAATACTGGTTCTACCAGTTTGGTAGGAGGGTGTGCGGTGGATAGTAAATAGTTTGAACAGGCTGTATAATCGTTTAGCACTCGGCACACACGGTGGTTAACGTTGCGCTTGCATATTTAGGCGGCGAGAAGGGCTTAGGAGTACCGGCGCTGATCGAGTACCCGTTCTACGACACGGAAACGCAGACACAGAAGTTTCCGTTCCGTACCGGCGTCATGTTGGCAGCCCTCTTCACTCAGCTCATCACGAGCTTCTTCACCAGAAATCTCCTCGGGAAGGGCTATTTCCCGCGTTGCTGCGACGTGCTCAGCGTTTACTCGCCTGGAAAATCGAAGGACCAGTCGGGGGTGGTGCAAAGCAGCTCCGGTGCTGCTTTAATGGACACTTCTTCCGTTAATGTGAGTCGCTTTTAAAACAAAACATCCTGCGAGCAAAGTGGAATGGCCGTTTTGCATATTCATCGGGAACGTCTCGAATATATGTTGCAACATCGATGGATCGACACCGAAGTGTTTGAAATCTTTTTCTGCGACCGTGATTCATGAATAATTCTCGGCGATTCTTCTGTGCCGCGCCGGAGGGTCATCGAGATCGCATGACGGCACAAACGGGAGCCGATTCTGTACGCTGAAACACATCAAAAGCATGGATGAGCGTTTTCGATCACCGATACTCGAAGAATACATTTTTACGGGTTTATTTTCCTTTGCACTATCATTTCCTTTGCAGTTACAGTGATTAGAACGTCTTTATCTCCAATTTTTATTTATTCGAATGCTTAAATATTTATTGCTGGACACCAGATAAAATTCGACAGAGTACGATTATTATTTATTTCATTCAAGATTTTATTTGATTCCACTTTCTTGAAATTCGTCGAAATATTTTCAAATATATTCATTCATCTAAAAAGAAAGGCATACGATTCACATTTATTCGAATCATCATCGCGAGTCTGACTCGTCGAAATACGGCAAAGGGTTGATAGATTAGATGAATCGTCCAACTTTGCTTTTACTCAAGACATCAATCTTGAATCATTCCGTTCCTGTCTTAGAAATCGACATCTGGAATGGACTCCTGCGACGGGCTCGGTACCGGAAGCTACGATGACGACAGAACAACCACCAACTCCGTGGAAGACATGACAGACCGTGGCGACAGTAGCACCATAGGTGGAGATTCTTACGACAAAGGAACACCGAAAATAAGCAACGTTGGAGCAGCGGTTCAAAAGGCGAACCAGAGTCTTCAGCATCTGCACACCTTGAGAAACTCGATACACCCTAGACCGATCCCCACGCCCACCCATTACAACCCCATGCAGACCAGCGATCTGTCCAGAGCTCAGATTCTAGGCGTGAGGAACTTACGTGGTTCCATCGGGCAGATGCTGCCAGTAATCTCGACAGGGAATACCGTGGGTTTAGGAGGAATCCCCATGAATTGTACGATGGCTCCTCCCATGACTCCAGGTCCACATTACACCAGAGTGGTCGACACATCCATGGTGAACGAGAAGGCGAGGGAGAACGAGAGGATTAGTATCGTGGAGAGGAGCAATGCAGAGTTTCAGAATGCTCCGGATAGCATGCTGACCACTATAGGGATGAAGAAGAACGTGAAAGGTGTGAAGCTTGTCGGCATGGAGGGTGGCACCTTGAGGAGACCGTCTTTGCAGGTGAGCGAGCAAGACGTGACCTCTTTGTAATTCGTTTATTAAGTCCCCGTGTCACAGAACTTGAACACTCCAGTCTCAAGCTTCATTAACACGTTGAGCGCCACGTCAGCCATCAGTGGCTGACACTAGACGCTGACATTAGACCGTTAGTCCTGTAATGAATCAAAATTAAGTAAATTTTAAATAAATTTTCTGTAATTCCATAAAACAGTGTAAATTTTATAGTTCTACATCATGTTACACACTGTCAGCCAGTCAGAAAGTCTAGTGTCAGCCAACGGTGACTGACGTGGCGCTCAACGTGTTAAGAAAACCTTATCAACGTTGCGTTCCCATCACCTTTTATTTTCTCAAGTTGTTCATCTCTCATACTTTTAATTTTCGTTTTGATACCATTGTCGTCGACGTAAGTATGTTTCGAATATTCGGCCATGTTCGAATGATATTTTTGTTGCGTTTACTTTAAGTTTATATCCACCTTGTTGCGTTGTTTTCCACCGTTCGATCAAGTCACTCGAAATAAAGTTTTATTTACACGTTTTGTTTTGTCCTTGCCCGATCACCCAATTGGCACTCCCCGTTCCTCCTTTACCGTTCGTATTTCGTTTCGTTGTTGGGTTGGAGATTTTTGCTTTCGGTTCTTGCTGGAATATTGGTTTAACGGGTTTCGTAGGGCACGTTCTCACCGACACCGTCGGTAGAGCTTGTTCACATTTTGGATAGAAGACAGAGTAGTGGCTCTTACGGGCCAGGCTCTCTGTCTCCGGTTCCTATGGGGGTGGAGGCCTGCAAAACCCATGGAACGGCTCTGGAGGGACAAGGGGGCAACGAACACTGCAGAATCAAGAGGGGCATCGTCAGGCATCATAGGTATCTATAATAGACGACTCGCTTTGTTCCTGTAGCTTTTTACTGCGGCAGGGACTCGATAAAATTACTGCAAATAATTTAGAATAATAATTCAATTCGTTTAGATAATAACACTATTTCTTACTCGAGTTTGAGCACCAGGCTTGAATCCCGATAAATCCGAGAAAATTTATCGAATCCACACCGCAGTAAAAGTAGGGTCCACGGTAGAACTAGAAGCTTGCTGGATTATTGCAAATTAGAAGGACTGCTTTCGCAAAATAATATGCTCTGTACGTTATCGAAATTTCTTCCGTAGTAGCTGGTATTCGTTGAACGCTCGTCGCAGAAATACCAACAACGTACAACAGCTTACAGCTACCAATAAAAAAATGAAAAGAATCAACGAGCATTTAACGAGCGGCCAGCTCTACTAGAACTAGAAGCTTCGCTTGAATATCGCTGACCAATTAGAGCTCGCTTTCGCAAGATGATGTTCGATGTGCGTTATTCTCCATAAGAAAAAATATCTATTCGCGAATTCGCCTCTTTAAATGCTCCCGAGCAAGGAAGCACTTAACGAGTCAGGAAAAATTCCGTTTATACGACATAGTATTTTGCGACTCGAAAATTTCACTTCTCGATGAATGATAATCAATGATGGAGAACGATAGCGCCCTTTTGCAAATCACCCCCACCCTCCAAGGTCGTCGAACACTCTCTCCGATCATGCCTTCAAACGTTTGCGCAGCTTCAACGACACTGGCGACCGCGCGCTGACTACCTTGGCGAGGCAGCCGACTTATCCTTCGATGCCATTGCGCCCGGAGGATTGTAGAATGACCTTGGTGAAAAAGGATAGAAGATCATCGATCGCGAGACATGGATCGGTCACCACCGAGAAGGAATTAAGCGGGTGCACGACCGGATTAGTCGTTTGTAGTCCCACCTACAGCATGTACAGCTCGGCCGTCAAGAACTCCAACTACTTCGTCACCGACGACGAAGCGGTTAGCAGGTTTTGAAGAGACCACCGATGCATGGCTATTGGAACAATCACGGTGACTTCTTTCAGCACTGCAGAAAAATCTGCTCAGCCTGATCGGTCTTCTGTAGCCGATGATTTAGCCCAAAACTGGAAGATCGATCACTAGACTGCGGATCTTTACGCATTTGAAACTTATAAAAGTTTAAAAAAAAAATGCTGGAGTATTAATTTTTTTTACCTTATTTAACGTCGCTTTTGGAATTCTTCTATGTTTTAAATGATTAAAGATGGGTTTCGAACTACCTTGGGCACCACAGTATTTAGATGGACTGGACTTTCTTTTCAAGAAAGAGGAAACAACTGCATCTGTAAAAAATAGAAATTTCAGTATTAATGTACTGAACAACTGATTTAAATACAGAATTCAAAATACAGTAATAAAATTACCAACCTGCTTAATGAAAAAATTAGAGAATTTCTCTAAATTTCTCTAAAAATATTGAAAATTCCATAAACATCCGCAGTCTATCGATCACCAATTCGATTAATCATTGGCTACAAGAAGATTCGTTCTACTGGGACTTTGATTACATTGAGAGTAACGTAGTCTCAAAGGAACTCACAGTGGTTGAACCAACAGGTGTACCAGGACCACAACCCGAGGACAATCGAATCCCGTCTGATCAGTTGCGAGTCCGACCCTTTTTTACCCACCCTCGACTATCGTACAACTCTACCACTGCCCGTTTCACGACTTTCTAGGCTAACCCCGTTTTTCTATCGAAGATTTTAAGACGTTGTTTCTACAAAAAAAACACGTGCCCTGACGGTGGATATTTTTCGAGATCATTCGATTTTTAGATTTGTCCGAAACCTCCGCTGCAGTACCTCGACCAGAAATAATCCGTATTTCCCACGGAACGTTTCCCCTTCCATGAAAAGCATCTAAAGTTCAGAGCTCCACGAAATATCGCACGCATCTTCAAGAACCACGAGGCGCCGTGTAAAATAACTTAGCGTAAACATTTAATTCGCACTTAATTATAATACACTCTTATCTGTCGAGTGTTCACCGATTTCACCCAATCGACGCGAGTCAATCAAGTTTATTGGGAACCTGTGCTCCGTGTCGCATTAATAGTCTTTTTACCGTGGTTCCCGATAACAGAATTCGCGCGTTTCTTTAGGCTACCGAGAAAATTAAGCTGCGTCCATCCAACCCTTCGACAACAAAGTACATTTAGAAAGAAGAACAAAGCGACCAACGATCGATCGATCGTCCTGGATCCGATGGAAACCTGTTTTTTCTAACAAACCTGGCCCACCAAGCGAGTCCACCACTCCCTACGTCGAGTCAAGAAGTTTTAAAATGTTGCGAACGTTATTCTTTACGAAACAGAAATGAACCGCAGAAGGTGAAAGGATTCGTTTCCGGATCGACGATCGATATTCTCGAAGGGACACGGCTTCTAGATCGGTACAGTTTTCATCCTAATGGTTGTATCGACTCCATTCAGACTGACTCGCGGACTCAATCAGTGATGCCAGAATCGTGGGTCTTTCAGTGATGCCAGACGGAGGAACCTGAAGGAACTGGCCCCTCCGGCTGGGCCCCCCCACCCTTACTTCTACTGCGTGACTGTGCGTCTATGTGTGACTCACACGGGCAGAGTAGCGGTACGTTCGTGTGTTGCGCGTGCGCAGTAGAAGTAAGAGTGGGGGACCCAGCCGGAGGGGCAAGTCCCTCCAGGTTCCTCCGTCTGGCATCACTGGGGTCTTTGGGTTTTTCTCCTCCTCTGCTGCTGCCAGCTCGGTTCCCCCACTCTTATGTGTGTGGCGCGTGCGTAGTAGAAGTAAGAGTGGGGGAACCGAGCTGGCAGCAGCAGAGGAGAGGAAAAACCCAAAGACCCACCATTCTGGCATCACTGGACCCAATAGCCCGTTCGGATGGTGATTAATTTTTGTACAAATTACGAGAGCGGGCGTCACGTCGTCTGTGTTCGCGTGAGCCCCGTGTAGATAGAACGATCGATTCCCGGAATAGATCGAGGACCCTTGGCCAGTTTCGTCGTGTACACCGCCAATGATACCTTTTAATGGGGCACGATTAAGCACTAGGTAATTATGTACGAGATAGATTAGGCGATTAGGTCGTACGAAGCGTTAAGAAATGGTGCACGCTGCTACCATAATGATTTACCAGAGAGGAAGAAAGAAAACAAAGAGGATGAAAAGATACGAGATTGGTGATAGTTGTGAGAGATAGAGGGGGCAGCATGAGCTTCGATACCCGGAGCTATTTCCGGTCCGTTTCCGGCGGGAACAAAAGATTCCTAGCTCCATTAAATTTATCAACTTCTACAAATACAAATGTCTATATTTCGATGTATGTCCGAAGCTTCGAAATTATTCCGAATTCTTATGGTCTCTGCTAGGGCTGTTAACTTTCCCGAAGCTTCGACTCTTAATTCAACTCTTAAGGGGGTGAAAAGGGGTTGAAACGTTTGTATGAAGAATATTTTGTGCGTGGTTGGATTTCCTTGAAACTTGGAGGGTTAAAAGGTTTTATGGAGAAACAATCTCAATTTTCGAAACTCCAAAGTTTCGAAGCTCGAAATCTTCGACCGTCGAAGCAAAGTTACACCCCTAGTCTCTACTCCTAACAACAAAAACAAAGTTGATAGATATAAAAATGAGTTTGCGTGAAAGATGGAACGCGATAGGAGCAGTTCTTTTCGCCGGAAGCGTGCCACGGGGAAGGATCATGGGATTCCGTCGCTCAACCTACTTTTTCGTACAGTGGGGGAAGGTTAATATGCTGCTGGATATAGAACGTCCAATGTATTACGTGCAGATTTATGATATTCCGACAACAAAATACGATATTTTTCCACCGATAATACGTCTAGTCTGTAGGATTATTTGTAGTAGTTACGTGTACGGAGGTCTCCAAGCAAATCGATTGTAAAACGATAGGGAGATTACACCATATAGAGTCGCAGATAAAACCTCCGTCGGCTCAAGTACCACGCGACAAAAGTATATTCTTAGAGCAAACGAACGTCCGCGTATCTAGTCCCTTGCACGATTCACAGGCGTTTCTCGAAAACAATGAACAAAACGTTTGAATAGCGCATTCTCTTCAATTTTTCTACCGATCAACCTACTTCATCGTTTCTCAAAAATTTTTGTATGCATCTTCAGACCAAAGATTTAAGCATTAACAATCTCATACGTTTTTCCAATTGTTATATTGAATAGAATGTGGACTGAAACGCTTGTACCATGTTTTCGAAAAGCCATCTATAGTCGAAACAAACTTAACCGGTTGTACAAGTACACTCGCTGGCTTCGAACGACCAGACAGTTTCGTTTTTACTATAGCCGTGCTATTTTTCATAACTCACTATGGGTCGAACAAGCACAATTAAGTACTCTCCTTCCAATACTCGTTCCACTAATTTTAATCGAAGAATACAGGTACCGTCTGTCTCGAATCCTAACGACATGATTTACAGTATAGATCGTTTCCTGATTCACTTCGTTTCTAGAGCAGCATCTCTAGCTCCTCTTTTTTTCGTTGATTCCGTGACACTTTCCGGAACGAAGTGTACTATACCAATGTAGTTTTGTATTTGAAACACCTCATCTTACGTTTCATTCATAAACTTTTAGTGAAAATGTCGATATTGTTTTTATAAATAGCAGAGAAGCAGCTTTAAGATTATTTACGTAAGCCGAGGTACGATTGTATATTGTAAAATAGGTAGTTGAAAATTCCCTCGAATTTCGTGCGTATCGTTAATTTTTTCCACGGCTGTTTTTTACGGATAATCGTTAACGAGAAAATCGTAAGCTCGAAATGAACGTCGAAGACCTATATCAGTATTACTAGTACTTAATCGGAGGACAACCTCGTGAAGGGCTGCGGTTCTTCGTAGCTATACTTAACCGATAAGCTAGGATATTGTCTAGGAAATCGCACTTTGTATTTGTCGTCCAAGTAAATTCTCTCTGGCAACTATTGCAACTCGGTTACAAAAAACAAAAGGAAATCAGCGTAAAGTTTTCAATTCCAAATGTATAAATCTACAGTTCATAGTTCGTAAATTTCGTTTGTAAATTTATCTTTTTCTTTCGCTCTTTAATCAGTGCATTGAATTTCAACTGTGCTATGAATTATTTGGGATCTACCAATACAAAGTTGCGAGCAGTAGTAGAACTTTAACCCTGGAACTACCGAATTTTCAAACCCTCTACCCTTTTTAATATCCCCTAGATAAGCAAATCAGCTCGTTTCTATTTTACAATCCACATTCGTAGCGAATAAACAATTTCCAACGAAGACAGTTTCAACAGATCGTGAACGATTGCGTTCGGTAGTTCCAGGTTTGCCGGGGTTTCGTTTCCTTTCCGCGCTAAATAAATCCATTCCAATAACGTGTAGCTTCGTAACATTTACCACGTACTGCATTATAAACGAGTACGGGAGACTTTCCGTTCGTTTTCGTTTGAGTCCAGACACAATGGAGCGAGATTGTGTTAACGTGAATCACGTGCCAAATTCTAGGATTAAATAATGTATATTAACACAAGCGTATGCCCGCGATAACCGCGGCGATTATGTAGGCTTGCCTTAACTTAAGGACCGTTCATTACGAGATAAGAAACACCCGAGTGCAACCCTTGTGGGGCGTAATCAAACTTCTCTCACACCGAGAGAGAAAGCAATAGCGAAAAAGAAAGTTAACAATAAATTTCTAAAATTTCGTAACACAAAATTCAATAGCTCTACCCTGATCACGTTCTGCTACTTTCGTAGGCTGCTTTCAAAGATGTTCCTTTGTTGAAACCCGGAAAATCGAGATTTTGCGAAATTGTTTGATTTTTACACACAAATATATAAAAATGAGGCGAGTACAATTTTACTGAAATGTAGACTTACATGATTTCTGCAGCAAGGTCCCCAATTGTTCTTCGTGGCGTTTGTTTCCTGTTTCTCTGTTTTTCAAACGAGTTATGGCGAATGTTCCCCGGCGAGATGATTTCGCAGCAACCTGTACATTCAGTTTAGAGGGTAAAACTTATTTGTGTAATACGCGAATTAGCATTTCGATGATAAACGCCAGACAGATTTCGTCCCCGTCGCGCGACTATTACGAGCAACGACTATAATCGCAAAGCACGACGCTCAATATTAACCGAGACTGTTTTCCACCCCCGTTGCTCGTCGCAGTCACCTCGACTATTTAAATGTATTTCGTATCGAGTACGGAGATCAATGGATCCTCCTGCTCTGGTTCTGAAACAAAAGCATTGAACCGATCTACTTCTATTTTATTAAGAAAGATTCTAGGATTAGCGAAAACGTAATTATTAGACTGTGGATGTTTATGCGAGCTCTCATGTTCACTGACTATACATGTTTCATTGTGTTTTATACATTTCTATGTAACGCATAAAATCCGCGGATTAATAATAATATTTGTAACGTTTGCGATCAGTTACGCGATTTTACACGTCTCTGGAGCAGGGAGATCCTCTTAAAATGGCGATCATTGTAAAAAAAAGAAAACATTAAAAACGCTCAAAGTGCCGAATAAAGGAGACAAGCATGTAAATGTGGTTTGTAGTATTTATTCCAATGTTTCCCTAAATATATTCCCCCCAAAATAGGTGTTTAACAAAATGACAAAAAGAAACTTGATTCTAAAATACATGAAAGCAAAAATAAAACAATAACTTCCCAATAAATCGCGAAGTTAATAATATTTTTAGTTATTCCGCACTCTAATTGTTTAATAATGTGGAAACGGAATACGTACAAGTCAAGTGGAGGCCCCAAGCTGTAAAAATGTTGGAGTACTCAAACTCAAGTTAGAGAACTAAAAGTTGCAAGAAGACTCTCCGTAACTTAACGAAAAATACAAGTAACGAACTATGGTATTTCGGGGCTCCACGCAGTCGCTTAGTCCGCTACTGAGTACACACCAGAAAATGCTTATAGAATATCATAATTTTACAAATATATTTTTAGATGTACAGTTGATACATTTTATGAAATCTCAAACCGGGTCGACCTTTCGAGACATTTATAAACCTTTTCTTTGTCATCAATGGGCTCCGTATTTAATGTATAATATTTCGTAATTTATACAAAGTATGCTACATATGTCATATTATCGATTTTTAGGTATACAAGGATGCGTGTGTCAAAGTTTTCTTTGCGAGTCGGTATCGTTATCGGAACTATTCATTGTGTTCTATATGAATTTATATACTCTAGAAAATAGTTTTATTGAAAATGACTGATTTAAAAAATGTTTAGCGACAATAGTTTAATAGTTCCAATAATAATATGACCCGCCGAAATGCATCGCATGCAATTACAAATGTTTTATGACTGACTATAATAAGCTTCCTGTACCTTATACTAACATTTCAATTTGAAAAATGAAAGTATCATACAGGAAAGTCACTGCTTAGCGAAGGGAGGATAATAACTTGCCAAAGTTGATGCAATATAAAAGTTATTTCTCTTTGGAAACATATAAATATAGTAATGTAGGCAGACATTACTCACAAGACTAATTTAATTAGATATAATTAAAATTAGCAGAGAAATACAATTAGACATCCAATTAGAGTCTAATAGGATGAAGCAATTATCTTCGGAGTATATCTTTTTTGTATGTAATTAAACATAAATAAGCTACATCCAGAAACAGATATTTTGTAATCAGATGATCTAATACTGAACATTTCAAAGACAATCGCATGCACGATTTACATGATATACAGTTACTCACAAAATTGAGCGTACACGTGCTATAAAAGTCTTATTTGTTTGATAAAAAAAGATATCATTTTTTCGGATATTCAACGTTTATATACACACAACGTATGACCTTAGATAATAATTAACAATATCTCATAACAAAAGTAGAAAACGCAGTACAATTCATTGTTAAAATGATTGAGCCTACGGGAGTACTAATTAGAAACTTGGCCAAAAATTAGAAGTGTTTTATATTAATTCATCTATGTAGCTTTAGAAATTATACGCTCAATTTTGTAACTGTATATAATTTGCTTGAATAGATGTATAAATAACATATATTGTGTAAAAAATATGAATACACGTCTTCAAACAATAATAAGAGAAAAATTAATTACTTTTTTCAGATGTGTCAATAAAAAAAATTATGAAACTTAACCTAGATTTTGGATGATCGTAACTTTTACCACGTATTGTTTCATTGATATAATATTTATATAAAATATCATGTTACTCTAGCAGCGTTGCATTAAACGATACAATCTAAAATTGTGTGGAAACATAGCGACGCTAAACGTGGCTCGCAACAGTTACGACAGGCATGGTCAATTCGCAACAATTCTCAAGGAGAAGTAGGGGTATCCCTTGAGAATGGCTCTAATCGAGCTACAAATTAACCATGCCTAAGCTACAGTAACTGGAGGAAGTAATTGATTATTGTTCCCCGATTCCCCGTGCGGCATTTTAACAGTCAACACGTGTTCCATACTTTTCGATGAAATTCCCTTCGAATCATCCATCGGATAATCCTTCAAGTATCCATCAAACCGTGTTTGATTTTATGAATCGTTATGTCATCCATATTGTAAAACAATGAGCCGCAAAGATCGCAGACGAAATTATGGCTAATGTTCATATGGAGATCGAAACTCTGCCGAGTGTCGAATGTACGGGAGTTCGGGCAATAGGGGCAAGTTAGTTTTACCGGCGATTGAATTGGTTTTCCACGGTTGGTAGTATGTTCACTGATCGGTCCTCTGTATTCATTCGACGAAACTTGATACACTTCACCAGTTCCAGTATAGTTAATAGTGTTCTGCGAATAAACAGTTACACGGGAATGGTTTACTATGAAATGATACGCAGATTTTTCAGATTTGTCTCAACAACCCAATATACCTGCGGCGACTGTTGCGCATAATGTTGCGAGTCTGCTGGTACCATTTGATTCGTGTACTCAGGATGGATTCGTGGCTGGAGTCCTTGCTGCTGTCTTATATCCACCGTAGATACATTTGAGGAAGCAGGTGCTGTGTGATTGATAATTATCGACATCCCACCGGACGTGGTGTTCTTGTAATAATAGTTAGGAGACGGGTTTCTCGGTATCCTGTGATTCGGCACTTGTTGCATCATTTGCTGACTTTGCATGGACCCCTGATCAATCCCTGGGTAAACGTGACCAGAATTCGGATACTGATAGTACACAGATGCAGAGGAGTTCATCCTTGCCTGGTTCTGAACATCGTGCTGGGCCTGACTATACTGCTGGTTATCATTTGCAACATTGCCATTCCCCATTGCCGCAACACCACCCATCTTGTGATTCTTCCCGGCTACCTTTCTCAGATATTGGTTTCGCGAATACTTTGATAAATCATGTGTCCTCGAACTCTTTGGATGATGACTCGAAGAAGTTTTGTAAGTATAATTATTAGGATCCACGGTAATCATGTTCGACGTCAAAGGCAAATCCCCGCTAGGATCTGTGTTCGAATTTGTCGCGTTAATTACAGATTCCCGGCGGTTTATACTATTAGCATCGACTGTCGACACTGTTTGAATAGTCTGTGCATTGGAAGAATCTTTCCCCATCGTTGTGGGAATGTTTCTATATGTTTTTATAGCGCTACGTTGTACAATTATTTTGCGGACAATGTTACAAGGTGGCAGATTCTTGTGGTACGCCGTTTTCGTGGAAGCCTGTGCAGCAGAAGAGACTGCAGGATTCGGTTTTGGAGCTATTAGTTTCGCTTTGGTCACAGGTCCTGGATAGTGCCTTGAGAGAAGTGGAACCTGGACTGTCCTACCAGTCGAAATAAATTTCTTTTCAACTGGTAGCCCCGGCTGGGAAGGCTGCGGTTGCTTTTGATTGACTATATGAGTCAAATAATGCTGGCTCAAATATTCAGCAGACTCGCAAGAATATTTACATACCTGGCATTTGAACAAGTTGCTTGTATCTTCTAAAAGCTCTGTTAAAGCTCTCACCCTCAGAAATCCGTGCTTCTGTTTCGTAGGCTCGGTTACCTCTGCTTCTTTGATCGGATCTTTATCTTTCTTAGAATCCTCGGCCGCATTTAACTCGGTGGTTGGCAATGTAGGTACTGGCAACGTAACTGCTGGCAACATACGTGGAACTTTCTTTTCTTGAGGTACGTCTTTGACTACCGACTCGTTCTCGGGATGCTCTAGTAAGTCGATTACCAACTCATTTTCAGAATCCTCTCCCTCGTTGCCTTCTAGTATACTAATTAATTTCTCCTTGTCACGTTCTGTGTCAGATTTCAAACACTCCATGGCCTGCTGTTCTGTTGCATTGTTTTCTTTATCAGGCTGCTCGTTTGACAGCATCAGATTATTTGATTTGTGTATAATACTATGCTCATTTAACAATTTCTCGGATTCAACACCAACATTGCATATATTACAGACGTGTTTAACGTCCCGATATTTCACTCTACAAGATATGTTATGTCTTGTTGCCAACTTGTGCTCTTTAGCGTGCACTTTGAAAGCGTCCACGCTGTCGCTATCTTTGTTGCAATACGTACAAACGAAATATGGTTGCTTCACACAATGGCTCATCCAGTGTTCATTGAACTTGTCGACGTCCTCACTTATCACCATACAAATGTTGCATATGAATGTTTCCTCCGTAGTTTCAAGAGACACGCACACAAACTGGGGCTCTGAACAGAATTTATGCTTGTCCTTCATGTGTACGTATAACTCTGCTTTGCTGGAACTAGCGTTCTGGCAAAGACTACAAATTAAATGCAACTCTAATTGCCTTGTTTCTGTAGCATCAGACTGTGCAATCTGACTTTTCTCTAAACTGTCTTCCTTACTGTTCAATAGATGTGTCTTTAAATGGTCTTCATTAACGAAAACGTTCTGTGGAACAGTTTCAATCCCAGAGTCCACGACAACATTTAACTCGGTGGTTGGCAATGCAGCTGCTGGCAACGTACATGGAACTTTCTTTTCTTGAGGTCTGTCTTTGACTACTGACTCGTTCTCGGGATACTCTGCTAAGTCGATTACCAACTCATTTTCAGAATCCTCTTCCTCGTTGTCTTCTAGTCTACTAATTAATTTCTCCTTGTCACGTTCTGTGTCAGATTTCGAACACTCCATGGCCTGCTTTTCTGTTGCATTGTTTTCTTTATCAGGCTCCTCGTTTGACAGCTTCAGATCGTTTGGATTGTGTATAACACTGTGCTCATTTAACAATTTCTCGGATTCAACACCAATATTGCATATATTACAGACGTGTTTAACGTTCCGATATTTTACTCTACAAGATATGTTATGTCTTGTTGCCAATTTGTGCTCTTTAGCGTGCTCTTTGAAAGCATCCACACTGTCGCTATCTTTGTTGCAGTACATACAAACGAAATACGGTTGCTTCACGCAATGGCTCAGCCAGTGTTCATTGAATTTGATTAAGTTCTCACTTATCGCCATACAAATGCTGCAAATGAATGTTCCAGGAGTCGTGCACATAAACTGGGGCTCCGAACAGAATTTATGCCTGTACTTCATGTGTCTGTACAACTCTACTTTGCTGGAACTAGCGTCCTGGCAAAGACTACAAATTAAACGCAACTCTAATTGCCTTGTTTCTGTAGCATCGGACTGTACAATCTGACTTTTCTCTAAACTGTCTTCCTTACAGTTCAATAGATGTGTCTTTAAATAGTCATTGTTAAAGAAAGCCAGTTTACAGTTCACGCAAACATATTCTGCAACATAAGAGTAATTATCCACATATTTTTTTGTAACATATTCACCTGGTTCAAACGTTGCTCCCTCCTTCCTGGACTTCTGATCGATCAAAGATATTTTAGGAAACGATTGTTCGCTGGCTACCCAGTATGAATCCCTTGTGTGTTTAGCCCAGTGGAGATGAAACAGCGATCCGATACCAATGAATATCACTTTGCAGATGTTGCAACGGAAGTCTATGATACAGTTTTTCTTGAAACGGATATGCATCTCTAAATGCTGACGTACGTCTTGAACCGAACTAAATATCATCCCGCAAGTAGCACAGAATAAAGTTGGAGATCGGCCGCTTCCCGGCCGGTTCTGATTACAAGCTGAATACTCTGGAAGACGATAATGAGTCTCAAAACATTCCATACTTCGGAACAATACTTTGCAAGTGTGACACAGCAGAACAATCTCAATCTTCAGGTAGTCGAAGTTGACGTCTGCTCTATTATGGCACTGACATATCGTAAATGATGTTTTAGACGACCTGCTTCTCTTCGTTGTTTTTGCTTTCTCTACATTATTTATCACAGAAGTTACGTGATTATTGGAACCGCTTTTTCCGTGGGTTGGTTTACTTGTTTTCGGATCAATTTCCTTTACTTCTTCGGGAACCTTAACTGCAGCGGATTTCGATGTCTGCTCGCTTTGGTTCTGCGCAGTCTGTGCCTTTGAACTAGTTTCGCACTCGTTCGTATTCGTTGAAAGTTTTTCAACTGAATCAGCAGAATTTGCCACAGCATCCTCTATCACTTGAGTTTCCGATTCTGCAACCTCGGTTTGTTGTGAACTTTTCTGCTTTGCAGCTTTGTACGCTATTTGCAGCTCACTCTCTGTGTGCAGGAAAATATGGGCTGCCAAATCTTCTCTTGTTGGAAATTCCTTGAAACACACGCTGCACTCGTCCGTCAGTTTACATGGTGTACGTGAAACTTTCTTCTTTGACAAACCACCTTTGTGTTTCTGCGACTTCAACTTCTGCGATTTTTTATGCAACGATACATTTTTATCTGCAATACTGTCAGATGGAGGTACAACTTCGCAATTAATCTTGTCTGTAACAGACTGCGGTAGTGTTTGTCTCTCTGGCGTCAAAGGTGAAGGTCGTAATATTTCTTTATCAGTACTACACCTTTCAGAAACTGAATGCTTTGATTTCGATGAAGGGAGCTGTTGCTTTGTATGCTTACTTAAATGTTGTTGCAAAACAGAATATTCTTCGAAATAGAGATCGCAAACAATGCATTTATAATTACTGGAAGATTCTTTAGATTTGCTAGAATCTTTCTTCTCTGTAAGTTTTTCATTCTTTGTTGGAGAAGTCTTCTTTGCATCCGGCTTCTGATTCCTAAAGGTTACGTCTTTCGATTGATATTTTATTGTAGAACTCTTGTGTCCTGCAATATGAAGATTTTCATTAAAACTAAAAGAATCCTTACCTTTCATTCTTGCAGCACTTCCTTTTGGTTTAAGAAGAATAAAAAATTTACCAGACTTTTGTATAGAAGGCAAAAGGGTCTTAGACGTGCCTTCAATTCCATTCAACAATCCTAATTCTTTGGTAGATTGTTTTGGAAGATGCGAAGATACAGGATCCCCAATGGCACTGTCGGACATCATCTTGTATAGTTTGTCTTTCTTCAATACGCTATTAAAAAGTTTTTCTATTCCTACAACTCCTTTCTGTCCTATTATATTTTCGCTCTCAGTAGAACGCACATTCGACTCTGCATTATTGTTGTCAGGCTTCGATGTAGCGGCAACATTCTCTGAATAAGCTACACCTGGGACCAAAAGATTTTGAGTCGTACATATAACATTAAAATTCGGCAACGGATCTATATTTCTCAGTGTTAGTTTTTCAACTTCTGTAGCTAAATATTTATTACCACATGAACTTTTGATATGTTGCAAATCTACCAAGAGGATCTTCGCTTGTTTACGCAATTTGTATTGTGTAGACCCACTCTCGGATGTAGATCGTTTCCATTTAATCTGTTGCATCTCTCCAGCTGCAGCATCTAATTCATCCTCTGGTTTAGAACCTGTATCTTCTCTCGAATTGTGTACAACACTTAATTCTGTAGGTAACAAGCTGGAAGCACTATCTCCTGTAATGTTTTTAGTACTTACTTGAACTGCATTCTCTGAAGCGTCCAAGTTATACTCCATACTTGCAGTCTCAACATCAACTTTGTCACTTTCAACACGGATTTCTTTGTTTTCAAGATTCACTATATTATTTTTTACTACTTCACCGTTTACGATAGCTGTTTCTACTTCTTCCTCATTAGTGTGTTTATTAGCAGTCTTTGCAGTTACATTCTGCAGTGAATTCAATTTCGACGTCTTTCTTCGCACTCTACGTAATTCATTGCATTTTCCACTAGTACCTGCATTTTCCTTTTGCGGTGTATTCAATTTTAACATGTTCGCTTGTGTCGATGTTTGTGTATGCAATTGGTCTATATCAGACTCATCACTGGAGTTGGAAAAAAGTTTACGTTTTCTACTGGATTTAAACCTGAGTTGGGACAGGTCATCGCTATCTGCTTCGCTATAATTATCAGCAACTTGATTGTTCAGGGAACAATCATTTTTGCTAGTACTCGTTGAGCCAATGTCCTCAGTTTGTGTCACAGCTATATTTTGCGTGACTGCCAGTTGTTCTACCGTGTGGTTTTGCTTATTGGTAGCAACTTTTGCAAATGATTGTGCTAACTTATTAATTACTTCATCTATTCTATTTAATATTATGATTGGTTGCTTAACAGTTCTTAATAAATCTTTTTTACACTGTTTATGGCGGCTAGATCTTTGTACTCTGAAAGCTGTTTCAACTCGTAACCGTTTTCTGCTATGTACATACTTAGCATCTGTTTCTGTTGCATTTTCATAAACATTTTTATGTACAGTCTTATTAGCATTATTATCTACAGTTTTATTAATATTGTTACTCTGTATTTCTGTAAGAATCGGTACGCAATCTTTGCCACATTCCTCTCTATTAATAGTGTTATTTTTCTTTCTCTTTCCATAACCATAAAACTTAAACAGTGGTCTTCTCATCGGAGTCCTTCTGATAGGTACAGTTTTAGGCGATACATTTGCGGTCAGTTTTTTCAACTCTGAATCCGGTAATCTTGTAAGTCTTACAGTCATTGGTTTACACACTAATTTGCAAAAGTCTTCTACCATGCTACTCTCATTTTGCAAATGACATACGTCAATAAATTTAGGTTTCCTTTTCAAATAATATGATTTATATTTTAACAGTCTAAGTCCATGTATCTGTGGCGTCTGTGACATCGATGGTATATTTATCACACTATCGTTGGGACAATCAGTGGTAGAAAAGTTTGTGCCGTCCATTTCATTATTAGCATTCACCATTGCTATTGAACACAAAGAAATTATTATACACGCAATATTAACAAAGAAACCGAAATTTCGTTTGAAACCGATAAATCGTCTTTTTTAACAACGAGATTCCCTTGCGGGTTAACATTAAATCACTTTTAACGGTTTTTCTTTTGAACAATCGTAATGATGTAAGCATTGCAGTAAAAAGCATCAACGTCCGATCGAAAATTAACTGAATCGTCGGTGATACGATTATCCTTTACGTAGTAGAATATTACGCACAAATACAGTAGAAGACTCGAATGTCTACTATATAACATTTTGAATGTGACATTTTTTGAGGAAGCACAATATCGTGTACATCAAATAAGATTACATACCTTCGTCAACAAGAAATTGATGTCTCCGCTATCACGGAAATTGTAATATTACTTAGTCTCTCTTGCATTACTTGTAATATTTCTAATAATCTGCAACGTCCGTTATAATCATTTCCTTTTGTATATACGCGTGCCTCACAAATCTCTGAACCTCACCGTTACGCTGTTATAAAACATACAATGTACGTATGTATGATGGAGTTATGCCGTACAGCGCATGGATCCGGGACACTAATTCGCACGCGATGGCCACCAGATGGCGGCGTCTTCAGCTTCAGTAACAGAAAAATGGGGTACCTTGAGTACCCCGCAGAATTTCACAAAATTATTAGTATATCTCAGGTCTCAGGGCTCTGGCCGCTCTGCTACCTTATTCTAGACACGGCACTGGTGGCTTGCGCCATCTGGTGGCCATCGCGTGCGAATTGGTGCCGCGGGTCCATGCACTGATACCGTACGAAATCAAAATCCAATGACTAATGCGCAGCAACGGTCATCGTATAACGTACAACTCTCGCGTATATTTTTTCAACGCCGCAAATTGGACAATTTCATTTCCTATATTTCTCCTTACAATGTTTATATAAGCTCCAAAGTGCTACAAAGCTTCTCGCAACATTTATTTTGTAGTACTCCGCACAATGCGCTTATGGCGCATTATGGCGCGGCGGTAGAATTAACGCGCCTATAGGATAAGATTTTCAAATTGACAAGTTTACAATTTACAAATGCATATTCTACAAAATGCAACACCTTTTGCAATTTACACTATTGTAAAAAGATAACATTCGTCTACTTATATGTATAATGAATATGTAAAAATAGTAGAATAAATATGAATAAATATTTTTCATAAAAATTGAAATAAACACTTTCTATCGTTATTACAAGATTACGAATCTTCATGCGAAATAAAAACTGTTTGCATCGGTTGCTATAAATAGAAATTATTATTATATTTGTCATCTGCGATTTTTAAAATGTTTTCCATTTTAATTTTCCTATAAATTTTATGCAATGTCGGCAAAATTAGGTACAATTTAAAATAGAATAAAGATTATGAATTTACTATTTTCAGCATATTAAAATAATTTAAGGATGAAAGAATGTTGCACGTGGTCCCTCTTTCCTAAAATGAGTGCACAAAATCTTTATTTGGAATGTCCTGTTTGTTCCTTTTATGGATTGGACACTTTCACCCGAACGAGAAGGATCATCCTATTGGATGAGCCTCGAGTGGGGCATTTCGTCCGCAAATAGTGTGCACAGTATCCCCGTTCGCCACGTGACGTCACCCATTTGTTACGTCACATGTTTACATGTTGTATATATTCGATGTAGGCACATACATACGCTAAGGTGTTTCTACAGGGCCACCTATATACGCGAAGTCTTGTTGCGTGTATACTGAACAGTGTAGCGAGCCTTCTACGGTTCCTTTGCGTGAGAAAACAATGTCGAGGATTCTCGGGTTTTCGCCGATATTTGAATTTGAAATTTCGCATACGTATTAGATAAAGAGAACCAGGACAAAATGGGTAGTTACGCGAGTCGGATTGCGTCGATGTCAAACAGTGCAGTGCACTCCGTCTACCGTGGCCGTAAACGAAAGTGCATCGAAGAAGATGACTTCGATTCTGAATCAGATTACATCGATCGCACGCTGCAAACGCCGAAAAAGTACGTCCGCGACAACGTTGTTTACTGGTTTAATCATTTCGTGGCGAGCTTACGCGATGATATCACGATTAACATTCAACGTGATCAACGTATAATGTCAATGTATTTCTCTATTTACGAGTTTTGCATATTTGCAGAAGAAAATTGCTGACGACAGCACAGTACATCTACAAAACACTGTTTCAAGAAGAAAAAGGCAGCGATATAACTGTGCTCATGCTAGGGAAAGCATGGAGATTACATAAAGTTTACATTAGTCAGGTAAGTCATTGGGTTAATGTTTGTATATATGTACATGATGCTCTTGAATGAGTGATGTTGTATGAAGACTTGTCAATACTGGAGAATTCAGTTCATTCATAAATGCAGTACTTGATTGTATTCCGTGTACTAGAATTCATTTTTAGATATTTAGATAAATATTTTAGATATTATTATTAAAAGATATATTTTCCTTTCAGAGTCCATATTTTGCGAGTATGTTTTCCGGATCTTGGAGGGAAGCGAACGAGACGGTCATCAGTGTGGAAATTGCTGATCCCAATATCACATTGGATTGTAAGCAGCATTTATGAAATATTAATAAAAGGTTTCTCCATGATTCGGGATAATTATTTTAATTTGATGTATTTTCAGCTCTCTTGACAGTCTTTGGTTCCTTTTATCAGGACGAAGTGAGTCTAGAACCAAAAGATGTTATATCAATTTTGGCTACCTCCACTTTATTCCAATTGCAAGGGCTAATCGACCAGTGCACGGATATTATGGTGGAAACAACAAACATAAAAACTGTTGTTCCTTATTACAATGCAGCCGTGTCTTATGGTGTCCCAACGGTAAAGGCAGCAGCGAAAAGGTGGCTGGAAGTGAATCTTTTAGGATATGGATGGTTACATCCAGCTTTTTTGAAAGAAATTACACCAGATCTGATGGCTGAGTTAATTGCTAGTCCTGATTTAATAGCTATGCAAACTGAATTCTGTATATACATGATGCTGAGAGTATGGTAAGCAATAATACATTGCATTGAAAATATATCTAAACGGCTTACCTATAATTACAACGAATTATGTTACAGGCTCTTCGTTCATATACACAATAAAGAAGAAACCCTACAAATCGATGAATATTTTCGAAATCATAAATGGACGGAACCTTTTCTCATAACGGAGGAGGGCAGAGAATTTGCGGCGCCTTTCAAAGCACTGAGAATGAAGTACCTTTTGTTACACGACCAAGATGTTAAAATTTTATACAGTGATAATTTGATACCGCACGAATGGTTGCACGACGCGTATAAGGAACAATGGTTACATTTATTAAGAATAGACGCGAATAAAGACCGAGGGTAAGTTGGGTAATTTGCATACTTTCTAAATGTATCCCTTTACTAGGCCAATGGACGTAGTAGTGACTCTCGAATATGTGCCTTCTTTTTTCTTCCCTTCCTTTTTACATCCAGCTTCGAGGACAGAATGTTCACTCTGAAAAATCTACTCTCTTGTTTGTCCATCTGCTTTAGGTACCTATGATAACTACACTACAAGTAACAGCCCAATGAAATGGCAATCGTGGGATGTAAGTATCATGCTAATGCATTTCTTTAACATTTCAGACCAAAGCAAATGAGCGAAGAGGAGTTCGCGCGCGAATGTTTCCGGTGCGGAAGATGTATTGAAAAAGCCGGGGAACATACTTGGAGATGGACAGCGTTTCATTTTGGACTAAATTTGGTCGTATGCTTGGACAGCACTACTTTGAGGATTAAAAGGAATCATAGATTAGACACGGACCTTATCAAAGCTAATCACAGCAAGCACAATATCATTCTGAAGTGAGTACACTTACGAACTTATCCGATGATAAGAGTCCGTCGGCTAATAATCGCTAATTCTGGCCGAATTTGTTTGCAGAGTAAGTTTAATTTCATTGGATGAACAACGCCAAGAGAAACACATTCAGAGTTCCGGTATGCTTAGGTTATTGCTCCACAAGAACGAAGAGGTACGTGTAATTATTTAGGTTCCTTTGATACACTGCAACCTCGTGAGAATAAAATCTGTATACTTGACTTTATAGAAACTAGTGATGTCTTTGGACAAAGAGCTTACTTATCCGTTGTATATATCGGTCAACATGCAAGTGGTGACACCGTTCGTATCCACGGAAGAAGAAAAATCTGCCGACATAGTCATATTCTCAGACACTTAGCACTTTGACAGTTCGAAGACGCTGAGCCCCGATTATCACGCTTCTTTCAAATACTAATTCATAACCGTTCCACTTTCTTAATACTTTGATTACGAGTAAGCGTTATGATTAATGTCCTATCTTTTTTTGTTTTTATTTTTTACTTTTACTCGGATTCACATTCGGAACGAATTTTTTTAATGTACATTTGTGGAGACATTGATTTTTTATTAAAAAGTCTACAAACTAGATCTAGTCGACTGAATACAATCGCGGCGTTAGTACGAGACAAATCTTGTTTCGTTAGTACTTTTTGGACCAGTGCATATTTAGAGACTTATTTTTATACAACGTAAATTCAAGTCTTTACTGTTGCTAGAATTATACGAATATCATTTAATGAATTGATGACTTGTTGGCGATACATGTACGAAACGAGTTCATAGATAAAAAAGGAAGATCATTATTTCACGTTCGGTAAAAGAGTGAGAGAAGGGAACTTCATTTCAATTCTGGCCCAGCTTCAGAATGAAAGTGTCATACGAAACGCTACAGTATTAAAGCAGCCGTTTGCTTTCACTGTCGTTGATGCATTTAAATATTTATATCGCAACGAGGATACTGGTAATCAATTAGTCTATGAATCGGAAGTCGAGAGGTATTGCATAATCTCGCATGAAAGGACATGTAGTAATTATAGAAATGAATTCATACGTAGACACGCTGATAGAGTGATTCTGTGTCTTCCGGCCAGCGATCGAAAATGTCGACCTTCGTGCCTTGCGAATATCGATCACGAAAAAGTATTCTGTGTACACAAGAATAGCGTCAGTTTTTTATACGGTACTTTTTTAATTTTGGAAATATTTACTGCACGACTACATTTTTTCAACCAAGCATCGCGCAAAACACACACACACACATGTTCCTTCGATTCCGATCTATTTTGCAAGGTGCTATCATTCGATAAGTGAACAATTTTTATGTTTCACTTTCATTAGAGACTATAACGTAAGAACGTATCCCAGTTAGTGATTAAGTCTTTTCTACTCTTCATTTTCAATTAACATCTCGATAGAGAAATATAATGTGTTCTAACGTAGCACTTGCTGTTTTATTCAGTCCTTACCTGTGATGCAGTACTATTAATTGTAATAATAATTTGATACGTGAAAGTAGATGCACTATTTCATACTTTTGAAAATGATAAATTTGTTAAAATCAATTTGCGTCGACGTTGCGAGACATTATTATCGATTCGAACGGATGTGCACTTCGCATGCAAATGCATTACGTGATAATGTATTTCCGTGATCATGCTGACGAAACGTTTAAGAAGAATTCTGATACGAAACAGAACGTTACCACGATTAGCATCTAAATCAGTCTAAGGTCTAAGCAACCGGGTGAATTCGTAATTTATTAGAAAAACGACTAATTATCTGGCGCTTTGTTTAAATTCTACGTCACCTTTGAATTATCATTTTTCTTTTTCTCTCCTTTTTGTATTTTTGGTAACCATTCAACACTTTATTGGCAGATATTCTCTGTACATAGTGAATCGACGCGTACAATGTAATATTGATATTATACGATAATAAATATTACAATACAACTGAACAAGATTGACGTAAACGTTATCTTGATGTTTTCTCAGAGGGTTCCTGGTGTAGTTTGCTAAATGGAAAATAACGTGTACATATATCGTAATAAGAATCATGTCAAATTGATGATGCTGAATGGGGGATCGTATGTATGTAATGTATGCGTTTCCCGATTTCCTTTCCCTCTCGTTTTGCTTTCGCTTTCCATGTTTCTCACGCTCGATATGCTTGAACAAGGGGGAGGTGGGCAGTGTCGCCAAGTAGCATCGTTTATGTTATGGTATGCCATGTGATAGTGGGTGGACGATATGTATATGAAGGGACGTTCGCGAGAATCTCTCTCGTAATTTCGAAATGGCAACTCGAATGAACGGTTTCGTTACGTTCCGCTACGGACACGTGTCGGAAGGAAATGGAATTGTTGAAAGAAAGGTGTCGTTTCGTTTACTTTTTATTTGTTAGACGTCACAGTTTCTATGGTCATCGTGGATCACGGTACATCGACAGGACAAGAGGTTTTTCATTTATGTTTTTTTTCTTTTTTTTTTCTTTTTGCCTTCTATGGACGTATATCACGATGCATTTCGTGCGTTCTCTTGTAATCTTTATTTGCTTTTTTCTGGATTTTTCGGCGGGTCAATTTTTATACGTTTCGCCATGCACGCAAATTATGTATCGCAGTAAAGGAAAAAAGATTAGTACAGTCGGGTCCGGGTACTCGCTATTCAAACGACAAGTACATAATATTTAATATCAGACTGCCGGCGTTATGCAAATGTAGGATTTTTGTTGTTGTTCTTGCGAAGAGCTAGATCGTGGAATTCGGAACGGCAGATAAATTCGTTTTAGCGTTCTATTATATATATAGGGTTTTGCGTATCAGGTAACGAGTCAAATAAAAACCACATGATATTTTCTTACACTTTGTACTATATTGAATTTTAGACGATCGAGTATGCTATAAATGCATAAAATCCACAGTTTGATAATAATATGTAATGTCGAATGCATTTTTCACTTTCTCTCTCTCTCTCTTTCTCTTTGTATATCACTTTTCGTTCCCTTTTCGTTTTTTCGGTTCTCGTTCAATCTTCCGAACGAAGAGACGAGACGACGAAGCCTGACCGGCTAATAATCTTTTGCCCTTACTTCAATAAAGTAACTTGAGACGGAGTTTCTAATCTTACGAATCGGCTTAAACATTACGTACAGACGAGCAACTAGTTAGTTACATGTTTTATTTATTTATTTTTTTGTTCATTTATGCCACGTTTATCTGACGTTTTAAGCAAAAATAAGAAAGTTCAACTCTTGAAAGATCACTAGGCATGTTTAGGATATTATTACGTATCTTTTTTTACCATCTAAAACAGCCAGACGATCAACTAAACTAATTGAGCGGAACATAACGAAATTTCTTTCTTTTCGACTAAATTGTAAGTTTTCTTCTTTCGTCTCTTATTCCGTCTTTCGTCTGTTCCCTATCCGTTGTGTTCCGGATTTATCACTTGAACAAAGGCAGTGCACACTGGAGCCCCTCGTTCCACGGATACACATTTCGCGGGTGTAGTTATAATTTACAGGCATATCGCACAACAAAGTCACGTGAGATCAATCATCCTCGAAAATCAAAGTGATTCGGTATAGGTATTATTGGACTGGCAAGAAAGTAATTTCGGTGGAATGAAAGACAATTCTTCTATTCAAGCAATCAACTTTAATCAGTAAAATATTTTCCATTTTGTTCGACGATCTTCCGCCATTTTTCTGGTAGTTTCCCAAAATTGGCTTTTATTACTTTCTTGCCAACCCAATGAAATTCAAATCGGAGAAGAGGATCGTTTTGTAAATAATTACCAGAAAAGCGATTGGATCAATGTGAAACTGGATCGATCACGTGACCGGCCGTGTTGACATTCCCGAGACCAGGTGAACTTTTCAAACTAAGCTAACAATCGTCAGATTGTTGCGGAAGCATCGTAGCTCGCGTTATTTACGCATTGTATAACTTCTGTTGAATATACTAGTCGTATGTGAAACCGTGACACGTGTGCACATTAGAAAACACATGGAAACTCGGGGGGATCTCAGTGTATACTAATGGTCGCAACGGATAGGGAGAAAGAAGTACGATTACATTCTTTTTTTTTCCCGCGAACACCACGCTTTTGAAGCAAGCCGCGCGACGCGTGCAACTGTCAAATGGGGGAGTTGTGTATCAAAAAAATGCGAGTCAGTGGTTTCGAGGATTTCAAACTCCGTGCTTGATCCTATGCTCATCCGCAGTCCGAGGTATGTAATTCGAAATTTTATACTGTTAATAAAAAACATCGGTCTCGGTTGCTTCCTTTCGTGCAATATTCCGGGGCCTCCTCTAACGAGAGCTTCCGAGTCAAATGTTCGCACTCGACACATTAATATATCGACATTATCGTTCAAACAGGAGTAAAATCGAACTTTCCATAAATTACTAGAGCTGTTTGTACATCCAGAAAATAGATCATTTATGTTTGTATCAACGATTTTGTTGGAAATTATAAAATCTGGACTCGGAAGGACTCGCAACGAAAGCGACCCCGTCTCCATCCCGTTTCTCGAGACCGTCCACTGTCGATTGTTGCTCTTCTACCATTGTTTAACGATAATAACAGCAACGATAAAAACAAAATGATTAACAATGACAACAGTAACGATGTTAATGGCAACAATGAAGTTATTAGTCCTGACAGTAGTAATATTAGTAATAGTATAATAGCGGTCGTAATAATAGTGTAACAATGGCGGCGAGACGACACACGGTGATAACAGCGGCAGCGGCGATTAATTTAGGTACTGCGGTGAGACATGTGTTTTTGTTTATTCATGTTGTTCTTGTTGATGTTGTTTGTCAATAAGCATTCTACGTTATCCTCTACATTCTCCATCGACGATTCTACATCTCCGTTTACGGTTTCAGTTACGACTCCTGTGTGTACGTTTCTTTTTTTTTCGTGTTTTTATTTTCTGTTCTCAGATATTTTCTCTCTGTTGTTTTAGTTCGACTACGATCGAAGTAGTAGTAACATTTTATACTTCTCGACCGAACTAACGTCCGAAGTGTAGGTTTTAGCGTTTCTCTCGCGCACGCATACACGCACAAGCACACGCACATGCGTACACATTCATAGGAACAGCTGAGACACTCTCTCTCTCGCGCGCACACGCATACACACGGTCAGTTTTCCATTCGCGAGCCTCCGCTACCGTCTATCATTTACGTACAGCATTTTATTGCAAAAATCAGCGGAACACGGGTCGCGATCGTAATGGCGAAACCATCGTTTTTCTCCCTTCTCTATATTCTCTCTCTCTCTCTCTCTTTCTTGTCCGTCAACGAAATGTAAAATATAGACGACTCGACGATATGTTTCCCTTCGATCACCTGCGTTCCCGTTTTACAAGCTCGTTTACACCGACGGCCACGCGCATTCACGAAAACGACCCGACGTTACTTCTCTAAAAATAAGCTGTAATATCCTTCTTGCGTGCAATTCCATTTCTGCTTCCTCCCAATAAAATATAATATATATATATATATATATATTTTTGTCTCTCTGTTTCTCTCAGCAGTAGCGTACAAATGTGCGAACGAATTCGCGATGCCGCTACCATATATATATATATATATATAGATTTTTTATTTATCATGTATATATATATTTTTTTGTTCTTGAGGTTTATTTCTCGAGATATTTTAATTTTATTTATACTTTCTACGCTTATGCGAGAGTCGTCGGTTGCTTTCACGCGGAGGCCGTAGTTTGTGTGTGTGTGTGTGTTGTGTTTTTTTCACTTGTATCGTTTAGTTTGTTTTTCTTTGTCTCAAATCTCCCGTTCTTTTCGAATTTACCTCGGGGAAGCGTACTATTTCTCTTTTTTTCTGATGTACGATCAATCTCGCGTATCTCTGGCAGTTTGTATCATCGTTTACAGCTACGTTTTTTTTGTAATTCAACTATGAGTATATTGTTGTTTCTTTTTTTTCTTTTTCTTTTTTTAGTGAATCGTTCGAGTCCCGGATCACTGTGTTTCGGTGTATTGTGCTCTTTCTCTCTTGTTCTCTCTCTATTTCTCTTCTGTTTGGCAATCTGTAAGCGCGTCCCGTTTAGAAAAGTAAGAGCGACAATGTTGGCCGGCAACTGTAGCCAACTCGTTGACGATCTCGCGTTACCGTTGTTCACCGACAGTCGGCGAGCGGAGTCGGATAGAAGAACGGAAAGGACTTTTTTGATTCTCGGAACGGGCGGAAAAACTGAAAAACTTCTCTTTTTTTTTCACCGCGAACACTCTCTCGGCAATTGCTAATTTCTGGATCGCGGGGTCGAGTTGACAATGGGCAACCGGAAGGAGAACGAGTTGGCCCCGGGGGTCCTCCGAACGGTCGCTATTTGAATCGTTGATTCGGTTTTAGGCGTCGTGTGTTGTGTCCGCTAATGGCCGAGAATCATTTTAGGCTATGGAGAAGTACGGCGAGGTTAAGACAGTTATTGCGAGCGGGTACGATAGTAACAGACTCGGCAATGCCAGAACGACCGTGAACAGAGACGTCAACGGCAGTAAGAAGGACGGCGTGTGGCTTTCGGCCGAGTTGCAGAGATCACCGGTGCATGAGCAGTAGAATGCCTGTACGTCGTGGGTGCCCGTTCTCCTCTGACATTCCGCGTTGTCCTTCTCGTCCGTGATGTATCCGCACCCTCTGACTACTCGGATCTTCCCATACACTGAAACCACACCAAAATATTTCATTCGAGACGGTCACGCAAATTTTAAATGAAATTTTTCTTCAATTAAAGCTGAAACTTTGTAGAATATGGGAAAAATAGGGAGATTGTGATACGAACGTTGTTTAACCTTGATAAAACTCGTTGAACTCGCACAATTTTAAGAATTTAAGATTTCTTAAGAAAATCGTGGCTTTTCCATAACACGCGTGGAACAAATTTATTTTAAACCATACTACACACAATTTCCCGTAGATTTTTAAAAAGTTATTTTTATTTTTTCAAGGTCAAAAACTAAACTAAAAATTTTATTATTTTTTTTTTAGATAAGTAGCCTTGTATCTTTCTTATTTTTTCTTTTCTTTGTAAATACTTATGTAAAAAGGGCTTCTGCCCGTCTATAATAAATAATAATTTAAAAAAACGTTCGTACATATTCTACAAAGTTTCAGCTTTAAAAAAATCGAGAACCAACTTTTTGAGCCAACCTAAACAGGGATTTTTTCAAATATCAAATCGAGAGTACCGAAAGTTATTTTTACCTCGTGAGACGGGAATCAAGGTCGATCGTTCCACCTTGAATATTCGAAATATTTCGAGTGCGTCTATAGTTGATGAAGCGTTTCCGTCTCGACTACCGGATCAATTATGCATATCAGTAACGAGTTCGATTGCCGGAATATAGTCGCGCCGAGCCGAGGCGTAAACGGAACAACGATAAATCCGTGTGACGTCGAATAGCAAATCGGATGGTGAATTTAAGGGAGAACATTTTGGAGAACGAACAAGGTTTCGTAGCAATGCTTGAATCGCGTACGACAATGCGTCCTCGCAACGGATGTGGTCGTTAAAGACCACCTGCGCAAATTCCTCAAAGACCTATCTTCCACGGATAGGCTGTAGAGATTGCAGAGGAGGGAGGGCGGGATTATGCAAGCACAGTTTGAGGAAATTACGCGACCGGCGCCGTGTATTTCGGTTAATATTGTTGCGAGCTTAAAGGGCACGGTTGCACGTAGATACTTTTTCTCATCTCGGTGGTTAGGGGTTTTAGGGCTACGAGGACACCGCAATGCAGGCGACCCACTGCTGCTTGTCCCAGGATTAATCCTTGAATTATTGATGTCACGATCGTATAGACAGTGTGCAAACTTCCGCTACTTTTATATCATTATTCTAATTACAAAAATATTTCAAAAATATACAGAATGCACTTCTGTCTCTCAAAGATACGCGAAAGGATCTCTTACTTTCTAAAGTCTATCTTTTGTAAATTATATTGTGTACCTTTTTGGCTGATCTTTCGGCAGATAGTGGGTTCTAAATGGTTCAGATGTTCCAGTCGTGGTTGGAAACTGCAGTTCACGGTCCCAAGTGTGTACGGATCGAATGGATCTCCACACCTTGGATCGTATTCGCTGTTGCATTGGTAGCATATTATTGCCTCACCTGTAAAACAAAATTTGCATCAATTGCTGCATCGATAAATCAATGGACGATTAAATTGCTTAAGGAATTTCACACGATCTGCGATTTAAATCACATGGGGTAAATGATAAATCGGTAAGCATCGAGCTTATGACTTATTCGCTAGCATTTGACACGCGTTCCGACTATAAGGTTTACAGTTCCAGACTAAACTATGATATAACCGTTAATCTACGAGCTCGGACTGAACTATCAACTAACTCCGATCTAAATGTGTCTAATCCCAGATACTGTTCGCGAACGGTGTATGGATTTGGAAGAGAATGTAGGCTTCGCGAAAGAGGAAGGAACCTGGAAGAAACAGGAACTGGCTTTATAGCGACATATCACGAAACGCCAGGCTAGCCTATTGATTAGGATATGTTAGGTCAGGACATTCGAAGAACCGCTGGATCTATATTATAAACCGCGGGCTACTTGTGTTCTCCACCCTTATCACGTGCCGCAATTCTCGGAAAAGTGGGCCACTAATATGCACGTGCTTGTCGCTAACTACGTGTGCAATTAGTCTGTTGCCGTTGGTTATTAATTTTGAGGTCCGCGGCAGATAGAGATGTTATGGAACAGTCGATGGTATCATCGCGAATGTATTTGTCATTCCCTAGATTGTTAATCGAGCTCCAGGAAATTGTAGAACGTTCACGAGTCAGTTGACTTCAATAACACAGCCTTCACTCGTTGTCTCAAAATAACGTTTCTTTTTCTTACTTTATTGCATACGTTTCTCATTTCTTAAAATAACATTTAACAAAGCACAAAACAGAATCCTATTGGTTTCAACTTGCTGTTCAAAAGAAGACAAATGTTGCTAGATCATTCTTCGATTGATCAAAGTGGAAATAGACGAGCACACGAATACACATGTACACGGAGAGCGTCCAGCGAGCCTCGAGTACACGTGTACTCGGTGAACTTTCAAATTCGATACTGTCGACAACGTTCCTTCGCTACAGGATTAGAGAACTACAGATAAAGCTGAAGAAAAATGACAAAAAATGTAAGAATATATTTGTAACTTTATGAAAATTGTCGAGGAAGGAACGAGATTAGATTTATATTGAAAAAAAGATTGTTAATGCACCGGGGTACGAATAGAAATGTTAACCTAACTTTTGAATTCATTGAGGAAGGTGGCCAGGGGAGGCCCCTTTGATCGGTGAGAATTGAATTTTTTTTTTTTTGGTGGGTTGATTCGATTGTCGAGAGTTCGTTTCACGGTCCGTCTGGCAGGGGTGCCGGGGGCGCCGGTGATTGGCTACGGCCCTGCCGCGTTGTGGCGTCACGACGCAACCCCATTCACCCTCCCAGCGAGTCCGGTTACGGCACCAGCTGATATCGAGCAGGAAGACCTAACCCAGACCAATGCGCGCGATGACCTACTGATACACTCGCGGTAAAATAGGAGCTTCTGCATAGGTGAG
This sequence comes from Lasioglossum zephyrum, assembly GCA_028455615.1. Lineage (NCBI taxonomy): Eukaryota > Metazoa > Arthropoda > Insecta > Hymenoptera > Halictidae > Lasioglossum > Lasioglossum zephyrum. The sequence continues at coordinate 4,305,778 of CM052333.1, forward strand.
AATGCCGGCGGGGAGGGGGGGGGGGGGATCCGCGGCCGAATACATTTTGCAAAACGCCGTCTGCAAATTGTCCGCCAATATTTGCCCGGCCAACTATTTGCCGATATCCGGACCGACAACGGCCGCGCGTGCGAATTTTCCCCGTAAACGTTCCAGAAAATTCGCCGGACCTCGCGCGCACCCCTCCCCCCCTCCACCGATTACGTAAGTACGACGACAATTTCTGCTCTTCGAAAGCTAACGTCATCAATTTTACACGCCGTAGCAAATCTACTGGATTTATTATAACTTTTTTGTTTCTGTGGACAATTCAATTTTGTGGTTTGTTTAATTTTGTCGAGTCACGATAAGAGTCAGATTTATAGAATTTTTTTGGTAAACGGATATAACTGTTCGTGCAAAATTCAATCGGTCAAATGCAACGGGTACGACGACAATTTCTGCTCTTCGAAAGCTGACGTCATTAATAATTTTGCACGCCATAGCAAATCTACTGGATTTATTATAACTTTTTTTTCTGTGGACCATTCAATTTTGTGGTTTGTTTAATATCGTAACGGTTGTCAGAAATTTTATCGGGTCACGACAAGAGTCAGATTTAAACAATTTTTTTTGGTAAGCGGACATAATTTGTTCATGCAAAATTGAATCGGTCAAATGCAATGGGTCGCGCTCTGTGTTTAATACGAATTAATTGGGAGCGCACGATGTATCGAATAGAACTCTATATGTATAGCAGAAATGTTTTCGAGGAAAACCTTCGAACTCCCCGAACAGCGGATTAATACTAATTGCATTAGATCTCTGAGCGAGGAGAGATTAGGTTCAATTCCGATAGCCGTGTTGGACAGATACATTTAATAATAATAATTAGTCTGCGAATATCGTAGTGTTCTCAATCCGATGAATCATATCCAACGCTGTGCTAACAAGTGAAAATATTTATCGTGTAACGTACTTTCGAAACGAGCTCCGATGAATGGCGAAACCGTTTCGAAACGCATTTTTAGCTCGCTAAACAAGAAATTGTCGGTGGGATAAGTGAACAACGGTAAATATTGGCGACGTTATGCAAAGAAAAAGGAGGCTATTTAGCAGGGTGTGTTGACTAATGCGTGTGTTGACGCGGGGGCAGTTTAATGTTTGGTTTCCCCGCAGAATGCAGCGTAAATTGTATCGACTGACGGAGCTCGGGTTCCTTCACTGGCTTCCCTTCCTCGGATTCGCTGAAAGCAGCGCCCGACCGTTGCGAAAATATGGCGGGGGCGGGTGGCTCGGCACCCTGACCTTGGACAAGTTCTGCAGGGCGTTCCGGCACCCGCCCCTCTCTATTCCCTATTTGCTTCCCGTACTGTTAATCATTCACGGAGATACAACTATTGTCGCTGCGGAACAACCTCTCGCGGAACGCAGGAAGTAACGAGCTAATCAATTCGTAATTCGTTCCTATCTTTACATTTGTAAAATAATACTATAAAGAGATTATTCGTGCAACGAGCAAATTCGTAAAGTTAGGGGATGAAGATTTATAACGAGTCTTTTATGAGAAATTAATTTCCTGTCGATATTTATCGACTGTCTGCTCTTTATTTATTTACGCGCCAGACGGTTACTTCGATCTAATTCCATTATGGCAGACGAGCAAAAATCCGGTTAGGGGTCACGAATGGCTAGTACGACGGCTCGTCGCGACGACGCCTCGGGTGAAAATCCCTCCATTTTCTGTCATCGTGAAATGTTTGAGTACGATCATAGTGTTCTTCGAAATATGAAATTCAGAACTAAGAATTAATTCCGAAATAAAGCTGCGGCAGCTACACGCTGTCGAATAATAAGAATTACATCTTGAAGAGGATTCGAACTGGAATCGAAACATCGATGATTTGATAATCTGCAAAATTGTTTTTTGATTTATTAATTGATCGAACTGTAGCGCCGAGAACATTCAACATTTATTATTAACAATATTACGATCGATATTCAAAGACATTTATCTATGAACAATCTTTGTCATTACACTTAAGCATTTCAATAATATTTTTTGAAAATTGTACAACATATATATATTTTTACAGACACAATGCAAATTATATCTTGAAAAGGATTCAAACTAGAATCGAAACGTCGATGATTATTTGATAATCTGCAAAATAATTTTTGATTTATTAATTGATCGAACCGTAGCGCCGAGAACATTCAACATTTATTATTAACAATAATATGATCGATATTCAAAGACATTTATCTACGAACAATCTTTGTTATTACACTTAAGCATTTCAATAATATTTTTTTAAAATTGTACAACATATATATATATTTTTACAGACGCAATGCAAATACATCTTGAAAAGGATTCACATTTATTAATGCAAATTATGGCTGGTAAATGTAGAAATAAAACATTTCACGGATTTAGATTGGTCTTTTATGTAGCGCTTTTGGCTGCTGAAAATATCTTTGCATTATATGGAAGATGTACCCTAGCGATCCCAGAAACGAGTCTATCCCTTTAAAGAGGACAGATCGAAGTGACTCGCCGGGGGATGTCTTTGTACTGCTTCGGTGGATGTCGGTGTGAAAACATTGATCAGAGGAGTGTACGGGTGGGAAAGGCAGTTCTCAATAACGTTTGGGAACTGTGCCGCGAGACGTTCGATCAGTAGTAAATAGGGCGGGCCGGCAGACGGGAGAGCAGGAACGAACATCAGCGAGGAACGAGAGTCTCGCGTGAGGGACCGTCGAGGGCTGCGTGACATTGCGGATCCTTATGTAATCGACGGGAGGAACTGGAAACGAAGGGATCGTTCGTTCTCGTTGACACGAATACGCCACCGATAAGGGGAACGTCCTCGAAGACCATTCCATCGCGATTCTTCACCCCCATTCAGCCGCGAATATGAATGTTGACCCACTAATGCCATCCAACCCCTGATCTTTTCATCCACGGGAATCCGATACAGAATCGCTGAACTTGGATAATAGTCATTAAATCCTGGCGTTGAAAGAGTACCGACAAACGAACCCGGAACTTACAAACGAACTGAACTTTACAAACGAACCGGTCCTCGTCGCAATCAATTATGGAACAGCAACTGCTGAAACAAAGCTCGACCATTCCCAAGTAAAGACTGTTGGCGTAGCTTCTCTGTCAGCTCTAGCTATCCTGGTAATTGATTCAACGTTAAAGGGTGTGCACATAATCTTCGATACTAGAGGACTCTGTTGCAGAACCATTACGAGACAAGACACAGTGAAACAGGGCTTAACTACTGTGGCGGTAGAGGGCTAACACTGTAACTACCTTCTCGTTTAGCTCTGGTTAACGGTAATTAATTGAGCCCTTAAAGCCCGTTAGTTTGATCGTCGCAACCAACCCCCTCGGCTCTACTGTCTATTATGAGACAAGCTACAACGAACTGATGAACTGACAGCAATTCATATTTTATGTCGAAGAATATATAGACACCCGATTGTATTCCTGGATTTCGAAAGATCACCGACATTTAGGTAGACGCGTATATCCCCGGTGGCCAATCTGCCGGTTAACATTATTAGGCCACCCGGTTTCATGCCTCGAAGATATCTCAAAGGCATTTCCGGACTGCTAACTTTTTGGTAGATCACACGCTCGTCAGGATCGATCTTTAAACATAGTGTCAAGCAAAAATGGAGGCGTATTCTCGGAACGGTTCTTTCTCGAGGCCAGGTATAACTCGAGGTAACTCGGTATTTTCAGTAGAATCAGTTAATTCGATGTTAATCGTGTTTCAGGGCTGAAATAGTCTGTTTCCGATTAGCATTTAGATGGCCGGAACCTCGGAAAGATTCTGCGGGTTTGATCGTTACAGAAACGACGCCAGACGAGTCTTTCCACCGAATGACAAAGCTTTCGATGTTCTCGACGATGATAGGTGTCGTCAATGTTAAAGCGTTTTCCAATGCGTTCGCTCTCGCGCGCATTTGTGACAGACGAATCGCGCCGATGAAATATTAAGTGCTTCCGCGGCCGTGCTCGAAACTTTAAACCCGTTCACCAGCGAACTCGACGATTATTAATAATATTTCGACGGTCCCGTATTTCAGCCGAGTAAACACGAATTCATCTTGCGAGGATACACGCCTCGGGGAGCATAAACGATTCAAATACGGTGTCCCGCAGCACCCGGGGAAACAATATTCCTTTGCGCGATAGCTAATTCACCAAGTTGCAACGAAGTTCGATGAAGTTGACCGGCAGCTTCGTATTAGAAACGTATGGCGAAGTGTGCACCGTGGTTTGCAACACGTTCGCGCGGCTTTGCGTAATAAATTATTATAAAATCCATTATAAAATCCATAATCATAAAATTATTATAAAATAAATTATTCAAAATATCTATTCGCGAAGTTGACCGGCAGTTTCGTATGACAAATATATGACAAAGTATGCACTGTGGTTTGCAACACGTTCGCGCGCCTTTGCGTAATAAATTATTATAAAATTATTATAAATTAAATTATTAAAAATATCTATTCGCTACTTTGCTAGACGGTCTCTCTCGTAGAAAGTGTGACACGCAGGAGTCGCGGTCGGAGCGGAGGATTCGCAGGACGTGCGGTTTAAATAAATAGAAGGAAGGGTTGGTTTATCGTGGGTGGGGGTGTGTTAGATTTGATTAAAAATTCGTCGATAAGGCAAGGTTAACGCGAGAAACGTCCCCTTGGTCACGGTACCACGCGGTGCAGGGAGAATAGAATTCGGTGAAGGAGAGTATACGAGAGAATGCAGCGGGAGGGAGGGGAGAAAGTGGGTCGCTCGATAACCCTCGCGGGGGCCAGGTTCTACGATCCAAAAATTCGGAATTTCAACAAACTGCGCCGATCCCGATCAATTCTCTACGAAACCGACTCACCTTCTCGCGAAAAACACCATTTCTTTCCAGCCCTTTAATACCCTCCGGCAGCTTTCACAAGTCGAATCGCACCCGGCCGAATTTTAAGGTCACCCGCTAACGATTCGCGGGTCTGCACGCATCGCTTGCGTCACTTCCGAAGTTCTACGGTTTCGTTTTCGTTCTTCGATCTACGAGAGAGACATATGTATACAGTTGCTCCGTTCCTCGGTCGATAAGATAGTTTCCCACGGTTACGTAATCTTCCCTCCCGATTACTCCTCCCCCCGGGGTAATTGCAATTAGTTCGTCAGGATCGACGGAAGTATGCAGTTTTTCAACGGAACGTCGATACCGTCGCATCGTTTCGTATTGCCGCAGTGGTTTCAGCTGCGCAAAGGGCTTGCTCCTTTAATGGCTCGACTTCCGTCGTCCTCGAGAACGCACTCGTTACAAGCCGTACACATCCTTCGTTAATTTTTATTCGAGCCGGAGAGCGTCGCTCGTTTATATAATTCATTGCGTTGCTGCGAAAAAAAAGAATATCGGGGTCGGCTCGCACTCTGGTGAAACGTGTTTTTAACCGTCTATTCGATTTTCGGTAAATCGATTGTAAGATCGATCGGTAACAGGCCGTTGCTCGAATTTTATCGTCGCTCGTTTCGAATAGAATCTCGGACTGAGAATGTCGAGCAGGTAGCAACGGGGATCTGCTTACGAAAGCTCTCTTCTGGCTTCGAGCGGTCTCTCGAGTCTTCGTTTCTCAACGATGTGTGTGTTTTTTCTCCCCCCGTTTTTCTTTTGGACGGCTGCCGCGCTTTCTGCAAACACACGCGAGCCCCATCGCTCGAGGAACTCTTCTCCTCTCTCCGCGAGTGTTCCGGAACACCGTTTCTTCCGCGACGGAAACACGCCGGCCAACAACTTCCGGCGACCCCTATTCCTTTTCCGTGCGATTTACTTTTCTAATGAGATTCAATCTGGAAATTGAGTACACTCAGTTCCGTGCAAACGCCGCGGAAGTACCACAAGTGCGAGGCGTCGTACGAGTTCCCTGACGAGCATCTGGAACACCGTAATCCTCTACGGGACAGGATCCCACCAGCCGTCCTGGCTGGCAAGCTAATTTGCCCTCGTTCCCGACCATTCCGCCGTAATCCAACCCACCAAGTCCGACGAAAATTCCTCGTCGAACGACTCGCTTTCGCCAGCTGAAAAGCTCTCCGAGAGCCATCAGAGACTTCTATCGGTTACGACAGCCAGCCATCCTTTGGGGGATTCGGCGCCATCGGTTGCCACCCAGCTGACATTCCCTCCGATCGAATAATTTTTCCAAGCCAGAAACCAGCAAATTAAATTTTTTCTACGGTCATCTTTGTTGAAGATCTTTTAATTGATATTTCTCTGAAAATCTCTGAATACTTCTTGGATTTAGTAAATTGTCGTAGTAAACCAATGAAGAATCTTTTATAAAACAATTTTCGTGAACCAATATGTCAATCGCACAGTCAGAAACATGATCTAACAACTTCTTTTACAATCGTCACCGACAAAGTGTCTAAATTTAATAGAACAACGTAGCGAACCAATCAAAAATCTTTTATACAACAATTTTCGTGGACTAATATGTCAGTCGCACAGTCAGAAATTGATCTAACAACTTCTTTTACAATCGTCACCGACAAAGTGTCCAAATTTAATAGAACAACGTAGTGAACCAATCGAGAATTTTTTATAAAACAATTTTCGTGAACTAATATGTCAGTCGCACAGTTAGTAACATGATCTAACAACTTCTTTTACAATCGTCACCGACAGTGTCCAAACCCTTTTCTGGTACAGCGTCGATCATACTGGTAAACTATCAGAAGATGAAATTTGAACAGAAAATAAGAATAATGTTCAAGGACTGTCTTCCCGAAAAAGTGTAAGGCAGCATAGAAAATAGAGTTCCAATTTTTTCCGGAAAAAGTATCCATGAATAACAGCGTCCCTTATTTCGCTGTGTCTCAAGTAAAAGAGGCGGAAGACAATTGGGAACCGGAAGGAGCCATGGTGGCTCCCATCGCGCTCTTTATGTAACCCAAAATCAATATCGTCTCCGTTTCGACATGACCCGCGCCAAAAAGAAGAAGAGCATCCGATTTTCCTTTGGGAAAATTGGGAACATCGAGTCGCGTTCCCAATCGTTCTATAGATACGCTTGGTTTTCTCGTCACTACCGCATTGCGCTGCAACGCGCGCGGCTCTTTCGAAAAAGTCAATCGTCCCGTTCGATTGTCCTCGCTTGTTTTTCTCAAGCTTCGATCCTCCGCTATCTCGTATATTCATCGCGAAGCTCTTAGTTCCTATCTTCGTACAAAACAACGAGAAAAACGTTCTATAAAATACAATTCTACGTGATAGTTGTAGGATTGTAGTTCAGATTGAATTTCCTCTGACAAGAATTTAGTATTCGATAATCGAGTCAAACGTAATTCGATTCTTATTCCAGGCACGAGCCTTCGCATGCGCGTTCTCCGTTTGAAAAATCGTGACTATGTTCCGTAGATCGATCGGTGATTCAGTGTAGATCGGAAACTGGGTCGCTAAAGTAGGGCACGTCACCTCGGTCCTTAGATCGGTTTTTCTAGCGAATTAAACGGTCGGGGGAATGTTTAAAGACGCTTTTGGAGGCCACCGTCGATTTTCCATCCGCGCGTCCGAATGCGTTTAATATTTTATTAACAAGCAAGGAAGCATCGTGAAGGAGGCACGATTGAATTAAGGGATCTTGACTCACCGTGATCGACAGACGACAGCAGGACCGCAAGGACGAGGGTGACGATCGGCGCGAGACGATTTCCAATCATGATCACGATTACCGGACCATGTGTTTCAGCGAATCACGTTGCAGTCAGTCACTTCGGACGTGTTGCCTCCACCCTCGCTGCATGGAAAGCTCGCACGCAATCGGCGGGACCGATCGGTCGGACGGTTTTTCCCGTGTCGCGGTTTCAAACGGGAAACGAAAAGTTTCGGTGAACGCTCGAGAAAGACGGAAGTGGTGTGTCCTCGGTTTTGTGGCAGTGCTCCGACGATTCAGAGTTGTGACGACCTTCTCTGTTTCCCACGTCCGAAATGACTGAACGAAACGCAGCGGGACCTTCCTCTTTCTCGCGTGGTGCACCGTGCGTGATCACGGACGCGTCGCGTCTGACGAGCACCCGACGAGTTTCCGTCGGCTATGCGGCAGATCTGCCCCCTCTGGTTTTTCCATGCGCTTTGCGACCACCCACCGTTCGCCGCCGTACCCCGCCACAGCCACCGAGCCAATTTTCGTTATCAAGGTATCCCCGTTTTCGCTGTTGTTGTTCATTTGCCACTAAACCAACTTTAGCAACTACCCGAAATTCTTAACAATTTTCCTCCCATTTCGCACGACTATTTTCCCACCAGTACACCCCCAAATCACCCCCACTTCATCCGTCCTACTCTCCAAGCGAATGCTTTCATAATTTTTATTTAATAAAATTTAATTAGCTCTTCTCCCTATTACCGATAACCCAAAATAACTTTTGAGAATCTCACAGACCCCTGTTTCAATCCCTATGCACTTTTCGTCACCACCGTATCAAGCCAATTTTCATTGTCACAGTAACCTAATTTTTATTACTCTTCTTGTATAATAATTTACCTGTATTATCATCGTCCACTTGAAACTGTTAATACTTTTTCTCGTTTGAATAACAATTCAGGATCGATATCTCAGTCACAACATACTGAATCATGAAGATCTACGTTTGGCACAGATTTTGATTTATTAAAGGATTCGCTGTTCTTGTTCTTTTGCCACAAAACCTTTAGACAACTACCCCAAATCAACCCCACTTTATCCGTCCTACTCTCCAAGCGAATGCTTTTATAATTTTTTTTTAAATAAAATTTAATTAGCTCTTCTCCCTATTACCAATAACCCAAAATCACTTTTCAGAATCTCGACAGACCCCTCTATCTCAACCCCTATGCACTTTTCGTCACCACCGTATCAAGCCAATTTTCATTGTCACAGTAACCTAATTTTTTATTACTCTTCTTGTCTAACAATTTACCTGTATCATCGTCCCCACGTGAAATTGTTGATACTTTTTCTCGTTTGAATAACAATTCAGGATCGATATCTCAGTCACAACATACTGAATCGTGAAGGTCTACGTTTGGCACAGATTTTGATTTATTAAAGATTTGGTTGTTTTCTTTTCGGTTAACAATAACTGAATACAGGTACAGCTTGGCATTTTTCTCGTTTGATTTAAGAGCTGGTTTGGTTCGGTTTCAATGGATTTTGTATGCCAGATTTTCATTTTCCGTGTAGGATAAACTCGAAAATTATGTAATAGCTTCAACGATTGCCGATACTAGTGACTGTAATTTTCTGCGCAGCTTCGAATGGTAGCGTAGCAGAAGCTGCATTTGCATTCATGATGCGGGACAGTTGGAAAATTATACATATGATAAATATGATTTGTATTCTGAGGGATTCTAGGATGGTAAGTGGTAACGGTCAGACATTGCGTGTCCGTTTATAGTGGTAGATGATTGGTATGGTCAGACACGAGAATCGAAAGACTGATCTCATAATTCCGTCGTGAAACGCGAACTAGACTATTACTAATATATTTAACACTGTGGTGCATTAATCTTTGTCATTGAATTCTTTATTATTTGATACATGAAAAGCATAAAGAATTAACTTGTAAATCATAATTTCTCGTTTTCCATAAATTTCATGCCGAACAGACACTTCGAGCGCCATCTAAAATAAACACCGTGTACTTACCAAACATTATCAATCTGAAAAAATGTCTTCTATGAATAATAGAAGAATTATAGATTAAATATAATTCAACGTGAACGCTGCGCTCGGATTTCGCGATGAAGAAATTCATTCGATAAACTTGTTCTCGACATTCATTTTTTATTGTAAATACACTATATATAAAATAAAACAATGATGACAATGTACAGCGCAATTATACATGTTTGCTTGCAATTAATGCCTAGGGTTCTCTATACAAGAAGTCAACGCGGGTATTGTATGAAACGAGAGTTCTAAGTATTAAATTTTTTTTTGTTCGATTTCCTGAAGATTTCTTCGAAGAGGAATGTCTGGCAACGTTACTAACAAATAAACATATAACACGTCTAATGCGATTAACTATCTTCCTATCGAGAAAGATATACAGAATATTTAATGAAGATGTTAGTTTGTTTTTTTTTCTCGTCGGCAATCAGTAAATCAATTTGACTAAATTTAGTAAATCGTTTGTGTGACGCCATGACACGATACTCGTACAGGCACATTCAGTATAAGTACTAATCCTATGTCCAGTCTCCTATAATAAACGATACTTAAAATTACTTAAAAAGTAAATCTCGTCAACACAAGTTATATTTATTTACAAATTACCATACGTGTATATATATATATACATATATATATATCACTTTTCCTTGAAATAGCACTACAAAACATCGTTTAAGGCCAATTATTTGTTCAGGAACTAGTATATGCCAGATTAAAAAACAATACAGCTTCAGCACGGAACCGAGAACTGCTGTATAAGGGTAGGATCACTAAGTCAGTCTACTTAATGTATTATTGCCAGTATAAATAATAGGAAAAGATTGACGATGTAGTGGCAATAGACATCATTGTGAAAAACGTTCCAAGGTCATAGAATTGAATTCGATCACGACGAAACTAATGACAAGGAATAACCTTGAAATGGCCTTCAAGCCTTTCCTCGCGACAACAATTAGCGAGGCATCACAAGTGGACAGAGTTAGTGGTCTACCCTGTGTATTCTGATTAATTCTAAGAAAGCGAGTGGTGCAATTATTTCGAACGTGTCTCAAGATCGTTTCTTAGATTGATAAATAATTGCATCGGTCGCTTCGCGAGAATCGTCTTGCGTATATATCTTGTACATAGTCACGGAAATTGCCTCGAACTTGAAGCGCAGCTTATGATACAAGAATCGTTTGGCATTTTAGAGCTAATAGTGAACTCGTGTGACTTCAATTCTCATGCTCGTCCGGATGATCAGCTTTAATATGATGCGTGAACGTATACTGAGTCGTGAATCGTTTTTTACAATAAGGACACTGGTATGGCATTAGTGGATGCGCAGATCTCAAGTGTGCAACTGCTAACTCCCTTAAGACGAATGGAGATTGGCATACTCCGCACCGATATCTGCGACATATTAATTGTACATATATAATATTTATTGTTATATTTACTATTTAATATACTATATTCCCCAGCTCTGTTCGGCGTCGTAAATTACTGTTACAAAATCTTACCCGCCAGTTGTCCTGATAAGAGTCCGCTTAATAGGAGGGGGCGTACTCTCTTCGTTAATTTCCACCTTCGGTTCAATAAGCACTGAGTATTCCAATGACGTTTCAGGACTTAGTTTTGGCATAGGTTCATCTTCTGACTCCAGTTGCACTTCGTCGTTTTGAATCTTCGCGACGAGAGGAGAATTCTAAATATTCAATATGCAATAGATCAATGCATAAAATCTGTAGCTATAACATTGCTTGAGAAAATAAATTATGGAATAACGCGAAGCTTACCGCCGACTGCGACCCTTCGCTGTGCATCTTCATATGCGAATTCTTCGATTGGTAACTATTGAACGTTGCGTTGCACTTGGAGCACTTGTACTTTTTACCGGTACCCAACGACGCAGCAGTTTTTTGCGAGGGCTTCGAGGAGACCGCTTTCTTGCTGTAGAAAACGTCCGACGTGCATTGATGCGTCAACAGTGTCACTTCTTTGAAAAATATTTTATTACATTTCGAACAGTGATATGTTTTGTCGACGATGTGCGTTTTCTGATGCGTTTTGTACGCACTCTTGTCGACGAATGATTTGTTGCACACCGAGCACACGTACATCGCTACCGACTCGTTGCGTTTGTGAGACATCTATAGATTAACAAAAAAAAAATTAAATAAAGTACGATGTAGAAGCGAGAAAATGTGGCACAGATGATTAGGCGAGTACCTCGTGTCGGAACAACTGCCACTTTTCCTTGAAAGACTTTTTACATATGTGACAAGTGAAGTTTTTGCAGGTGTAATTATCCGAATGCGTTTGTAAATGCGTTAACATTGTGGTATGATCGCTGAACCATTGCAAACAGATGCCGCATCTCGCCACGTTTTTAAGCGAATTTGGGGCGTTCTTTTTCAAAGGTGGTTCTTCGTGGTTCGCCGAGTTTCTCCTTTCCATCATCTAGAAATTTCAATGTTTTTAGAAAAAGTTACATTGCTTTTCGAATAATATATAATATATATGTTTATACCTCTGTGTACGTTCTGCTTCTGGCACGAGTTCTTGCTTCCCGCGCTTCTCTTTCAGCGTTCAACGCTTCTTCTTGCTCAACGCTAGCCATGACTGGCGACATCGAAGGATGCTGACTATGCTCGCTCATTCTGTGCGCTGCTAAACGTATGAACAGTCCAAAGGATCGTCCACATATATCACATTTGTGTCTTTTCGGCTCGTGGGTACGCATATGATTCGACAAAGCACTTTGTTGGGTACAAACCTGCGGGAAAAAAATTAAAATTTACAGAATATTTATTTAAATATTCCGTAAATTTTTCATGAAGTTTAAGAGCCACTAGACCTACCTTTCCACACGTAGGACATGCCAGCGATTTAGTAGGTTCGACAAAATGTTCTCTTTTCGTTTCTTTCGGTGGTTCCTCAACTTTGATAACCGGAGCTACTTGATCTACTAATTGTGACGGTCTCACCGACGTATAATTATTAATTTCGTGCAACTGAATATGACTTTTATAGTCGTCTATGCTAGGGAAGAACCTGGAAAATATCAAGCATGGTTAGATATAAAATACCGAAGCATACTGTGCTGGTGAAAATCTAGTATGCCAGTACCTATTGCATAATGAGCACCATGTGTTGGTCCCAATATCAATCGATTCGCCCAAATGATCGCGCAACCTGTGCTGCTTCAGCATTTCCCAGCTTACAAACTGCCTATCACATTGATCACAGTCTTTGAGACTTCTGTCAAAATCCAACGTCACCTTTAGATGGCTAGTTGCTTCGTGTTTAGCTAAATCTTCGACTAATCCAAAACATGCGGTACATTTTCTGCAAGTGTACTTCCTCGGACAATGCAATTGCATGTGCGTCATTAAGCCCTCTCTTGTTCTGTAACAAACAACTAGTTACAGAGTTGTCGCGACTAACGTTTCAATCTAACCGGTGTTAACTTACTTGTAGTAACTATTACAAGGAGCACACCACCACTTAGAAGACAACTTTGCCTTCGAGTTTAATTCCTTCCTATCGTTGATGGTTAAACTGCCCATTAGTACTTGCTCTAAAATACTTGTTCTTTTCTCTTCCTTCTTCAACTGTGTCTCTTCTTGTAAACTATTGTTATCCTCTTCCTTCAACAAACTTCTGTTATCCTCCACTATCACATCTGGGTTGTACAGATCGTTTTCTACATTGTTTCTACCCGGCGATTCATAAATACTAACATCAGTTCCTAAGATCTGGTCTGTGTTCATTTCCTTGATCTCCACCTCGCAAGGTAATTCGGGTAACGATTCTATACAAGTATTCGAATGATCCTGACTAATATCTATCGGCGTCGATGGATTCTCAACTGGCAGTGAGGCTGGCAAAGGTACTAACGGCGGTGGTGCTCTTGCTTTTTCTCTCCATAATTGTGCCTGAAAGTTGTAACGCTATATACTTATTGCTGGACTGCAGAATTTATTCGTTTATGTCTTGTAATTTATGCTGACAAAGTTATTATCACTGCTAAGACTCTCAGCTGTAAATAATGAATGAAAACAACTCCCGAATAACATGAACATTCACCCAAAAGCCTAAACGGTGTATTATATCAAGTCGTTGAGTATGAAACTTGACGAACTCGTTTGAAATTTGTGTTTTATTTGTTCAGCTTCGTACTTAACAACCCGATACTTGTTTACCACTAAACCTACCCAGCCTTGAAAGTAACTGGTACACGTTCCCTTATAAGAATGACAAGATTGATTTCATTTAGACATCGTGCTGCTCATAAAATAGTATATTCAGAAAAACAGATACCTGACAAGGGTCCGGAGAGTTCTTCATGGCGTCTAGATAAATTTGAACAGACTCCAGGTCTTTGAACGATAAAAGTTTCGCGTGCATGCTTTTGTAAACGCTCAGACAGTATTCCCTAAACTCGTAAACGTCGTCGAGCCTCGCGGCGCAGAACTGACATATTTGCTTTGGCAGTGGATCAGTTTTGTACACTAAAACAGGCAGACAAGCCCGCAGCTTTTGCGCGACTTTTCGCTGTATGCCTTCGTTGCCGAAAATCGACAACATCTCGTTCCTCTCCTCCGAGCACAATCTGCAAATATTCTCCCACTTGTTAGACACAGCCATTGTAAACAAAGATTTCGTGGTTTTTCCTTTCTTATCGGAGGGGCTCGATCGTCGTTGTGAAAACGATTTTATTGACGATCGACGGATGAACGCAAGAAATTCTGTTGGGACACGGATCAGTCTCGAATGAGGTTAGCCAGCAACTTGCAACGAACGACGTGCTGGCTCGTGAATTCTTCTGCAAACAACCCTTGCATCTTCTTCGTTGATCGTGGCTGGCGAGTCGTTTCTCCGTGCGGATCCTCAACAGGAAATTTTCGATCCTCGGGCACAGCGGTTTTCTTTTGTCATTCTACTTTCACCTTGCGACGTCTCGTCCTGTTTGGAGCTAGCCTTTCAAGTGTAACGATTCAGGAGAACCGGTTCTCGTAAGCGTAACCGCTTATGTGCATGGATATTGCTTAATACTGTCGTCGTCGTCTATCGTGTATGCACCTTCGACACTATCTCTGGTCCTGTCGCTCGCATTTTATTTCCCACTCGCCTCTTCGACGGTATCCTCGAGCAGTGTGTTTTCATAAAACTATTCCAGTGACCGTAGAGAATCCGTACCCATCGTTTTTCTCGCGCATTATCGTCGTGTCCCGATCGTTCCGATGAATTTTCCCCGAGAACCAATATTTATCTACACGTATCGTGGCAATCGCGACTCATCGTTGTTACCCCGCGAACACCGCGACCAACCACGTTTTTAAAAAATAGTAAACTGTTGATTTTACGGCGGGGCTCGATATTAATGGCGTGCTCCTCGGGATCATTGATCGCCGCCAGACAGAATCACGGCCAGGTAGAGGGAGACGCGGTCGATTTGAAAA
This sequence comes from Lasioglossum zephyrum, assembly GCA_028455615.1. Lineage (NCBI taxonomy): Eukaryota > Metazoa > Arthropoda > Insecta > Hymenoptera > Halictidae > Lasioglossum > Lasioglossum zephyrum. The sequence continues at coordinate 4,320,945 of CM052333.1, forward strand.
TGTCTGCTTCCTCATGCGCCCCAATACGAAAAGATATTGTGTTCTTGATTTGAAAATTCTGGGGGACACGTGAAACATATTTATTTAGGTATGTATCACACAAGCATTTTTGCTATTCTTTTATTTTGTAACTCGTAAACTCGAAATTCTGTCCTAGATTTTTGTGAAAATTTTCAAAAGCCATAATTGCATATGAAGATCCGTAGTCTGGTTATTAATTATTTCTTCAGGGATTAATTTAGGCCAAGGCTTTTTTTCTAAATCTAATTTTGAAGTTCAAGGGTAATTCAAGGTCGCAAAATGCAACAAATTAGATAATGATTATATACATTTGTAGGAGCATACGAATCGTACAATACTCGGTTGAACTTTAATTTATTGTATAAATTTACATTATTTCAACATAAATATATGTATGCATATCACTTATGTTCACTTGCCAAAGTTTTTACAATCTCGTGTTTTACAACTCTTGGATCATTGGAAAGTGTACTTAAATCTTTTGTTGCTTATCGAACAAAAATATATAAAGGAAAGAATCAAACACAAGCACCGCCATCTTTTCATATCAAAAATGTCCCGTTAGGTACTATGTTAACAAATTCATTTGCTAGAACTCCTTAAAATTATAACGTGGAGCTAGTAGAGGGCTTCGTGGAGCAGTCTAAAATATTTCAAAAGAGAAATCGCATAAATATGACTCGATTATACAATGTTGTTGACAAAAATTGGACCGTTAACATTATAGAGAAATGCAAATGTTTTTCGTAGAGCCTGATTTACTTTTGTACTCAACAAAACTGTATCAACAATCGAAGACATTACGAGAATTAAAATATGAACGTTTGATTTTAACGAAATGTTGAATGGAAAGATTCTTTTAGATACACCTTATACATATAACAAATGCATATCAACATCCTACTTTATTAATTATTCACATTGTGTATACTAGTTAACTGATCGGTACACGAGTGCCTCTTAAAAGGAAGTAACAAATGCTGCAATATTCGCGTAACAAGCATTAATTATAAACTCTGATAATACTTGTTTGCATAGATACAATCTTTCTTTCTTATTTAATTGTTTTTATCGTCGAATCGGATATAGTGTACAATTAATGTTTACCTATACGCGATCAGATAATTTGTTTCGCATGTAATGAATGTGAAACAGTGTAAGAGGGCGATAGTAATGTATCAGCGGATTAGCAAATATGTATATATGTATATGTATATACAAGCATTTATCTGTACATATACATAGACACATGTACAGTTAAAATCAAAAAATGGCAACTCTAGCAGCATAAATATTTCATAAATAAGATTTACAAATCTTTCGTAAACTTGCATATTTGCGGTTCAGAATCTATAGTGTTTTGTATATAGAAAAATAATTTCACAGCAAGTTCTCTTTCTTTCCTCGTATCGATTCTCCTCTTAATTACATGGAAGCTAATTAAATCACCTGAGTGAAGATTATAGATATCTTTCATTTGCTGCGTACACATTTATATGTATTTAGAAGCAACAAGAAACGACTAAAAATTTAACAAATCACAGATCTGTAATAAATATGATAAAAAATGATATCGATCTAAATTTTTTTGTTATGAAAAAGTATAACAGTAATAAAAGATTTCATGTAAAAAAATCAATATTCACACAGGTGATAAGATACACAAACGCATTTTCCGTCACATTCATTCGTATACAACATTAACCTTTTTTTTCCAAGAAAAACAATTAACGTTTCCAAGTACAACTTCCTCCAATCCTTTCATTTTAAAAAGTCACGTGCAAATCACAACATTCAAATTATAAAATAGATATAGAACGAAAAGGATAAGCTTTATATAGACACATTATAATTCGATCACGTGTATAATAATAGACTCGTGAAAGTTGTATTGAATATGCTGTATGGCATCGCTTAGGAATTGACATGTGAATCCGAAGGAAATAATTCATAAACGTTCCTTTTGCTTCCTTATCACTGATAGCCAGACCCTCTGACATTCCATGACGCCAAGTACGAGGTACACGCACGACAAGCACGGAACAGATAGTTCTCGGAACAGTTGAAAAAATAACGATTTCAATAAAACGTTATGTTACACTGTACAGATATTTTCTAGAGATACAATCCAGCTAGGCCCTGGCCCGGCGTATTATATATTTTGATAACTATTCACAACCGAATTGAGGAGACAAGTTACAAGCTTTGCTAATCCAAATCAAATATTTCGTCTCGATCATTACTATTCGATCAATTTGCAATGAAAAAGTGTCCAACGAAAAATTTTCCCTCGGTTTAGCATACGTTGCTTGCTCAGTTGGTGCGTTGGAAAAGATATCAAAGAATAAACGATGTTTAGACGCCTCTCTCGTTTCTCTTCCTCGTCGAGTAGCTCTTGCCTACATTGTTGAGATTATAGTCCTACTACCTTGCCGCTGGCATCTTCTCAAGAAAATCTTGTTCGATCACTGTCTCCAGTTGCGTGATGTTCAACGGAGTTTGAGTGTCACCTGATCTGCAACTGACTGTCGTAAAAAAATAATGCAAATCTTGCAACGAACGAATGGTGTTCGATGTCAGAAGAAGCTCTCCCGGTGTCGCTTTTGCGGCGCCTGTCTCTGGTTTATACTGCAAAAAATAAATATTAAGCAATTAGTGGAGTCAAGTAATATTTTTTAAATTTCTGAATTTAAGAAAAAACTGGCTTATCGTACGTTAAATATAATTCAAGCGCTGAACTCTTAGAGTATATGGATATATTGGCAGAGATTCAAAAATAAACTATATATACATATGTTTCGTATGCTGCCAGAATAAGTATTTCATCAGTGAAAGCAGTCGAAGGCAGTGCACCAGTTAAAGGAACTGTCTGAAGAACAAAGCAGCGATGAAAATAGAAATTGTACAGAAAAGTTTTTTATTTTGAATTTGGATTGGACCGATGTAATATAAAGTATTGTAATCCGTGACGCAAGCGTGCCTGATAGAATTCCGACTTTAAATGTAACTGAAAAGAAGCTCAATTGTGTTTAATTAGAGACAGATGTGCAAGTGAAGTTACACAGAGCTGATTAAGTACATTTGTATGTAATAATAGTAAAAGAACGTGGACAGTTCACTGTCAGTCAGTTTGATAGTGGCCATGGCAGTGACTAGACTGACAACAGTTGCATATATCACGCTTTACCTTATAATAGCGATAGATTCTCGTAAGTGGTTGCATTCGATAACTCTTCTTTTTAATATTTTAATTACAACACACGTGTTCAGAATTATCAAACGAAAAGCGTCTTAAAACTGTGAAAACTTAATTATCTACTAATTAATTTATTATGAAATCCCTAAGAGATGTTCATTGTCATTAGTCGATTAAATAATTTTTGAGTTTCTTACATTTTTCGAGACATAATACGACAAAAACGAGGGTGTAGCCAACAGTTACAACTATACCTCTTTCAACAAGTGATTAAGTGGACTAATTGGCAGTAATTAAGTGGGATTAAATGACATAAATCAGACACCAACAATTTCTCTTCAGCTTACTCGCTTTTAGTATGGCATTTCGATACAAGCAGCTTTAATCGTTGTATATTATATTTTAGAGTACTCGGATGATTCTGATTACAAAGACTTAGAATTTTACGAGGAGATGCCGTCGGTCAGTTACGTTGGGAATTTCGAGAATGACAATGTAAACATTGTTCAGGATGACTATTACATTATGAATGATTTCGAGGATGCGGTCCCTCGTGGACGGAGATGTGACGTTTGTCCTGAAATGCACGGCAATGTCGATCTATCTTTCAACATCATGGACGATGCTCCCAAAAAAGCGAGAGCGCGTGACGTTCAATTAGATTGGTACAAACCGCAGAGAATATATCGATACACTAAGCACAGAATTCCAGGATACGATTACGAAGAAATCGACCACATATTCGCGAGAAATCCTCAGCAGTGCGACGAGAAATCAATCTGGACGCATTGCGTCTGTCGGTTCACATGCACCGAGCCGGACGTGGTAGATTGTTATTCACCTTGCAGAAGCGGATGCGAGTGCAGAGAAGAATACGTGTTCGATGAGAAAACAAAAAGATGCATGTTGCCAGAAGAATGTCCAAAAGACGAAGACTACATCGACGTGTAAAACCATCTACACCACCGACCAAAAGTTTCGAATCACTTGCTGATTTTTAAAAAAATCAAATATATCCATCGTTATAAAAAAATTAAATAAAAAGGCATTCGGTCCTTCTTATGAATCTCTTGTTTCCCAAAATCGACGCCATGATTCCAAACTTTTGGCCGGCAGTGTACGTCTTCAAGATAGATATTACAAAATTCTATAAAACGACGGTAAAACAAAATTGAAGCAATAAACGTCTAGACGTGCAAATTTGTCCCGGACATGACTTGATGTACGAGATAACAGCTGCACTGCTTTAATTGTACCCTCGGCGTTCGCGCTTTGCCAACATTTTGTACAATGCGAGAGGACATTGAATTTTCATTTTAATAAAGTAATGAAAAAAAATACATGGAGGAATTAAATTCATTCTTACCTTGCTGTCCATTAATTTTGCTATTCTGGTAATGTGTGGTACGAAGTCCGAAGACAAGTTGTTGTTGTCTATGCTCCCTGCTGCGGAATCTCCTACGAACGCCCACCTATACCTATAGAAAAATTTGAATTTTATTGGAGACTTTCTATCAGCATGATTTTACGACAGATGAATATATTTGTGTTACTTACATCTGAAATTGGGGAAGTCTATGCGCGGGTAAAAGTAACGCCAAGTCTAACAACTTGGCAGCTGCAAGCTGCAGTTGCAACCAGTGCGGGTGCCCGTGCGCCTGGAGTCCATTGCTGGCATTCACAGCCCACGACGAATCCAAAGCAGAAAGAAGTTTTATGTGTGAACTATACGAAAGTGAAAGTACAGCTTGAAACAATCGCATTCTAATGGAAAACTATACAGCATTTTTTTAAGAGAGAGTAATTCCAACATGTTGCATTGAAAGCGAAAAACAAAAACAAACACAGAACCCGTACATTATTGTAACTACTATTCCTGAATACATACTACAAAATGTTCTGAACGGACGTAACAGTATCTTTTAATATCTTTCCAATTTAAAACAAGGTATCTAAAAATTTATTTAATTACACTATTGTTAAAACGTGGATACGAAAATTTTAGATACATTGTTTCGGAGATTAAATCTTAACTGATGAACGTTAATATGCAAGAAGCATTCAATTACCTGCCATGACGACTGATGTCCCAACACCAATCAATTTATGGAGGCATCATAAATTCCACCAAATCGCGGATACCGAAACAGAGCCAAAAACAATATGACATTAGGATCTGTTAATGTTAGTAAGGAGTAAATACAAACAATTTTATTAGAGCGTGGTATGCTAAGAAAAGGTTAATCGATTTGTTAAAGAGTAGCTGAAGCTAGATGGCAATCATCATTTAGGCAATAATAATACAAGAGATTAAACGATCTTTGTTTCATGGCAAAATAGAACTACATTTGTTTCTCTGAAATCTTATAATCTAAATGAAAAATCGTAGGGACATGAACAACGATCTACTGCATCTTATTAACACTAGTTTTACGGAGTGCTAAAAGCTTTTTAACAAGATATACCTAAAGAAATAACTTCGTTGAATACTTCGCATTTTAGCAGGTTCCGTAAAACTAGTGTTAAACTAATTTATATTTTGCCCCATTGAATTATATTATCTTTGATAAAATAATCTTGTCTTTCTCGTTCGATAATTTCTCGAACGAATCTGCTGAAATAGACCATGCGTAGAAAGCGACAAACTCTCACAAGCAGAAATAAGTAAATCCAATATATTGGAAAGTTACGATTGTTACTATACCTGAACTCCTCGCTATCTGTGTTTAATTCTTGTTCAATGTACAGGAAGACTTGAACAAGTTCACTGACTATTACCGGCCATAATGACGTGGCGTGTTGCGGCGATACTCTCAATAGTAACACTCGGAAACAGAGAAAGACTTGCGCCTGGATAGACGGAATCACTTGCGGCAGCCGTAAACTGTCCGCTAAACGTTCTAATTACAAGAATATACAAATTTTAGTTCCATACATGTATTCACCACAAATTCTAATAATTTGGTAAAATTTATCGATTGGTTACTACCTTGAATTTCAGGCATATATTTATGGTACTGGTCCGTTTCGCTGCAAAGTATGACGTAGGCTAGCCTTTTCAACAATTGAGCCTTCTGCTCGTATTCCTGCTCTTTTGAGGAAAATATGCTGATGCTACTGCTCTGGGCCATGGAGACGCGATCTACGATAAAGTAATATTGTAGACTTTGTTTCCATAGACTCCAGAAGAATTAAGTTAACAAAATCTGTACTCATCAAATCCCGGAAGGTTGTATTGTCATGTGTCATTAAATTGTCTATGATAGTCCTCCAATAAGGTAAACACGCTGGTGTCATCTGGAAAAAGGCAGGATCTAGCAGAAGATCTAGAACATCTTTGCGCCATGCTTTTCTAGTATACTGATAACCAGACAAGGAACTTAGTAGCTGAGAGCAAGCCGTGAACGAAGCGATATTCTTAGTCCTGAAATTTTTGCGATTATAAACAATCATAAAAACCTGAGACTTCGTAGTTGAAACGTGAAAAATTCTTACGAATGATTTTTCAGGTATGGCGTCACGTTGTACATGAGATTGGTTAACAATGTTACTACTCGTTCCTTTTCTTGAGAACCGTAGCTAACGTCTAACAAAGGTGCCAGTATTTCTGCCAATACCGCTTGAGCTTGTACGCTAAACGCTGCGTTAGGTGGTGTTCCGGGTGTAACTGAAACAGCAATTTCTATATTTCATCAGTCTATCATGCCGGAACAGTTACATTAAGGCAGTATCGCGCTAATATAAAGAAAACAAACAACAACGACAAAAAATAACAAAAAAATTGAACAAAACAATCATTCTAAAAGAAAAAGCACATTACGCACCAGCCCCACTTTTGCCTTCTTTACCTTCCGAAGATCCTTCAGCGACTTCGAAAGCGTCTTCCCTTACCGCCAAGTTCCTTCTCAGCCATGTTGTCTGTTCCAGACATGCTCCAGCTATTTGCGAACATGACTCAACCAGCTAGAACAATATTTTTCAATCAAGCATAGCCGATTCGAACAACGAAATACTTGGCTAATACAGTTCCACTGGGAATACCTTAGCAGAAACGTCTTGCAGATCTCTTATGTCCTTTTTCTCCTGCATGGCAGGACATTTCTGAACGTACTCGTTCAAGATCGCCAGCAAAAGGAACTGAGCGGGTGCTGTCAAGGATAGACCGTCCTTGAGTAAGCCGAGTAAAGATGCCCACGACTCGATAAGGGACTGCGACGTATTACTTTGCATGTACACGTATAGCAATTCCAACACGGACACTTCCAACGAAAAGTCTTGCTTCACGCCGTGAATAGGTGGCGGAGACTTGACAACTTGATGGACAGTTTGCACCAACGTATCGATAGGCATCACGCGAATCGCGCTCACCAAATGAACCATCACTTGCTGATTAGGGCAAGCCTCCGGAAGTACCTGAATATAGAAACATAGTTCGCGGTAACATACTGCAACCCCGAAAGACGACATTTCAACAATTTGACATTTGACATTACCTTCTTCGAGTTCCCAGACGGTTGTCGCCTTTCGTGCCAAGCGACAGCAATGGCTGCCAGAAAGTTTACACCGTGATGGAACGATATAGGAGACAAAAGTTCTAACAGTTGATGCTTTACTATTCTCGGACTACCCACTACGCAACTGGCTTGTTCGCTAAATTATCATCGAAAGAATAGAAGTTTCGTCAAACACGATTGTAAGCGATAAGGGAGGAAGAAACATTGAAACGAAACTTACTTGTCTTTCGTTGCCAACACTGCTTGCCACAGAGTCGACAGGGATGCGATTATCCTTGGTAGATGACTCAAAGCGGTCCTCCTAGCATGTTGTTGCAGTTCGTTCGCAACGTTTTTATCCTTCGACGTGTTCAGATCCTATGGATACAAACGAACTGTTCATAAACTGTTCTACTTGGAGTAAGAAAACACAACTATGAGAATCTATAGCTTACTGGAGAGAGTGGGCTGGGCATGAACACGTGGATAAGGTTATTGAATATCTGGCCTGGATTTGCCCCAGGGATTCCAGTCTGAATTGTACCGCTGAAAGGTTGGTTAAAAGAAAAGCCGATCTGTTGGGACGTGTCCAATAAGCAGTAGTGAAGTAAGAACGTTAAAGCCTCTAGGTGGGTGACTGTATAATCCGCAGGAAGACAACATTCGACTGTACTTATGTCCTGCAATTTTGTTGCCGACGCCGTCTCTTCGTTAATATAATAAGAAGCTAGGTGCTCGATGTTGCAACACAATTGGTGGATCACTGACGTTACTATTCCAGTCAACGAAGATCCCATAAAAGGAAGACTCGAGGTAACGAGGGTCGTCCAAAATTGGTGTAAGTGTCTCATGTGGTCCTACAACAAAAAAACAACATTTTAACTTTCATAATCACCGGGACATATCGTCGGCCTAACAATGAATTTTCCTAAAAAATGGACTTGGACAGTTTTCATACGAGGCCGACGAATCGTTCTAATTTTTTTGCGTACCAATTGTAAAGCACTGAGTATGCTAGCAAGGAACATTGGTTGTTGAGGAATCGGCGCACCAGGTACATACTTCAAGCTGCTCCCCATAATGTTAGGGACGGTCCTCGTGGGAGTACTCGGCATCGACGTAGTCGCCGCACAAATATCCTCGCCCTTTTGGCTACCGCATTGATGTTCCAGCATAATTAAAGCTAACAATAACCTGGAGCAATAGGAAATATTTAAAAAACCGTCTGTCTTGTTATTGAAAACATTTAACGCATGCCGTTCAATTTATTCACCTGAGCAGCTGTATTTGGAAAGCTTCTGTGTGGTCACTTGCTCTGTATTTGCACTTATTCACATCGTTATCGGCTACAGGGTCATTGAACAGAATTATTTCTTCGGTAAACGTGAACACCTCCTCGTTCTCCTTGTGTGCGTTTTTCATATTCATAACGCTAGACACGAGACAGTGCAGCGCGACCTTTTGTACTTTACACTTTGTTAATAAATCGACAATGTAACAACTGAACCCCTTCCCTGAATCACGAACAATAGGAATTAGCTCGGAGAATATTAGCGTTAATAATTCTGTGCTGGCTAATTGCACCTATTCAAAAAGAAGTAGTTGTAATACATGTAAAAGGCAAATTCAAAATATAACAACGAAAGTTGAAAAGATTCCTATGTCGTGCTAAATAATGTTCAATCTTTTCAACTCTCATTGATAGACCGCGGACTCTCGTGCAAGTTTACAAATGCATAAAGATCCACAGTCTATTCGTCAACGTGTAAACAAAATATCACCTGTCTGTTTCCGGAAATCTCTTCGTGGGTGAGCCTCATCTGTCCCAGATTGGGATAATAGCTCCTCGCGAAATAAAGGCACACACTAATTAGAACTTCTAGGTACATGCTACTCCTATAAGCAGCTATGAACTCCGTATTTGCCACGTCCCCGTGAAAGTTTCTTCCGAACACACTTTTCCGGTGCCGGGCTAATAAATTCAACAACGTTGTGTTCTTCGTGGTGTTGCATACACCGGTGGTCGCAGCACAGCACAAAAACATTCTAGTGTTTGTTAAAAGTTCATTCCGGAGAGTTCGCAATGCGTACAGAGTCCTGATCGAGTCGTAAACTCCACAATAAAGTAACATATGGGAATGAAGATTGTGAACACCGACTCCGTAGTTGCGACCGGATTTTGCGTTCTGATCGGTGGAGTCATCGGTGTTTTTCGGTATTGTCTCTGCGATGTCGCAAATCTGCATCACACGGTCTAGCACTTCGTTCAAGATCTCTTCTACTATGCTGGTGCTACTGGAGTTGCTAAAATATTCCTCTGCGGTGGTGCTAGCCTCGAGGTCAGCCTCTTCGTCGTCCATCGTCCAGCTCGGTATCTCGACGCTGGCCTCGAAGCTGCCAACTTCGTGATCGTAGTTCGACATAAACTCGTTTGTACTGTGATATTTGCCTTTGATGATGGTACCAGCTATTTCCCTGGAACTTCCCGGCATTGTAACAGGTTCCTTCTTCAACTTCGTTTGCTTGTTAGTTATTTCAGGACTGCTGGAATCGAAACTGTTAGTTATAGAGTCCAGAGAAGAGCCAACTTCACCGTTCAGCTTCTTGAATCCGTTCTTGTCTTTTGTCTTCGAGCTAGAGTTCGCAGACTCGAAGAGGCTCTCGTCCAAGCTAGCAGTGGAGCCTTTGTCGAAGTCTATTTTCTTGAATCTGGTTGCGTTCTTCAACAACTCTGTCGTCAAGTTAGCCTTCTTCACGCTGGGCAACGACTCGTCCTCGGTCAAAGAGTCGGCCGAATTTTCGTTACAGTTTAACGATAGAGGATTCACGAACACGGAGATCTTCCGGTTGCCGGATATACTCGGTGGTACTTCGAGTTCCTTCATGAATTGGTTCCTCTCGGTTACGTACTGGTTGCAGTTCTCACCGGCTGCCAATGTTGTTACAGCGAATATCCTCTTTACTTTCACTGGATTAATGGCTTTTTTCTTTTTCTTCCCTTTCCGCCATTTCTTGTCCTCGTCCACGTTGTCGCTGACGTGATATATCACGTTCCCATCCACAGAGCTGATCGCGTAAATCTTTGCGGCGCCTTCGGTGTCGTCTTGCACCTCTGATTTCTCTTCTATCGGATCGTTCTTAGTCAGGACAGTGTTGCTGTGCTGTATACTAACGTGGAGCACGCTCATGCGGCAAGTGGACTGGTCCAGAAGTATTATCAGCAGCGGGTCCACTATTCGCGAAATATCGCCTCGCATCAAAGAGTGAAGTAGCCAAGACTGGGCGTGCAATTTCAAGGGTGAATTGTCCGCGAGCTGTAGATTATCTAATATTTTTAGCAGCGATCTGGAAGAAGCATACTCGCATTATTATCGGATTCATTTGAAAAGAGACATTCTGTATAATAAAGGTTGCTCACTGGTCGAACGATTTCATACATCCGCGCAGTCTCGGATTAGTTTCGATCTCTCTGCCTAAGTGCCACAAGGTGGCGAACCGAGTGAAAGCCTCTATCCTCTTCTCGATGTTCTCTGTGGTCAACGCGGCTCCTATCACGTCCTCGACCGCGTCGCAAGATTTGTGCAGAGCGTGGTGAAGCTCGTGCAGTAATTCAACGCATCGCATTCTGTATTTGTGAGCGGGTAATTCGCCAAGATGGTGCCACAGGGAATGCGCCAGTACCTTCGAAAAGTAGATTCTAAGTCCTTACCTTTGGATCTCGCTATCAACAAGGAGACGTTACAAGTTGAGACGCAGAGTTTGTAACGTTTCCTCGTATAGAGAAAATAAATGAAATACCTGGAACACGTTGGTATACTGCATCAGATATGTAATGTGCCATTGCTTCAACAAAGGCACCATGATCACGGCTGTAACCCCCTCCCCGCACTTCGTATAAGTCTCGACGTCGTTGTTAGCTTTCAACAATGCGATTAAATCTAGCAGCGTAGCGATGCTGGTCAATTGTAGAGCGGGTTGCTTTCCTAACCAGCAGCTACAAACCACCAACACTTTCAACCAATCCGGAAGAACGATATTTCCTTTCGGTTCTTCTTCTACCAACACTCCGTCGCCCGGATGAAAGTATTTAGGAAACGTAGATAGTTCGACGAACAAACTGGAAGCTGTTCGCACAGCTTCCTCCCATTCCACTTGCGGCACAGACTCTACGTACAAATGAAGAATATCCAGACGGTTGGTGTCGTCTATCAGAGAGACATCTTGGCTGAAGAATCCAGAATCTTTCATATTTAATCGGGAGTTTAGCAGAAACTCCAAGTAACGCATCCTCTCGTCGAAACTCTCTCTCGGCAAAGGGATTATCAAATTATCGTACATGTCCTGTACCGGTTTCTCTTTGCTCAGTACCCTATTACTAATTAATTTAACATAAAAAGTCTCGTACTGTCTCAGACATTTTTCCAGCATCGTGTGTTGCGCTTGAAACGCTGGAGAAGGTCCTCTGCCTAAGGATCCTGTAGAACCCATGGCGCTGCTTCTACTCGACTGCTTTAACGTAGTCAATTGATCCTTAGACGGAGAACTAATACTACCGGCTTCCATGTAACCGCTCTTTATGTCGTCCATGCTCTTGTTTCTCTGTAGACCTTTCGATTCTTGGCTCACCACCACCGATATGCTGGAGCTGCTACTGTCCTGTACAGGATCGGTTAGTTTCGAGGTGCTCTTGCTAGACTTCTTCTTCGATTTCTTGTCGGATCTCTTGGCTGCACCACCAGAGTTCGCTCTTCTTCTCGGACTGGGACTCTTCTCGGAGAACGAACCGCTCGACGTGTCCGGTTTATTTAGTTTACTATCGGATTGACTCTTCTCTAAAGGAATCGCAGTTAACGAGTTGTCGTTCGGCGCTACGGTAGTGCTGGTGCTAGCGGTCGCGATTACTTCTAACTTCGTTTCTAATTCAGTTTTGTCCGTGTGAGTGGTCACCACGGTCGGCTGCACTTTCGACAAAATTTTCGCACACAACCTAAGGCTCCTCGAGATCTCCATAGGAGACAGAAGATCAACGTAACACAAAAGTTTACTGACAATCTCGTAGAATAAGCCAGGCAGGTGCTCGGATGGAGTATCGATAAATGCATCTAGCGACACGGTGTCCAGGAGGAATTCGGTCAGTATACATACTTCCATGAAATTCGGCACTCCGCTACCTACAGGTCTCACGACAACATCTTCTGTCTCGTTTTTACTGGTCGCTCTAGCTTGACAAGCTTTCTCAAACAGATGCCCGCAATGGATCCAAACGTAAGACGGCTCTAACGTTGAAAACAATAGATTCGCTGACTTCACCACCTCGTTAGTTTTTGGTACTCTGTTTGATTGTCCGCAAGCGTTATAAAATGTCCTGTCACAAAATAATTAACGACTGTGTAAAGTTTTGCGGTAATTGTCGAGACTGCGAATCTTCGTGCAATATAAAAATGTTTAAAATCTGCTACTGCTGTGGCTTACCTAAAAACCTCAAATAAAATATCGTCCAGAATCACTGGACCAATCTCTGCCTTCTCCAGCAATGAGACTAAAATTCTGTACGGTTTCAGATCCTGTGGACTTTCCTCGCACACAGTTTTCAATAATGCCTTGATCGCCTCTATCAACATCTCTTTCGAGTACATATCAAAATAAGTGGGTGTATTTTCTGTGCTCTCCGAAACTGTAGTAACCGTTTTTCTCTTTAAAATAGATGTGCTTACTTCTGTACCCAAAAGCCAAGCAAACAAACGCCTACGATGCACATACACAGAAATTTAATGTATAAAACAACTGGACAAAGACAAATTTGATATTTATTCTTTTTCTCATTTACCTATTCAAGCTCATGTCTCTTCTTAATATAGTAACAAGAGCAGCTGTGACTAGCGATACCATATTTACACGCATTAATTGACTATTATGTACAGGAAAACCAACCAACAGCAAGTCCAAAGCACTTCTTTGTACTAACACTGAACTGTCTTGTACTCCAGCACAAAGAGCTGTAACCTGTCCCATTATTTCGATAATTAGTCATAAATTCATTGCAAATCGACATCTAGTTATTAGAACTTCACTCACCATAATAGTGGTGTCTGTGCCCATAATGTACATTTGTTCTTCCATTGGCAGTTTCTTATTGAAATGTGATAACACAAACGATATAGCAGGCAATCGAATTCCAGAATTTGAAGCTAAACAATCCCATAAACAAGCATAGAAGTGGTCTGGACCCACTCCCTCGCAAACTTTCTCAAGCAAGGAATTAGTCCTAAAAAGAATTATCGATTCACAAATATTTCCAGAAACTTTTCATACATTTGTTTTATCCTTCCAAAAAGTTCATGACCGATTCTTTGTTGTGTTTCAATCAAAATCGTTCATATCTTAACTAGAACTGTACCTATCAAAGTGGTCGGAACCATCCTCTAAACCAAGAAGAACGCCACTTAAAAAACCACTTAATCCAGGCCGTAATCTCTCTCCAAGAGGCACAAAATGAGTTTCGTATACTGTGAGCAAGGATGGTCTCACATTCATAGCAGCATGACCCAATAATGGAAACAAACCTATATAAAAATTCGAGAAAAATGTGAATCCTTGAAATTCCTGCCTGCTGATTACAACTTACCGGCACTGTATATGAAGAGCTCGTGACTCAGTCTGTTGGTGCCCATACATTTAAAAATAATGTCATAGGTTTCTAGAGCTTTTAAATGAACACCGGATGGCAAAGCAGGATGCATACATTGCGCCAATCTTTTGGATATTTTAATTCGTCTAGGAATAACTGGAAACTTCATATGACTTAGTAATACTTTGTTTAGCTTTCCTAGCGCCGAGATTAAGTCTGCCCATTCGCTGGTGTATTCGAAGCTCTTCAACGCTTTATCAACAGCAGACACATAGCTGTACCAAACGTTCAGAATTTTTAATTAATAACATGTATACAATGTGGTCTGGATAACTTGAGATTCAAGTTACTAGAGTTCAACTGTATTCTTAGATTAGAGGGGAAAGTTCTGTCGTATTTAATCTTCCTTGTAAATCAAAAACACGTGTTGCTGGTGAGTCATTGGAAAAAGCAGGAAGCGACAGATTATATCTGAAAGATGGCAACACAAGTTGTTACAAATAAAGGAAATTATTCCAAATACGACAGAACTAATAATTACATTAGGTCAGTGTAAAAGTTTACATCCGATTCCTTGCTGTATTTCAACATGAAATCAGGTGGGAATTTTTGCACCAACATAATGGCTTTACAGGTAGGAAAGATGTTTTTTAATAGATGTACAAACAAAGCGTGTTCTACTTACACTCTATATTTAGAGTCTTTCATAAGTTCGTACTCTTCCAAGGCGATGGAACCCATTGTCGCTGTTTTGGTGTTGCAATTTACAATAAAAATAGACTATTTTGTCACACACACACTCACACACGCGCGCGCGCACACCCTCTGATTACATTATTCCAGAAATGATGATTATCACAAAAACGACTCATATGGAGCCAGTTCCTTCGAGAGTGTCCCTTATCAGACGTCGCATCGCGTTTAAATAAGAGCAGCTTGTTCCTCTGTCTGAAAAAAAAAGAAGAGAAAGATTTGGTAATAACCTATCGTCGGGAAAGGGTGAACATTCGACGAACAGGGAAGCGTGTTTGTCTAACAAGCGCGTTCTCCGAGTATACACAAAATGTTCCGCGGACTTGTGTTCCACGGATAAAAATACACGTTCGTTGTATACGGATATTGACTTTTCCTTCGACGAGTTTGTCGTCATCCAATTGATTCGTTGTTATCTATCCGTACATGTAGAACCATTATTCCTCACCATATGATCGTCCGAACAGTTGTTATTTTCGAAGCCGAGGGAATCGTACACGCGTGAATTTGGTCGAACGATTATTCCCGTAGGAAACTGGATATCGAAAACGTCGGAGAAAAATTTTAAACGCGCTCGGACGCAATGATTCTCTCTCTCTCTCTCTTTTACACTCACTCTCTCGCTCTGCTTCTTTGTGTTTATACGCTCACAGTTATCCATACGCTGCTTCGAAAGGATCACCGTGTCTTGTCCTAAATACATCGGAGGCTGTTTCTATGAAAAACGCGACTTCGAGGAACACTTCTGTCGAAATGGAGCTTCTTCGTCGTCGACGACGAGGTTAATGGTCGAACGTGAACGGTTTCAGATGGAAACTGTTGGGGGAATCTTTCTATTTCGTTCGCGCGCTAGTGACGAGGGACAGCTCACCTCCTGATGTTGACATTTCGAATTTGTATATGTTGTGTGTTGTCAAGGGTGAATACAAGAAGTATCTGACAGCCGTGAGTCTTTATCAGTTGTACAACTCGCAGCACTCATTTAGAAGGAATGTCCCTTGGAACGGATTCGGTTCGATGATCCTCGCGATGAATCTTCACTGGCTCTCGCTCCCTGATCCTCTCTCGTCGCTCGATCTTTTCGATCGTCTCTAAATAGTACAGACAGTAAGTACACACTGTATAGAAAATTATACAGCATTCAGTATACAGGCGTCTGAAGTTTGCCGTACTCGAACGGAAACAGAATCAACCGCACGTATAAATATATGTAGCTAACCGCAGACTTATACAGGGTGTCTTCGAATTAATAGTGCGAGGGTCGGAGAAAATGTAAAAGGTTTCAGCTTCTAGTACAAGCTATTTAATTTAATAGTATTTATTATTATTTAATAATATTTAATATAATTATAATTAAAATTCATAATTTCGTTGCTTGCTTTTCTACAATTTTGTATCCGCGATAAGAGCACGCGACGACCACACGTACGACGCAATTTAAAACAAGGAGGAAGTTGCCGCGCGTGAAACCTTTTTTTTTTAAATTTCGTTTCCTATCATTTTTACCTTATTCTCTTTTTTAGTGACCAAATGGCTTTGATCGCTACGACCCGGTATAAATTGTAAAGAAATGAAATGTTTTTATGATCATTTTTTTTAGATTCTTCACTTATAGCAGGATTTTGATCGAAGAAGAAGTTATTCGAACGCTTATAATTCGAGGGACATGCATACTTTCACATTTTAATCTGCTTATCTTTTATATCCTTGACCTTGATGCCATGAAGTCTTGTGTCACCACGGAATAAGATCGATTTTCACCTACCTGCTCGCGCGGCTTATTTTTCTGCTATTTTTAACCCGTGCTGCCATAATTTATTTGGAACTGAATTGCGATATTGCCTAAATACTTTTTTGATTACGTACGTAATACAAAGTATATGTTTCCGTCGAATTTTTCCGGGTAAAATACGAGTTATTTTACGAATATTTGGCTCATATTAGATCACTCACTTACTATCTATATCTGATTCGTCAATATTTGCTAGCTGATAACCGATCGTAGAAATAATCCTTATCAGGAAGATAGTCTTTTGTTTCGTTCGACGTGAATCACTCCTGTCAATCCATATCTACGGCGTCTTTCCCTGTTCCACTAGTTTTCGTTACCGGTTTAGCATTTTTCAAATTCACCGTCACTTATACTTTTAGCCTTTGTACCCGCATGCATCTAATCTTGATCTAATTGTTATTTAAATTATAGTGAAAGAAGAATTATTAGATCATTTTCGCGGAAACAGTTGAACTGGTCAGTACATTGAACGTGTACAAAAATTCATATGCATTCCATAAATGCATACAATGCATTTAAAATATTTTCACGTTTTGCATACACGCATGCGTATTCCATTCGTATTCGCAAAATGTGTTCGTTTAGCCATTCAACTAAAGTTTTCGTATATTTACCAGGTTTACGTGAACACGAAATTATGCTCGACCTGTCCAGTATACTTAAAGAAGGGAGGAAAGATTCGCAATATGAAATGTAAAAATAAGAGAAACGGCCGTGCAAGGAAATGATATTGTCCTATCCTGTGCGAGCTTCGCTCGTGTTTATCATTTTTCAAGCTGGCCTTATCAGGCTGTAAATATGGTAAAGTCATATACATATTATCGACACACAGGGTACCGGGTGGTACGTGCGTCGAAAAGTAGTATAGACATTTATTATCGCTATTCGGTACAATGACCATCGCCACCTGCACTATCAAAGCAATCGTTCCACACGGTGTTGTACATCGAATGTGCAGCAAGTAATTGGTGGTATCCTATTATTTAATAACACGATTTATTTTGTATTACTACAAACTCAACGAACATAGTTTAAATTTTCGAACCATGGTGAAACAACCATCGTTTTATGGCATTAGTCGCCAGCCTTCATTGCAATATCAACTTCTCAATGAAATCGTAATATGTATATTATGCGGATATAAAAACTGTTTAGATTCATAGATACAAGATTAATAAAAAACTCTTCTGATCAAATTACAATGCAAGTAGAGACAGCGCTATTTGGGCTATTTACATGGAATGTTTTCAGATGTGACAAAACATCTAGAGAATAAACGGTGAATGTGTTATTATCCTTTTATAGTGAATTTTCATTTAGAGACTGCACAAATTGCATACACGAATCAGTCCTTTTGTGTTCGCATTATGTTGTGATACAACATCGTTCGATATCAAAGTCCATTTGCTTTCCACAATGTTGTACACTGTGCTTGTCAGTAGAACAAAAGTAATAGCTTAAATGCATCATATGCAAAGTATCAATACTCAACAAATAAACGAGAACGTATAAATCTAAATAAAGTTATTCCCGCGATATGTCCGCTCTGTACGATGTGATTGAATAAAACTGTAAAATAAAACGCAACGATCATTGACAACGTAAATTATAATACTCTTTGATTTCTTGGCTTTGTACGACGATCCGTTCGACATTAAAGAATTCTTATGCGTGGACGTCAATAGATGAAAAAGTATGATCTGTGATTAAAAAAAAACTTTACGGCCATGTTCTTTCTCATCAAGACATCAGCTTCGCTCCTAGAGGCTGCGGTCTAGAATTACGTTCATTTCTTTTTTGTTGTTGCTCGAACAGTCTCTGTTCTCGTTCCTGTCTTTTCAGTTCCCTCAACGTTCTTGCCGCGTCTCCGAACTCCTTCGATGTTTCTTCTTCCCAGCCGACAGTATTGTCTTCCCATTCTTGAAGTTCATTCTATACAAAGATGCGTGTATAAATTTACCACTCTACTACAAACATTACCAGTGCTCCAAAATGTGTGAAGATACTCTTCGCAAAATATATAAACTTACAGACGGTATAGGGTCAGTAATTACAGCAAACTTCGAAGAGTTCCATGAAGCATTTTCCGATGCTTTATCTTTCACTAGAATCTTTGTTTGTCTGGTAATTCTTGGCGTCATGTCCTGTGGAAAACAAAAGACATTAGATCTTTGTAGTTCTTCTCTTGTATAGAGTTTCAATTAATCTTGTGAATGAATATTTGATTGATAGAAATTATTTGGCAACATGTAGCTGTTGTAGCTTTATGGAAATAGCTGTACAAGCAGCTTCAAGCTTCCCAATAATGCAAAGTACGCCTTGTAAATGTAAAAATAGGACTTTTGAGGGTGACCATGGCTTAGATTGATCTTTTATCTAGCACTTTTGGCTGCTGAAATTATCGAGGGTACATTCCATACTCTTGCAATCCTAGAAACAAGACTACCTAGCTTGCGGTGAAATTACCTCGAAGAAGTTTGTGTGCTGCTCTTCCGGCACATCGGCTGACTTAGATGCTTGCTGTCTGTATTGCTCGATTTTAGCTTGTACCGCATTCACCGGTTTGTCTGGCACAACAACAACAGGATTTTCCTCCCATTGATCCCACTGCTCTGATTCCTTGAGCAAGCATCTTCAGTGATTACTATTATCGAAGTCAGTGGTACAATAGGGTTTACATGATCTTGACATCGTGAGATACGATACGCAAAGGAAAAATGGTAACGTATGAAACTCACTACAGTGTTGTTTGTGTTGGGTACCACACCGACCGCTGCCAAAGGGATGGAATCGCAAGACGACCTACGTCGACGTCGAAGACAACACATAGCTCGTCTGAACACCCCCAAGAGAAGTACTACGAGAGCTTTCAGTCGATTTACTATAAACTCCATCACTTACTCTGATCTATCGGCATAAACTTAACCTCTTTCTCTACAATTAACGAAATACAATATCTAATACGAGGAACGGAGACCGGGCGAACGCCATTTTGCATAGAAATATTAAAACCGAAGAGATACCATGTTTATCTCACTTTGTAAGTTGCTTCATAAATAAAATAAAACCTTAGGCTTCGTTCAGTCGTGTTCCGAAGTTGTTCCAAGTTAACAATGGTTAACAACAACGATATCATCGAGATATATCGACTGTGATTGATCTTTCGATTCTCGAATTTCAACCAACAGGTTGTAGAATCGTTGTAATGTGGTCAGAATACAAGTAAAGTCGTGGTTTGCGAGCTGTCATTTCATTTATTTCATTTTGTGATGAGTGTTACCAAAAGTAGAATCGTAAAAAGGTTTCTGTTTGTCATTTTTAAAAGAGGTTGCATGAAGATTGTGAAATTGTGATTGATAAATTGTGAAATTATGAGCAATCCTAACCACTGGCTGATACAGGCTGACACTGGCGGTACAGGTACGCGGGAAATTTAAAGATCTAATAATCACAAGTCCATCACTTTTAACTTAGAATGTAATAACCATTAACATTGGCTTTCGAAGTATGTCTGTCATTTATATAAATTCTATTTATTGCATTCATTTATGTACGAACACATTTTTCTCGTTTCGTGTTGCGATCGAACTGACACTTTTGATACGGTCCACATTTTATGCCGCCACAGTAAACTTGGTCTGAAAAATATACTTTTGTTAATATATACCATATATATATGGAATAACAAATTTTCTCACCATTTTGTGATCCTTTGTACCCGCCTCCAGTACCGACAGGACTCGCATCTACGCACGAGCTGCTTCCACATTTGTTTGGGCAGCATTTTTCGTTCATCGAGCACTGATAATCCGATTCGCATTTTGGAGTGCATTTTGATACGCTGTATCGTAGCGGACAGTGTCCACTTTTATCTATAAAACGTTTTCATTAATTTAGAAATCAATAGAGAAACGTTGCGATATTGATTCTTGCCGTTTTTCAAACTGTTAGTAAAATCTTACCGACAATCCAACTTACTCTGTCGGTACTTACTCTGTCGGTAATGTTTGGCTAACAGTTTAGTTGTTCCGCGATTTTTGCCGGGAATTTCATTTATTTCCTTCTAATATTTCATATATATATATTTGACAAGATATAATTCTTACTAAATTAATGCAAGAAACTATGTTTTCATCGCTGAAGCGATTGTCACGCGTTCGGAGAGAAATAATTACGCATTCGCGTGATTAATTGACTTACAAGATAGTTGGGCGTCCGTCGCGGCGACGAACAACCACACCGTCGCTAGCAGAATCGTTCCTTTCGCCGTGACTGTGACGGAAAATGATTCATTAGACACACATTAACTATTGCAAACATTTCTTTGAATTTCAATACTGAATTGCGACCAATCTCGATATACCGGTTAAATGGGTGTATTAGAAGAAACGATCGTACAATTACAAAGAAAGCTTTCTTTTTTTATTACGCCGAATACATGTAAATAAAATAATTTATACTTCAGAGAATGACCAATTGACAAAGCGTTCAATATTTCGTTGCAATTCAGATATTCGTCCTACTCTTAATTATTAATAATACTCTTAATTGTAAATAATTGATACTTCAGCAATGACCAATTGACAAAGCATTCAATATTTCGTTGCAATTCAGATATTCGTCCTACTCTTAATTATTAATAATACTCTTAATTATAAATAATTGATACTTCAGGAATGACCAATTGACAAAGCGTTCAATATTTCGTTGCAATTCAGAATTCAGAAAAAATGATCGAACCGTTGCGCCGAGAATAAAATTCATAATATCCGAAAGATAAATTACGATCGATAAACTAATTAATTATTTAATTCAGATATTCGTCCTACTCTTAACATATTATATTTCTGAAAGCAGAATAAATTTAGCGGAAGATTTTCCACAATATATATATATATATAAATATAAAAACGCATACTAATCATTTCCAATTCGTCGACAGAGTCCTTATTCTTCGGAGCCACCAGCCACTGTGCACTTTACGTCCTGACGGAATGAATTGTTCGATTGGCAGATGTGTCACGTCTAATCGGTGCACGATAAGAATGCAACCTCTTAAATCCGCTTGTCCCTCTCTTCTACTCGTTTCCACCTCCATTTCACGGCGACAAGGAAAAGGTCTAGGTAAAGTACACGGAAAGTCAGCGACACGGTTGTTCTAACCACTTCCAGGATCCCGTTTTGCTCCGTGCTCACCTTAATAACCGTTATCCAATGCGGTTTTAATTTACGTCTTCGATATGCATTCGGAGAATACGCGCTTGGGTATTTCAGGTGATCTCGACCATTGAAAACCGTATGATTCATACTGCGGATAAGTTCAACATCGTAGTCAAATAATTCTTGCGGATTTCTCATCTACCGGTCATGGATCAGCGGTACGAATTTATCAGATCACTGCAGTCTAGCAGATGCAAATTGTCTTGATGAACAAAATCGTTTCTGACCGTGGCCATGAGATGACGACAGTGACATCAATATCGCCGGCTGAATGTAACAAGTAAGTAACTTACAGTTCCTTATTGTAGATAAATTAAAAAAAAAGAAAACAGAAGTTGCCTTCTTTATTACATTAACAATTATTTTACATTAAACTAAATGATGATTTACTGGATGTCGTAGATTACCTAGTTTTTCCATTAAATTCTACTGGATTTCTTTTTTAATACGAAGTGGATAACTCAAAATGTCGAAATTTCAAGTTGCCTAGTTTTTCCATTAAATTCTACTGGATTTTTTCTTTAATATAATGTAGATAACTGAAAATGTCGATATTTCAAGTTACCCAGTTCTCAGACGGAGATAATCTAAATATTATTAAAACGAAGAAGACAACGCAGAGCTCTCGACTTCAGTTCGATTCCATCAGTAGCATGACGATTCTTCCACAGATCGACACGCGAATATAATTACTGTCATTAATAAACTGCCTGGTAAGACAGATATATTCTTGATCCATTGTTTTGCGAGACACAGGCTTCTTTGTTTAAAATAAACGAATTAGCATTTGCGTCGCGGCTTTTAACAATAATAATAATAATAACTAGCCGGTGTAACATTCACTTTTTCACTGAAATTCAAAAGGGTACATACCGTTGATTAATCTACCAAATTAATTCTAGAAGATCGAAATCTTTTCCTCTTCGTTTTTGCTGTCAGCCAACGACCTTTCCTCCAAGGGGTCAAATTTATCGCAATACTCCTCAAGGCGTCGCGACGCGTCTCGCAAATGTGGGTCAACAGGTTTACAACGAATCGTTCTTCACGCAAAACTCGATAAGACGACCGCTGGTATTCCGAGTGTTAAGCAATGATTTAATCTAAACTCGAAAGAAGGTTTGTTCGATTATTCACGGATTTATTAAAAATAGAACATGATGGAACGAAACACCATTCACAACGTTATAATCGATTTTAAATGATCTCGGCGCATATGTTCGATCAAATGTTATTAAAACACTATTTGCAACGATTCGATCTAAGTTTAGATCATTTTCAAGAGTTGATCGAACCTATGCTCCGAAATCATTTAATTTCTGCTTAAAGCAATTTACGATCGACATTATTTAACAGTTATAATCGATTGTTGCGAGATTAATCTAGAGTTTACATTTCCGTGGAGTATGGCACTTGCGAAGAGACGAACTGATTCGATCGAGAAAATGTTCGACTAATTAATTATTGTAAAAGTACGACGGATAGAGGTTTGGGTTTCTAGGGAATTCGTAGGGATTCCTATTGACGTTGTACGGATTTCTAGGGAAGTTGTTCGGATTTTCTGGGATATCGGGCGTCGGAAGCTCAACGGATTCGACCACCTCAACATCCGGTTTCTGGCAGGCTAGAGCGCCGCAACGATTTTTACAGCACTTTAACGTTCCTCTGCAATCGTTGTCGCCGCTGCAAGTTGGCGAACAGACCCATCGTCCTTTCGGCACTGCTGGACAGGATCCTGGCTTCTCTGCAATACGAAATATTTAATTCGCCAACACTGTGTGTTTAAACAAATTGGATATTGTGAAATGATTGGTAATCGAAGATATTCTCACACCTTGTCGAGTTGGTTGTCGCATTGTCACAGGTTTCGAACAGACGAATCCTCCGCAATTAGTCGAACAGCACTTCTCGGCTCCTAAACACTGGGAATCGGAAGAACAGTACTGACTGCAGATCTGAACCGGCAGAGCTGGTGGACAGGATCCTGGTTTCTCGCCGAACGGTTCATATCTGATGATTAATCGAAACGAAAAGAGTTCTACAATGAAGTTGCTCGAGGATAATCAAACAGGAGAAATTATTGAAACTAATCTAGGTGCACGGTAGCGCACCAGCCAAGTTCTTGCACTACCACCTTTTACACGAGGCTAAAAGGCTGTATCTCGAGAACCGTGCGCCTTTTTTCAGTATTGCAAAAGGTATTTCTAAGCTAACTTTTAGCTAATAACTTTTTACGGCCATAGAGAACTTGGCTCCTGTTTACGGGATGTTTTTCTTGGGTTCACTTTACCTAATTTGACCGTAAGCGCCGGCTAATGTTAGCGTTAACAATAAAGCAACCAGAAGCAACTTCATCCTCCGGCCGTTCTTCTCGAATATGACGGCTACTTCCAATGGCACTGAAAGCAAAATACACTTATCCTTGTGGCAGACACTCTTTTATAACATTCGAATGTTGTGTCGGTGAACAATTCTTTACCACTAACATCGGTATCGATACACTTGCACGAGAACGATCGACGTTCGTCCACGTTCAATAGAACGCCGTGTTTTTTCACTTTTGCTGAAGGGGAGATGAATTTCCTTGGCTATATACGATCGATCCCCACTTTGCGATGTGTGGCGCGTAACGCGCGAGTCAATGATAAAACTAAACACGCCGATCCCACCACGGATGCCGGACCGCAACGGTAATTAACCAGCCGAATCTAGCTAACGACAAATCTAAATGGAGCGGAAGGAAGTTTCTAACGGTTCCTGAAAAGAAACGTAAATGCAGGCGCAGTCTAGACGGTTTCCGGATGGGAAACCGCATCCCTTTTATTATTTTTGCATCGCGACACCGTATCCCGTTGAAAAACGGACGAAAGTCCTGCTTTCCTTCGAAGGATCCTTTCAGATATGTACTTGAAGGCTATGAATAAGTATATTCTAAAGAAGTCGAAGAAACTTTATCCAAAATTAATGGACAGAAATTTTGTTGAAGTCCTGAACGAATTATCTGCTTCACATTTATAAACGCTTCGTGTTGTTTTTATTACGGTACATCAACACGTATAGTTCGTCCTTGAGAGCCAACGAAATTTTTCGAGTATTTGAAAACGACTGGTTTTTCCTACCGGACGCAACAGGAGTTACAAGACACAGTTCATTAACGACGATGAATACCCAATCGTCATGTTTTATTCAGAGATGTACTCGTCTATGCGTAAACCGTCGTGACATCATTCGTCGTTAAACGTTCTCTCGTTTTGTTGTTCGAAAGATATTGAAATATCTCGATTCTCAGAGAAGTCGTTACAGGATCGTCAGCGGAATAAGGCTCGAAAGAAATATTCTAATTGAAAAATGTTTTGCATTCACCGAATTACTTTTTTCTTTTCACGGTGTCTCTGATTTAAATACAAGTAGAAAATTCTCTTCTACAAATTTTCATCACAATTTCCTTATATTTTTTAAGATCGAATATATTTCTCAAGAGGATGGACAATTATGTTGGAGAGACGTTTTGCGATTTCATTCTTTATTGATACGTTAACATAAATAGAAAAGGAGGGACCCGACAGATCCGGTAAAAAATTACGCAAAATGGCTATGGTTTAACATATTACAATTACAATTCAACTGTTAAATGCATTCTTGGTACTTGAGACACGATTTATAATACGCGACAGTTATAACCGAGAATTTCCGGCGCCTGTACAAAGATAAATGGGTCGACGACCACCGCGACGCCATCGTTCTTTACAGTCTTGCGGCATCGTGGACACTTTCACGCTTGCTCTAGTATTAACATTTCAAAGAGAATGATAATTATTGCGATTAAGGGAAAGAATAGAAGAGAACTCTTGATATATACAGAATTTCAATTTTGGCTTACCGCCAAAACGACGAAACTTTGATTTGGCGCTCGCTAGCATTGTATTCCCAGTTGGATCGAGATCCGAATTAATCGATTAATTAATGTACAACTTAATGGTTAATTTCGCTGGACCATTTCGCTTATCCTAATGAGTAAATTCGAATTACAAGCCGCCATCTTGCAACGATCTCGAGGATGTTTAGCCTCCGAGGATTTTGCGGATCCTTGAAATAATCGATGTATTACAAAACAGGTGCAAATACTCAGCTAAAAATTATCTAAATTCTTATATCGTATATTAAAACGAGTCCTATCGAGTTTCGATTCGTAGATCTTCGTAGGAATATCTCCTAAAAGTTCATTGGAAAGGTTCGCAAACTTGAAACTTTGTTCTGGCATCTAAAACGAATAAACATTCACAGAAACGTAAATTGAAACTATTCAAATCTTTCTAGACTTGACGAGTAAACTAAAACGCGTACAAACTAAGTGAAATTCTTAACTCGAATATACAATTTTAATAGACATTCCGTTTTCCTTCGTACGGCGCCGTTCGAGGCACTTCGCGGAGCGACGAACAAGTGAAATAATTTTTTTTTATAAACGATGTATTCAAACGCAAAACAGGAATACAATAAAATAGGAAAACAATGTACACGAAAGAGGCAGAAGATTACAGTCGTGCACGGAATATTAGTGAGACTAATTTTATGACCCCCGCACGACGGTACGATCGTTTCTACACGATTTACATTTAAATACGCTATTAATACTAAACAATTACGAAGAACACTGGCGTCGTACGATCACTTCAGAAATCGTGAACGAAGAAAACAATCGTAGAAGGCACGCTTAGGCGATGGTCCTTTGTTGTGGAGGGAGGCGAAGGACGATGGCGTTTTCGACGGCCATCTTTTTACTTCTTTGTGGCTCCTGAAACAAAAGGTACGAAAAACAAACTAAATTAAAAGCAGCACTACATTTTA
>CM052333.1:4347992-4373383 GCA_028455615.1 Lasioglossum zephyrum
GACTAAAAGCCGGATTAAATTTACTTTGCGGTCCCTGTGTCGACCTGGTCTCGACATTTAACTCGATTCGAGACACGACTAGATATTTGAACAAGTTCCAAACCACTTGCTGCTAGTTTCGCGAATTCAATCAAATCTGTTGCTATGGTAATGCGCTGGAGTAAATAATAAAACTATCCCTAATAGCACAAAATATTGTATACGTATTCATATAATATTAAAAAGAGAATCAATCTTTTTTTAATATTCAAATATACATACAATATTTATTTTAAACTAAGTAACAAATATTTCTTTTTAAATATGCAGGAAAATATTTTTTTGTAAATATATTAAATGAATCTTTATTTCATATTAGAAGTAGAATATTTTGTTCCTAATATACAAATAATATTTATTTCGTATTATGAAAAAAAAAATTTTTTTCTCATTATGAAACAGATTTTTATTTAATATTAGAAATAGAATATTTTTTCCTAATGCACAGATAATCTTTATATTCTTGTATATGTATACCATATTCAGATCCAATATTTTTCTCATATAAAAACAATTTGGCTTAAAAATTCTACTTTTCCAATATTTGGAACAAATTCGAAGCTTTGCAAATGTTTCTCGATCTTCGAATAAAAGAGCTTGCAACCTTGAAACGTCTCTCGAGACAGGAAAAGAGAAATCCGTCGGTGCACTCGTTTATCGAATCGTCTCGGTGCATCGCGACCACTCGCAACTTTATCGAGAGTACAATGGCGTAATTAATGGGGTCGCTCGTTTTCCATAACCGTGTGCATTCCCGAACAACGGAGCTTTTGTGTCGGCGATATCGATATCTAACCGGCCGCCGACTGAATACAACCGGGGTTCACGATCCCTCCGGCCGAAAATAACCGGAAAGAGTCGCGCTCTTTCTTTTTTCGCTTTAATGAACTCTCCCTGTTATCGACTGCCATTCAAGACCGTTCCGAAAACTTCGCTTATCTCAAGTTGTTTCCTCGAACGATATATCCGCTGTGAAATTACGCTCGATAACGACGGTCTATCTGGAAACACGTAGACACCTGTCGATACTTAAACAATTATTCCATCTGCGATCATTTCTTATTTTACCACGTTTTTGTTAGCTCGCTTTCTTGTTTGTTTGTCTGCTGTTCGGTGACAAAGTGTCTAGCAGACTAAGAATGGTGAATCGGCCCCACCCTGGATTTTTATTGAAATTTTGTGGAAAATATTTTAGGTTGAAATTCCCATCCCTAAAAATTTAAATATTTTTTTTCTACCCTTAATAATTTGATCACAATTGTGAAAAAATATATGTTATAAAAGAAATAAGTACGAGTATTTTCGTTTTTTTTTTTATCAAAATATATAAATTAACAACCGATAAAAAAATGATATAGTTGAGGGTATTTACCCTCACATAATTCTTATATGAAGAGTTAGATACTTGAAATTTTGGGGGGTTATCTTTCAATCTATAACCAATTTTTTCGACACTAATCTCGATTTTAAACTAACTTCCTGATGAGCTAGAGCACCAGTTAAATAAAATCAACCCTCTAGAAAGAATTTTCGACAATTACGAGAGAGATCGATATAGAGTCTATATATATTTAGTATATTATTAGCATTTATAAATTTTAGTGTCGGCGCTTTCTGTGAATGCATATTGTATTCCGTACATTTTCGTGACCGAGTCAATACCCGTCCGAACGAATTCGAAACAGATGTGTTTACGATGGAGCAGCAGTATCGAAATCGTGGTCGGAATTATGGGTAGAGCAGAAAGGTTCATGGTCTTTTCAGGGTACGAGGCTCCGAAAATAACCGGGAACGGGGTAAACTTTCATTTTCTCCCTCGAATCTGTTCGTCCATGATTTTCCGTGGAAAACCGCGGACAAATAAACGCGTCGTTAAGAATAGAAGAAGGCTTGTAGCCGATGGCGAAGGGTTCGTTTCCGCGTTCGTAACACGTGGTTTCCATCCGAGGAACGTGCCGATGAAAACGGTTCCCTCTGTCCAATGGACTGAGAATGGTTCTTTCATCTACGAAATACTGTGGAGACGAAAGAATAATTGTTTGACCAAAAAAAAGACCAACACAGACACGTCTCAGCAGCTGTTTTCTATGTTTCTACCAGTCGAACAAATCGAGTTTGGTAACTGTATAAATGTAAATGAAGATTAAGGATTCACGAATTTTCTAGCTACTAAATTGATCTTGTTCCCCAGCCTGGTTTTTTTCAATGAAATAATCCATGATTTTATCAGTGAATATTTTTATACGATGTCCATTTGAAAATTCTCGGTCAAAGATGGTAAAGGAATCTTTAATTAGAAGACGTCTCGTCGCAGGCGTCAGAAATCCTTCGTTCCGAGTTTGGTTTCGATCGACGCCATCTTGGTGGCTCCTGCGGCCGCTACGTGACGCGCTTGGCTTCCGTTTTCGGTTGCATCCGGCGATACCGAATTAATAGTCTCGAGCTAATCGAGCTATGAGCCGTTATCCGTGCTCTTCGTAACACGGTTCTAGTCCGGTCGACAGGAAACGCGGTGGAAAATCGTTTTCGCGAAATGGAACGACCAGCAATCGTCTTCCGTGAACGGAATACTAATCATTCAGAACGCCCATAACACTCAAAACAAAATTGCACAGTACTACTTATTAATAGTACCTGTATTTGCTTAATTTCACGCGGTCCATACGTATGTTAACTTTAGGTTAAGACTTAATAATAATAAATATAATAATTATAATAAAATAATAATAATAACACCTTCAGCAAAGATCACATTAAAACGAGAGAACAACCCATTTATTGCCACAGAATGTTAAGTACGTAATTCCATGTACATTTAGAAGTGCAATTTTCTCTCGAAATCCCCAACCACGTGTATCACTTTAATCTCGTACATTTTTACTAATTCGTGTACGCCTCCCTCGCTACTCCTGCGACGCTAATTACCTTTTAATATGAAGTACAACTTTTTACAATGCTCCAGGGCGCACTAAATTTTAATAAAGCTGTTTAAAAACATGGTGGCTAGCAAGCCGGCGCGGCGGCGCCATGGCTATCTGCCATCTCGCGTAAAAACGTATTAAAACGAGCGGAACGGTAAATTTTCAGGAGGGATTAAAGTCGCCGCACCTAAATCAGCGAATCATGCGAATTTCGTCGAGCATTTTTTGCTTCGTTCACCGCGGAGTTTTTTTTTATAAAATATCGCTGGAAAACGAGACCGGCAAAAGATCGGCATAAATTCGGAAGAAAACGAGACACTCACTGGTGACGTTGGACAAATCCAAAAAGTTCGGTCGGTTTCGTCGCCGGGAACGAGGCGTTTCGCACGTGTTCGCCATATTTTTCTGGGGGACGAATTTCTCGATCATCTTTCTTACACGTCTCGGTTTTTTTCGCGAGTTTGCACCTCGAGAGATATCCTGCCGTTCTCCCGTTTACGAACGATCCACATTTTCACTCATTTCGAGAAAGAGGGGAGAGAGAGGCGACCGGCGAACAAACTGAAAACGTCGCGTTCGATCGATCGTCGACGACTGATCGATTCGATACAAACGCAACACCGGGAATGCCCATCGACGAATTCGAGACGCCCCACCCCCTCCCCCACCGGTCATTGGCGTCATTGTTTTCACGTACAGACTCAGAAATCAAACGATGCCCATAATTAAGCTGGACGAGCGTCGAATTTCAATGGAGAATCGATGGGACTCCGTTTGTTTTGGATTTCGTTCTCGTGGTACGTGCCATCGCGACAGGCTGCGGTTCTTCGTACTTGGAAACCATTTATCACGCTTCTTTTTAATCGATTTCGATCGTCCCAGAAGTTCAAATGTTCTTAAAAAAGTTTAAGAAGCAATAGAAACTAATCGACATCTTCAATTATTTTCAACTACCCTGGTAGCACAAAATGTTGTATACGCATTCATATAATATTAAAAAAGCGATTCTATCTTTTTTAATATTCCAATGTACATACAATATTTATTTTAAATATGCAGAAAATATCCATTCCATGTTAGGAGAAAAATACTTCTTTCTAACTTTTCTTCTTTTTAATTCAATGTTATTTAAATATTGAATTTATATTTTTCATATATTGATTTCACATTTTTTGTAATATTAACTATATATTTTTTAAATATCTAGTTTATATTTTCTGAATGTTTAGCTTATCCAATATTTATCTCATATGAAAAAGTGTGGCTCAAAAAATATTTTGAGAAAGATATTTATTCAATATCTTAATTATTACATAAAAATTAATACGAATTAAATTGCGGATACATTAACACA
This sequence comes from Lasioglossum zephyrum, assembly GCA_028455615.1. NCBI lineage: Eukaryota > Metazoa > Arthropoda > Insecta > Hymenoptera > Halictidae > Lasioglossum > Lasioglossum zephyrum. The sequence continues at coordinate 4,352,307 of CM052333.1, forward strand.
CGTGTATTTAAATATTCAATTAAATTAACATTCAATTAAAAAAAATATATAGGGAGCCATTTGGCATATATGAGAATCCTTTAATACACATACTTTTTTGTTAAATAAAATATCTTCCTGAACAATTTCTTAAATGATCATTCACTGGGGGTGCAGTTACCCTATACATATACAATACATATTTTCATAGCGAGCGGCGAAAGCATTCGTAGTAAGATGTTACGAACGGGACGCCTGTAGCAGTTCGTAGGGAAAATATTTAGATTTGAACGACAGCACGGTGGAGAAAAGGAGAAGAAGAAGCTAGGACGCCGGCAAAGATGGCGGCAGCTGGCCCCCATTTGTATTCGCCGCGCGGCGTCGGAGCTCGCATACGATTAGCATACTGCATATCCTGCGCATCGGGTGCATCAGGACACGACAACACGCGCTTTCGAATGCACGAAAATGTCTGCCTCGTGGAATTCTCGAAGGACGCTTTATAAATAATCCTCAACGGACTCTTCGCTGCTTTCATCCCCCTGAGTACCCGGTTGCATTTCATTAAAATCGCGTCGAGCCTCGCCGCCTGGCCGCTATCCTCTTCTCGTTCATTTTGTTAACGCTTTCCTTGATCTATAAATGGATCTCCTGATATTTTAAATAAAATCCCAAGAAAATGTTCTACACCGGTGCCATTCTGATTTTCAATTACATTTTTCTGTGTTAAAATACAGATTTATTATGAATATCAGAATCGGTTTATTTATTATATATTTTATTATTATTTATTTATTATATATATCTATTTATTAATATTTTCAGTGGTTTGCACTCGACGATAGTGTTTCATGTATTGCTACATTGTTTAAATGAGGAATTAATCATTCACGAGTATAGCTACAAGAAGTTATAAGACTCATTTGTAAATTGTTCATCATCGACGACACGAGACAACGTCACCGACAGATTATAATTTTTAATCGACCTATTGTTGGACATCGATGTCGGATATATTTATTGAAATCCGCGTTCGGCATCCTTAAAACGATATATGGAACACTGGAGCACATTTGTAAACAATCGCGCTGCCATTTCGGCGCTGTGGAATTTCGCTTAATCGAGCTGCCTGTTTAATAGCTCGGATTGTTCGCTGCACGATGATTATTAAGTAACGCGAGCCATTATATAATGTCGCAGACAGAAAGTGTATGCCACTAGCAATATTTTATAAACTATTTCCGAAAAATTATAATCTGCTTATAAGCTTAATTAATATCGTACTTCTATATTGACAATAGAAAACTTTCAAACAATCATTAATATAGTTTCTTTAATTAAAATCATTAATAGTTTCATTACTAGCAAGTTAATTTACAAAAGGACAAAAAAATTACCGAAATATTCCATGCTCCGTTTGGCATAATGGTTCTCCTCCTTGATCTTCATCTTCCCAGTTATCAATCGGATTACCAATAATTCCCAATCAATGTTCAACACGAGCACCTCGCATCGTCGATCAAAAATAGTTCACCAGTTTCCCGTACGTGAAACCACAGTGCGCGGTAATTAAATCGGTGGTGGAAAAAAAGCCGGAAAAAACCGACGACATAGATTGAATATTAAAACCGGGGGAGAGAGCGGATCGGAGAAGTTCACGGAACCATCGAAAGAGAATAAAAAAAAAGACAACGTCCGGCTGGAGCGCGTCGCGCCTCGTCACTGAACATCTCGAGGGTTGTTTCGGATGATGCGGTTCGGGGAACCTCGGAACGCATGCGCTGCGAGCCGCGCCCTGCTATGCGCAAGCGTCGCGTTCGAATATTTCGGGAATCCACGTGGTCCAGGCCGCGCGCGAATCCGCGGCACGCGATGCGAAAACGAAATTCACCGACTAGGTTTCGCGGAAGAATGAATTCGAGATTATAAGAAAGAATGAATTATTCTTCGCATTGCGCCGGGACCTACCGCGCATCGATAAATGTACTGCAGTAAGATTCACAATTTATTTATCGTTTCTTAAAGATGCATTAGAGTATGCAGATTTTTTTTACCTTATTTAACGTCGCTTTCTGAATTCTTCTATGAGAATTATTTTTAATTATTTTTAATTAAATATACGGTTCGTGTACGGAATTATTTTTTATTAAATATTACACGAAAACATCGAGAGATGCATTAGAGTATGCAGATCCTGCAAGTGCATTTCGCGAGAAGTTAGTAAATTAATAAACATTTTTTCAATTTACTTTTTAAATTGTGTACACGTATTGGAAATACGTAGAATAACCTGTGGTTTGTGTACGGAATTATTTTTAATTAAATATTAAAGAGATGCATTAGAGTATGCAGATTCTGCGATGCAAGTGCATTTCGCATGAAGCACTCGTTTTATCAAAATCATATGGAACGTTGCTGAAATGTTTTCTCAGGTGTATCCGAGGAACGAAGTAGTAAATTAGTAAAAATTGTTTCATTTTAATTTTTAAATTGTATACACGTATTGGCAATACATAGAATAATATGTTGTTCGTGTACAGAATTATTTTTAATTAAATATTACATAAAAACATCTAGAGATAAGCAATTGGATTACAATGCTTATCTTAATTTCGTTTAATAGTCAGCTAACTCAAAGGGTGTAACATGTTGAGGAACGATACTCGGCTTGTTAATCAGCGTCGAATTAATTAGACGATTCGGAATAACGAGCGTTGCCGAATATGGCCGCGGGTAAAGGAAGTGCCACGGACGTCGAGACCACCGTCCATACATTATTGCGATCAAGGGGTGGATTAATTAAACATTAATTAGTTTAATTGAGGCAACGTTGTATATATTTTGCGATGTGATTGTGATCTTAGGTGAAACGATGGATGGGTCGAACCGGGAATTTCTAGGTGCAGATGCGTCGATATTGCTATCGTTATCAGTGAGATAAAGAGGTGGAGGATGTGCGCGGATATCCTAAGCAAATAAGAATGGTATGTCAGGTAATCGTTGATTAAACATACTTTCGATTGCGTCACTCGATTGCGGAGTTGACGGCACTAACAAAAAAAAAGAAATAGTTTAGTCTATGCTGGAATAAATCCTTAAACATCCTTTCGATTGCGTTACTCGATTGCGGAGTTGACTAAATTGAATAAACTGAATACAAGTTGAAATTACAGAATAAAATAATTAAAATAAAAATTATTATATACAAATATTATATATAAAATAGAAATTATAAAATAAATAAATTGAATATAAGTTGAAATTATAGAATAAAATAATTAAAATAAAAATGATTATTTACAAATATTATATACAAAATAGAAATTATAAAATAAATAAATTGAAATAAGTTGAATAAATTGAAATTGTTCTTCGAAGGTCTACGAAAATATTCGATGCGTTTAAAAATGAAACTCTTCGATTCGTTTCATTTGAACGGAAAATAGGGGACCGTTGTATTCGGAGGCACTTGTTCGTCGACTTTTCCGACTTTTTCCCCGAAATCGTATCGGATGCAAATTCCGAGTCACAAAGGGCCCCGTAGACGAAAGCGTGGCGCACTTTACGGGGAAGCCCGTCTCGAGATTTTCTCAACGAAAAACCTTGAACAGGGCCCCCATTCACGAAGAATTTCATCGAAATTCCAGTCGGTTTTAGGCGGCGCCCTTTCACGCGCTCCTATTTCCGCAGCTGTGTGAGCCGTTTGGTAACAGTTTCGACGATTTTCATGCAGTGTTTGTATCATTTTTGTTCGCACGCGAACGTCACAATCCGCGCAACACTGATTTTTGTATGCGCAGCTTGTCGACCCCATTGACGCACCACCGCGCTTCCATTCGCGGATTTAATCTGTTTTATCGATCGTTTCTATATTTATTAAATGAAAAGCTGAAACAAGCATTAATAAATTTATTTTTTCTCGGACTTATAATTTTCAACATGAAGTGCTAATAAAATAAATAAATCATGACAGTGTATTAAAGATCGTTTCTATATTTATTTCACGGATCTTCGTGCGTCGACTTCTTTGAAACTCTATTTCGATTATAAATCTTTTGAGTTCCACCGATAGCTGTCGCTAGAATTTATAAGCGACTCGGCGTTTGTTTGAGAAGAATGAGAAGTGTTCAAGGAATAAATAAATGTTAATATTGTTATCTGTGCTCGGGAGGATAGAAAATATAAATACACAGGGAAACGCATAAAACGAGCACGAACGCGGCATTCTACGGCGGGGTACCAAAGGCTCTAGACGGTTTTTAATGGCCGCCAATTGCGTTATATTACTTCCGTTCGTAAACGTTTCCTTCCATAGAAAATAAGCATAGAGATCGGTCGGGGCACGCACCGGGAATGAGAAACAATGGGTAAATAGTTGCATCAGAGGATTATTTGATAGTTTCGAGTCGTCAGGGACAAACACTTTCCATCAATTTCGACTCGGAGCTATTCGTTGCGCCGTCACGTCTCGTTCATCGTCGATATATTTCGCAGTCCAAGTCTGAACTAAGCTTTGTGGACTCGTAATCGACGCAGAAATTGCTTTTCCCGAAGGTCTCGTGAACTGATGCTTGAGAACACGGGTTTTTTGCTACTCTATAAATCTATAAATAATACTACGAATAAAAGAAAAGTACTGGAAGACATTTATTAATATATATATATATTTTATTATATATTATATTAATTATTAATATGTATATGTATTAATAATATATCAATTTTCATTTATTCGATGGAACATCAAATATACCGCGGATCTTTATGTATTTATGAAGACATTGCCTGGCTAAAATTATAAAACACTGAAGAATTATAATCATGATATTTTTGATGAGATGAAATCGATAAATCTATTAATGCAACGTCTTCTAGGCCAGAATTCACGGCACAGATTTCATTTACTCCATGGAACATCAAATATACCGCGAATCTTTATGTATTTATGAAGAAATTGCCTGGCTAGAATTATAAAACAGTGCAAGATTATAATCACGATGTTTTCGATGTAAAAAATTTATTAAAGCGACTAAGTGAATTTTTTACTTCACTTCTGCCGGCAAGAATCGTTGCAAAATATGTTTATTTAGTTCCATATTTGATCTAGAAATATCTAACCGAGAAGCTGTAGCGTACAGATGAAAATCGTGCAGCGAATCGACGTTTACAATTTTACATCCGACTAAAACCTTCCCATTAGCAGCATCGACCGTGTTCGGATCGACGTTCCGAGCTTCTGACATAACGGGTCACGGTTTTTCAGGTCACAGGAGTCGTATATTTTCTCCGGGACAGGGTTGTACAAAGTAGGACAAGCCCGCTTGTTGTTACCTTGAACTTAGATAAGCGCCCTTTGGCCGGGCCTAAAAGCGTTTCGGTCGAAACGCGCTTGCGCCGACACAGCCGGACGAATATTTTATTTGACAGTCGGTACGTAACGCGATAGTAATCCGTTTACGGCCGCTGCTCGACCCTCGCGTACCCTCTAATACAGAAATTGGGCCTCTCCAATTAGAGAGAGAGGGACGGCACGGTGAAACGCGAGGGGGCAAGAATGATTCGAGCGGCCGAGTGACCGAGGAGAGAATAATCGTCTTAAGGTCCCGGGAGCATGTCTGTCAGCCTCTTCTTGCGCGTTTATGGCTTGTAGAAACATAAACCGTGTGAACCCGGTTGGCCAACAGAGTTGCCACTCGATATCTTCTATGAAACGTTGCTGGAGCGATATACTAGGTCCTGAATGCAAAGACACCGAGCAGGCAATCGAGTCTGCATCGAAATTCACACGTCTAAATGCATATCAGTAAGTCAGCACCTGAATGCAGCCTGATACCATTCACGTTCCGAGTTCCAGAAATCTTGCATCCTCAATATGGTGTCCGAGAGCGCGCGAGAATAATGGAAAGCAAGGAATTCAGTACCAAAATTAACCCCTTCACTAAAAATCGCTGTACCATTATTTAAAATATTATTCACTATTAATATCATTATTAGATATGTTGGTGTCTAACCAATTACTAAACATTTCAGTATTGTATGAGGTATTGTATCAATTTCATATCTACCAAATTTAAAAAATCATAGAGTATTAAATCGTATTATTGCAAAATCTTGCGTTATTTATAATCGTGTTGATTTTGTTCACCAATTCTTTATTAAATTTTCAAATACAACCTACCAGGATTGTATGATGGTACTATGTCAATTGTGCATGTTCCTTCTTTGTTCAATGAGTAGTCTTATATTTGTTCTTCTTTGTTATTGTAAACAGTTTTGTAATAAATAATAATAATAATAAAATGCACTCGACTCGCATTGCAATTCAGGTAGCTAATAGTATCGAATCCTGTGAACCACAAAGTAAAAGCAATCTAGTCGGACCGAAACTGTGTCGACATTATCGATTCGACTATAAAAGCGAGAAGCGAGTCAATAATTTTCGGGAGAGCAGGGTTCGCACGTGCGGAACACGTAGCCGAAAGAGGTCGTCCGACGGAATACCGAATACCGTTCGTCGTCTGGTGCGAGGAGCAAATTTCTCCCTGGAACAACATAATTCACGTTCACACGCGGTCGTGCCTGTAAACGATCCCTCAGGAACGCGAGCCGCGTCGTTGCATCGCCGCAACTGCACCCGAGAATTGCATCTCCCCGTCTTCTCTCTCTCTCTCCCTCTCGCCGTGTCGGTGAGCTTCGCTTTCTGTCTCTCCGTTCCGCGAAACTGCGATTCATATCTCTCGACGTTGCTAAATATGACTAATTGCACGGCTTCCAACTCACGGAGCCCGCCATTCAACGATTCGCACAGGCGTCTTTGTGTCGGCCGATTGTCCCGACAGGCCTCGCCTAATTGCGAACAGGTAACGAGATCGAAATGAATCGCACTGGACACGCTAATGATTGTGTAACACGTGTTACGCTCGTAATTAGACGAAACAGATCCAACCACCCCCCGCCCCTCTAGGATCTTCTCTTTTTACCTTGGACGGCGCAGCACGCTTGTGTTATTAATTTTAATGGTGCCGCGGCGTCGGCCATTTGTAATTCCGCAAACACAATTAGCACGGTCCTTTCGCGGGACCTATTAATTGGCTTCGAATAGACGCGCGCTGATACCGGCCAGCGAATTTATACAATTAAAAAGGCGCTGAAATATTATTTATGGTCGAGGATGCCCGGTTTGATGGCATCTTAACACCTTTTATGGCCAGTGGTTTAAAAAGCCAGCCCTCTATGTAACTCTTTGAAAATTGAATAGCGTTCTTTCAAATTAATTTTTACAATGGTTTTCTCAGTATTATGAAATCAATTTGTGATCTCGGAAATCCATCAAAATTATTTATTTTAAATTTTAACTGTTAATTTTATTGTAATTTAAATTTTATTTTTCTAATTGTAAATTTTATTGTAATGTAAATTTTATTTTTCTAATTGTTAATATTATATTTTATTTTAAGTGTTCAAAATAAAAGTGTCCTATCTTGATGGAATAGAATAGAAATGACTATTATAAAATATAATAGTATTTCAATCTTGATGGAATAGAATAGAAATGACTATTATAAAATATAATAGTATTTCAAGGCAGATAGTGATCCAAGGCAGCGTTTTCATTATAATTGGCACTGGACGTACCTAGAGCGTCGGTTTCATAGAGAGACGGTCTCGTGGGAAAATTTCCGTCTCTCAAAGCCTTGGAAAAATTGCATTAAGGTTCATTTCGATCTGCGGCCGATTTTCTCGTGACCGCGGACGCACGAGGAAACAGGATTGTTGGAGGTTTTACGCGATTACCATGATCAGAGCAGGCGTCTCTAACGAGGGTGGACGAGCCCCATCACGAGGTCCCGGTGTTTACGAGTCGATAAAACCGGCCGAGTTTCCTCGATTTCCAAGAAATCTCGCTCGACAGAGCCGGCCGAACGAGGAATAATGGCAGATAAATTTTCACGTCGCGATGGATACGCACTTTGACACCATCTCGTTGAAACGCGTTACAGACGATTAACCAAGCGTTTGTGGACGTCCGAGTAATTATAACGGGGTGTGAAGTCTCTCGAGTCTGTATAGGGTATTCCAACTAAGAAACACCTAATAACTGTCTCGAGTTTATTCTTCGTTCGCTAAAAGTATCTTTAAATTCTATGAAGCTTGGACGTGGCAGCTTTTTTCACCCTCGTAAGTTCCTCAGGGTGGAAATTCACCTATTAAATATTTTCACTAGTATAAAATTATTCATTCTTTAACGAAAGATTATAATTATGATGCTTTCGATGTAAAAATTTTATTAAAGCGATCAAGTCAATTTTTACTTAACTAGTATAAAATTATTCATTCTTTAACTTGTAAAATAAAAATGGGTGAATTGTTATTCTATGAGTATGAGGGTTAATAAATTTCATTTTTGTATTACCTCACTAAAAAAAAATTGATCACTGGTAACTTTATAAAGAATAATAAAAAAGGGGAAACTGTCTAGGAGAGACTGACTAGGGCGAAGTATTTTTAAGACGGCCGGTATCAAAATTACAAATTTCCCTCCGGCTAGCAGCGGGGCACCGAAAAAGAGCATGATTGATGCCGACCGAGACAGCGGGTGAGATGTAAATTAGGATTATCTCGTCGCCGGTGATTGCGACGTCGAAATGAACCAAAAATTACGGGCGGTCCTTATTTGTTACAATTATCTCGTACAAGACGTGGGGACGAGCTCGACACTCGGATAATTTATCTGTGACACCAATAAATTTCCACCGCGATAATAAAGGGGCCAATCCTTCACCGGGGCTTCTCCGTTATGGCGTTTTGACGGCAGCGCTCGGTCACGCGGAATAAAATATGTTGTCACGTATAAAATCGCTACGTCACGATCTCGAAACAAAGTAAAAACACCGTTCGCTGGAAAATCCCTTTTAAAATCATATTTTTCATAACGTCATATTGTCGAAACAACTTTCCGAACAATTTTATAGACGAAAGAGACATTCGAAATATCGTGGAGAAAAATTCTAGCACCAAGATAGATGAAGCAATTAGCTACATTTATCGCAAATGAATAAAATCGCTAAACGATGATCTGGAAACAAAGTAAAAACACCATTCGCTGGAAAATCCCTTTCAAAATCATATTTTTCACAACGAGATTGTCGAAACAAGTTTTCGATCAATTTTATTATTATTATTTATAGACGGACTGAAGCCTTTTTACATAAGTGATTACAATAAAAAAGAAAAGAGAAAGATACAAGACTACAAACAAATTATAAAGAAAATTTTTTTAAAGATTCAATGAAAAAAATCAATACGATTATATCTTCTTATAACATTATAATAAATCCATTTATAAACGAAAGAGATATTCGAAATACATTGTGGAAAGAAGCAATTAGCTATATTCGTCGCGAAAGAATGTTTCGAATTCGAAGCGATAAAGTAGCGGAGACAGGAAACGCGTTTTTCCTCGTAGGAATAAATCATTTTCCAAGATGGGAGTAATCAGAAAGTCTAAACGATTAATAAGGATAATTTAGACGAGACGGGCGCGTGTACATCTGAATTTAAACGACGGGGCCCTGCCAGAGTGCGGCTCCTCTAAATAAGATGTTATAACGGCGGGATTGATTTAGTGCAGAAAGCCGGAAGAAATTTTTACATCGTCGGAGGAAAGTGGCTCTTTTAATGGATGGTTTCATCCGCAACAGTATCGAGTTACGCATTACACGGTAGTAACCGCCCCTGGAAATAGGCAGCCGCTCGACACCGCTGCACGAATGTCTCACCTCTTACAGAGCTTTTTCTCCTTTCTACGACTATGCTGAAATGTTCCACGTGCGGTGGTTTTTATACTGTTTCCTTTGCCTCGAAGCCATATTCCTCTAAAAAGAATGTGAAAATACAAATCGGAATACGTGTATTTTATTCCTGAAAAACTTTTGATTATTTTTATTTCAGATAGAACAAGATAATTGGTTCATACTGTCGGAAAGATAACTAATTGAATTGCTATTCGTTTACATCGAATGTTCCACGTGCAGTGGTTTTTATACTGTTTCCTTTACCTCGAAGCCATGTTCCTCTATTTAAAAAAAAATGTGAAAATTTTCTATAAAAATTCAATATTAACCTCAAATAATATTAAATTATATACAATATAATTTCCAAATACACAATTTTTGGAATACGTGTATTTTATTCTTGAGAAGCTATTGATTATTTTTATTTCAGATAGAACAAGATAATTTGTTCATACTGTCGGAAAGATAACTAATTGTGAATAACTAGTTGTGAATGTTACCCACGTGTGCGACGTTCGTTCGATATTATTTGAAATTTATTTCCGACATCGACTGACCCACATCTCCAGCAGCAGAAGTAATTAATACGTTGATCGACTTAATCGAGAATAATCAATCCATAATTATTACGTCTGGCCCAGGCGACATCTGTTCCTGTTTCGATTCTTTCGGACTCGATCTCTGCCGACAGAAGACTAATAAATCAATCGCTAGCTTTCATAGCTGTAAACAATTGCAGTTTCTAACTTTAGAATCGAGAGAGTATTGCGTAAATGTTCATTAATCGAGACTGCAGATTGTCGAACAAATAATTATAATTTAATTAACAAACAAATAGTAATTATTAAACCAATGTCATAATGTATAAAAATATTTATAAGAATGAACTGTGAACTACAAAACTGATAGCTCGCAATAGTTTACAAACACTTGCTTCTCCATTTCGTTTCCCTTCTAATCGTTACTGTCAATACAATTTTCTTATCGTATTTTATCTTCTCGATGCTCTCTCACTATTTACAATTTCTTTACTTTCTCAGACATTCCATTAATACGTTTCAGAGACACGTTCCTAATCTGTGCTCCACATTCATAATGAATTAATAATAAGAATGTCAATCACAGAAGCGGCAGATTATCGTGGAACGAATGATCCCGCAAAAATGCCAATCGACTCAATGAATATTATTGGACTTTGATCAACGATTTTCTTATCGAACCGTATGAATTAGATTCTTCGTACATTGTAACTAACGTCTACACGTCGGAGCCTGGGAAACGTTCACGCAATTTCTAAGGCTTATGGGAGGAGGAAGGTGTGTCCGGTTAGCCTGGGAAGTTTAGAAACCGGGTCTTAACGAGCTCAAAACTTCTCGAGTCATGACGTCCGTGGGCGGCCGCCTCTCTTTGCCGAAACAAAGGAAAGACGAGGATTATTCGATTAGCCGGCCCGCGCCGGAACTCCTTCCATTAAACATGCAAAGCTTGTCTGTCTCCGTTTCTGTGTGTCCGTTGCTTTCCACATTTCTCGTGTCCTATCTGATTCCATCCCTCAAGACCGCATTAATCTATCACTCGAACCTCGAAAACGCGCCTCTTCCAGCATTGGAATTAAAGCTACAACCATCTTGTCTTTGACGAACGTATATATTCGAGTAACGATATAACGAGGAGCTTATTAAAAGAATTATTTTCAAGAACAATGGTAGTTTCTAAAAATTTGAAATTTGAATTAAATCTTTTCAATGTGTGAATGAAAGATTTTCGAATAATAAATGTTTAAATTTAAAATTATTAAAATATTATAATATCGAAATTTCATGAACTATTTTACTCCTATAATTATATTATTAATTATTTCTTAGGGCTGTAATTTTCTTTCGAAGGTCGAAGCTTTTAAGGTTCGATTTTTGAAAATTCGAAGGCGACGAGAATCAAAGATGAAAAGTCCCAAAGGAAAGTTCAGTCACCAGTGACTGACAGTTAATATTTTTATTCATGAAAAATCGTGACACGGTACAAGAGACTTGGAAACTTCGAAACTTCAAAGCTCCCTTCGTTCTTCCAAAGACTTGGAAGCTTCGGAAAAGTTACAGCGCCAGTTCCTACGTGTTCGATTCGGAAATCCTGCGACAGTGTCCCAGTTCCTTCGAAGGGATGTAGGACGTGTTTCGCGGTAGCGAAGTAAAAGGTACATCACGAGATACAAGAGCTTCCCTCAAAATAAATAGCCTGTGCTATCACGGCTGAGCCGTATCTCCTGCTGGGCTCTAGGGAAGAGCAAATAAAACGGTATGGATCTCTCTGGTATCGCGTCGTTGAATCTTTGACCTCGATAGGAAAAATTCTGGCCGAGTGAAATGCTGGAACTCGATTAGATTCACGAGCAGAGTTCAGCCCATTGAAATGATCCGGAACGGGGCCGTCATTTTCGAAACCGGTCTGGCGTACTAATGAAAACGAATTCGCGTCGAGCGAACTCGTGGGGGCGTTTAATATACTAAACGTCGGACGGCCTCGTAGAAAATCGAAAATATCACGAGGGTCAAAAGCGTTTCGGGGTTCGCGAATTTGTGGGCGACGAGGGTGGCATCCGGCCTGGTATTCATGAGCCGTTCGAAGACACTTTTTCACGGATGACGTAAAAATAGAGGAGGTACAGGGAACGTCGACGCACCGCAGAAAATGCATACGAACACGAAAATAAGAAGCCGCCGCCGCGGCCAGATAAAAATAATGGAGGGGCAGCTGGAAAAACAGAAATAGGCACACGAGAGTTTTGCTCTCCGCTCTGGAGAGAATGCTCGCTGCAGTTGGGGTTCACGAGGCGTTTACCGATGGTGATTCTCGGTCTATCATCTGGCAATTTGCAGTCATTCATTTTCCCACTCTTATTCGTTCGTTGTTTCAACGTTTGTTTTCATCTAATCGTTTATTTTCCTTCACGAACAAAATATCCCTAGTAGCACAAACTATTAGATAGATATTATTTTCAAATATTGGAAAAATATTCTTTAAACCACATTTTCTTTATATGAGAAAAGTATTGGATCTGAATATTGAAAGAAATATTTGCAAAGAAATATTTGTTACTTAGTATAAAATAAATATTGTATGTATATTTGAATATTAAAAAAAGATTGAATCTCTTTTTAATATTATATGAATTCGTATACAATGTTTTGTGCTATTGGGGGTCCATTTCTATTCCACGTGAACAGTTTGTAATTTAATCGAGTCCTTGTACACGAATGCGTTCATTGATTGTATACAATTGACATTAAACATCGTTCATTTCTATTGGAGAATTGTTCGCGCGGCAAATAATATCTCCAGCAGAAATATACAGGAATGGTAACTATGCAGAATTGTATGAAATAAATAAAGCGAGAGCAGCTGCGGACAATTATTACGAGGTAGAAAACGGCGGGACAGATAAAATGCAGAAAAACACGCTAATGACCAGACCGGTGGAAATTTTTGCAAATTTGCATTACCTCGGGGGTAGAGGAAAATACGTTTTACCGAGAGAGAGAGAGAGAGAGAGAGAGAGAGAAAAAAAAACGAGAACCGAAAGAATAAGTTCGTTAAGGGACAAAGTGGAGCGTTATTTCTCGTCGAGTTTTCCCGTTCCCCATGGCGTTCGTCTGATACGCTGTTACAAAACAGCGTTACAAAATCGCACGGGGGAAGGTTGCTAGGGCATTATGTAAATAATTTACGCGCGTCACGCAGACGTGACACTCGTGACAAGAGTTATCGACAAAGGAACAACAGTGGACTTCCGGTTCACCGAATAAATCGCAGTTGCCGGACATCGCGTATTGACCAATCAGTGGTCGTTTAGGTACTTGATGACCATTCCAACTGCGATCTCGAATCCCTTTACCGGGGGCGCAAATAAAAATTGGGTCTCGAAATCATTTTCGAACGATTACCAGCAGCCCTCCCCTTCTTCGCGGGCAATTAACCCTCGTTTAGGAGGGTGAAACCGTTAACGAGGATTTCATAATTCAATGCGAGCAATTGCTCCACCGAATTAATTATACAGGCGGGACGAGGGGGTGCGGTATATGTTTCGACGAACTATCATTCTCGAAACACGAATTAGAAATTATTCAGACTTTTAGTCATCGAAATATTAGCTGTCTATATTTATGATACAGTTTTGATGATGGAAAGTTTGTGCACTCCTTTGAGGACAGTTTCTGTGCTTCGAATAAAACAAACAATTTATTCCGACTGAAATATTAGCTTTCTTCAGTTGAATATGCCGGGCCAAAAATATATAAATATATTTTTAAAATATTAACATATATTTTATATATATAAATATATTTGTAAAGTGTACTTTCTTCAGTTGAATATGCCGGGCCAAAAATAAATTATAACGGAAAATCTTTGATTTACAGAGAAACAAATTCTAGTTGATTATTTATTGAATTTATTGAAAATTTTGATCGGCAATGCTGCTGAAGAAAGATAAAGCACATACACCAGAAAATTTTCTTCTACAACTCCTCATTGTATCGAATGTTAAACGGTTGACGGAATAAACAAATAAATTTCGGGGATCACTCTTCCTGTAAAACTATGCACATGAATATATTGAAAACCTCGGTGATGTATTCTATTCTAATCAACGTGTAGGCGGGATCTGGCGCGGATCAATCGATAAGAGTGATCCACGTCGTTCACAGAAGCACACGCGTTATCCGGATGTTTGTCTAACCCCTCTGCTGTATATCGATAAATATCCTAGCTTGTGAAAACAAATCGGTTCGAAATAATCTAGCTAGCTCACGATACATAGCGTCGTAATAATTCTCGGTCGAACCTCCTTGAAAGGGTTCCATTATTTCAATTAATGAGGTCCCGACGCAGACGAGGGGTAATTAAGAATAATTACTCGCGAAAGGAAGAGTTCCTTTCGTTTTCTTCTCTTTCTGGGAACGTTGAAAACGGAAGGCGGCATCCCGTACCAACCAGCGAACCTTTTTAAATTTCAACTTGTCCCGTGCAGGTGGTGTCGGCGGCTTTCCCGTCCCCATTAGGGTTTAAACGACAATCAATTACAATTAATTGGGTAACGAAAAAGATCGCGAGTAGAGAAACGCTGCAACGATTCGCGTTTTAACTGGAATTTCATTTATGCTTTTTACACAATGCTTTTGTTTATGTGTGGGAACGAAGATTTTCTTTTATTTTTATTTAACGTCGCTTTTTGAATTCTTCATTATTCTGTATTATTTTTTTTCTAATTATTTTGCCACAGCAAGTAAGTGCTCTTAATTTTTGTTTCATACATGTTTTCCACAGCTGCGTTGCAAACTCTCTTTTTATTTCTACTTTTATGAACGTATTAATTTTTCAGACGCAAAAATGTATCTCTTGAAAAGGATCCATACAGGGATCAAAACGTTGAGTTAAATTAATTTGTAAACTTGCTGCTGTCTCTTTAATGATCAAAATAATTATAAATAATAATTAATGATGATCACAAATTTTGTTTATACCACAAAGAATGACGGATTCTTTTTTTTCTAATTTTTTATTTAACGTCGCTTTTGGAATTCTTCTATGAGAATTATTTAGCCACGAGACCTACAGTTTAGATTAAGGGTGAGTTCCTAACCAACCTGGGCACCACAGTATTTAGATGGCACATGGAAACAAAGATTGCCTTCATTTTTGTAGAATTTGGGTCGAAGAAAGTGTCGGTAAAAGAGGACAGCGTTGTTAAGAGCGAATCGATCGATCCCTTGGGAAGGAAGTCGAGCCTCCGTGTTCCGGAAACGAGATTCCAGCAAGGGTGGGACCGGAAACCGTGCTCGGCCAGCACCAGGAAGTATAACCGGTAAATATATACGCGGATGGAAAGGCGGCTTGTGCCGACGGAATGCTTAATTTCACGGTTATTGACCGGCATCTTCGAAGCAGATCTACGCGACCTGCTCTATTGTCTGTTTAACATGCCATCGGACGAGCGCTTCGCTCTCGCGAAACAGAATCATTAATTATGATACTGCAACTTTACGGTATGCTGTGCCGCGTTCCCGTGCGGCACTTTGCGTGGCGAACGGGCGTTCCGTCCAACGAACAATTTGCATTATTTGCGATTTGCATTGCAATGGAAAATAATGGCCATTCATGATTCCGTAGACTAATCGAGAGCAATTACGATCGAGGAATGTAATTTTATTGCTGAATTGGGGTCAACGAGACTTTCGAGCTCGTCGAAGCCGTTTAGATTTTCATTAGATACCTTTTTTTATCGACAGCCAGTTTAATATCCATGGGTTAACGAGCTGCGTGTGTGTGTGTTTAATGTTCGTAACAGGCTCAACATCTTTAACACCTCGTAACATCCCCAATTAGATCAAGTCTGGAAGTCTGCTGAGCTTGCGATCTTTTTTTTGCGTAATGGTAATAATAATTTATTCTGCGGTGGCTCCAGTGGCGTGTAGGGGAAGCAATTAACAGGTACATTGAAATTGAGCATGGCCGATGCAAGCCAGACTAATGAGAGAACAATTTTATAAAGCGAAAAATTATCAAAAATAAATTACATTCCTATATTTTTAATTATACATGCTATCTCGTTCTTCTGGACGCGCTGGTTTCCACGGTAATCGATTAAGAGTGCATTTCATCCCTTAATTGAACCGTCTATCGAAATTCTATCGGTAAAACTGAGCTCTGTATGTAAAAGCTGCATAATACTGCAATGTATATTCTAGTTCCTTCATCTAGGTACAGTTTACATAGGAATCGTACAATAGTCAACCTACCCTAGTCAACACCTTCAATACAAACGTCCACAAGTGAAAACACAAAGTGCAACATGCGTGAGATGTTTTCCTGTCGGAGCTGCACCAGAATTAACATTTTGCATTCGGATAGCGACTCTAAAAATTACCATAGCATTATCGAAATATTGTAGAGATTAATAATTAAAATTAAAAAATAAAATTCGTCTGAATTCTAGACCCTAGTAGCACAAACATATTGGATAAATATTGGATCTAACAATATAAACAATATAAACTAGATATTTAAAAAATATAAAGTAAACATTACAAAGAATGTGAAATACATATTTGAAAAATATAAATTCAATATTTAAATAACATTCAATTAAAAAGAAGACAAAGTTGGAAAAAAATATTTTTCTCCTAACATGAAATAGATATTCTCTGCCTCTTTAAAAAAATAATTGTTACTTAATATAAAATAAATATTATATGTACATTTGAATATTAAAAAAATTTTTGAATCGCTTTTTGTACGAGAAAAGAGGTTTTTGATGTGCCCAATACAAAAAGGATCAAATGAAAATGATCTAGGTTTAAGAAATGTCTTGATTTTTTAATTAAAATTGCTTCGAGTCCAAAGTCTATCGCTCGTGTCTCCTCGTTAGCGTCGTTTACGTTGACAGTACCAGAAGTCGTAAACAAGACAGCGAGGTAGGTAGCAGCGGCATACTTGCGAAAGAATGAAACGCGTGTCAACAGTGTTTGTTTGAACGACACCCGAAGACAACGTATGTCACGACACCGGATGCAAGATGGCGCGGTTCCGCAGAGCCGGATGCACCGGTTCTTTCGTCGGACTTGTATACAGTTTATCCTGCCACCACGTGCCCTCTCCCTACCCTGGCCAAGCAACGAGAAAAATATATTAAAGTGGAGTGTATCCTTTCGACGGCTCGCACGGATCGGACGACGTGACAGTGTCAACAAATGAACGAAAACTTCCGGCACGGACGCGGAGCAACGACGATCTCGTCACTGTCAATATTAAACAGTAGCTCGTGGCTGATTTCGGACGGGCTAACATCGGCAGTCCGACTTCGTGCTAATCGTAAATTCACTGACTTTTGTTTTCTATCGTACTCGACAAACTTTACTTTCCATTTGTAAGCCATTTGAAACCTATCCATTTGTGATCATCTTGAAGCCTGTCCATTTGTGATCATCTTGAAGCCTATCCATTTGTGATCATCATGAAGCCTGTCCATTTGTGATTATCTTGAAGCCTATCCATTTATGATCATCTTGAAGCCTATCCATTTATGATCATTTCAAAATCAGTCCAATTTATGACCACTTTAGATCAAGTCTCCTTGTGACCATTTTAAACGAATGGGTTTCGTGATCAGTTTTATATGCATTTATTTATGATCACCTGAAAGTGAATCTATTTATGATCATCTTGAAACCTATCCATTTATGATCATTTCAAAATCAGTCCATTTATGACCACTATAGGTCAAGTCTCCTTGTGACCATTGTAAACGAATTTGTTTCATGATCAATTTTATATGAATTTATTTATGATCACCTGAAAGTGAATGCATTGATGATCATTTTGAAGCCTATCCATTTATGATCATTTCAAAATCAGCCCATTTATGACCACTTTAGATCAAGTCTCCTCGTGACCATTTTAGACGAACTTGTTTCGTGATCAGTTTCATATGAATTTATTTATGATCATCTCGAGGTTAATAGAATATCAAATATTCCATCAGGAAAACCGAATCGCTCTAGTCACGAAGATAAAAGCGGACGCAGCTTCTCAATTCAGTCGTATCGACGTTTGCAACAGTTTCCGTTTTCTCTTTATTTGTTCCGTCCAGTCTCCGTCGGTGTTATTTATGTATTATACATTTTCTGGCTTGATATTTGAAATAAATGTCTCGTACATCTCGCAACGGCGGATACAATAAAACTCGATCGATAATCGGGCCAACAGGGGAGGAAAAATACTGCAATCTTGTTCTCCCTGATCCGTTCTCGGCCTCGAAACGAATTTTTTCTCTCGACTTCTTCGACGACTGCAATTACAAACGCCGCTTCGTCGAATCGACGACTCTCGTCGGCTGCACGGATATCCACGCTTCATTTCCGGCTTTAATCGGAGGCTGAAGAGCACACCGGCCTGCAAAAACTCTCCTCGAATGCCGATTTCGAGCTCATTAAACACACGGAGTTGTTAAACTAACGTGAATTGTTCGTCGCTGTATTCGTTCAACATTTTTCAGAAATAACGATCCACATGTGTATTTGCAGTTGTTCTCATAGAAAAATTATATTTGAAATTATTTCTCAAGCTGTTTCGGAATTTGTTCGAATTATTTTTCACAATCAAGTTTATTCGAACTGATCCGATATTTCAGAAATACATACATTTTTCAGAAAAAAAACCGATCCACGTGTTTGCAGACGTTTTCGTAGAAAAATCATATTTAAAATCATTTCTCAAGTTGTTTCGGATTTTGATCGAATTATTTTTTACGATCAGGTTTATTCGAATTGATCTGATTTTTCAGAAATAAATACATTTTTCAGAAAAAAACGATCCACGTGTTTGCAGACGTTTTCGTAGAAAAATTATATTTAAAATCATTTCTCAAGTTGTTTCGGATTTTGATCGAATTATTTTTCAGGATCAGGTTTATTCGAATCGATCTGAATCCCGTTGTATCGATAACGTTGATTGTGCTCGGCCATTCTTTAGTGTCTCGTTGCACAGATATTTATATTTAGGTCTGTGCAACAGAGAAGAGTGCAAGCGCTGCAGGTTTGCCGGTGCATTCGCTGGAATTGACTTCGAAACAGAGAGTAACAAAGTGCACTCCGTGCATTTGACGTCCATAGAACGTAATGGCGTTGAAAATCTTGCTTTTACTCTTTGCGACGCGACAGAGCAATGAATGCTGAAATCTGTATCGTCGCGTCCCGCAACCTGCAATTTGCTAGCAACTGACCTAAAATTGCTTGTAAACGATACCAGTTACCCGCAACGAGGCAACGATCTCTCAGCGTGCAACCGGGAAAACGATAGTACACTTGTCACGCAATCTGTCCAATAAACTAACTCCTATACAAATCACAGAGTCTACACAGTTTCTAAATCGATTTCGACGGTAAAACTCCTTCGGATTAAAACGAGATAAACATTTCAACAACTGAGCTGTGTTTCGCTTTGACTTTGTGCCAGAAATAAATTCGAGAAATACGAAGCAGTGGAATACTACGAGTGAATTTAAACAAGCTATTTACAGTTTCTGTACTTGATTCGAGATAAGAGAACATTTGATCTCTTAAATTATAATCTTGCATAAAGATCCACAGTATATTGATCATAATTAATATAGACATTTCTCTGCACAAATCATAATTTCACGAAGATAAAATGTCGATGATAAAAGCTCTAGCTATGTCCCACAAACTATGAACCCTTGAGAATCAATTTTTAGATCCCGCTTCGTATTCGAGTGGTGTCTCGACGATTATGATCCGGTAGCCGGAGGTACGTGCGATTGCATCGATCATGCTCGATCATTTCGGAAGCCCCGGAAGGCCCCGCTGCCAATTAATCAACTAGAAAAGGGACGCGCGAGACACGTGGACGACATAATTTCCAGGAGCCGCGAGCGGATCACGTGGAATTAATGTGTTCCACGGGCCCAACGAGTCTCTCGACGGTGGATCGACGGATCACGTAACGCCGTAAATTTCACGATATGTCCCCCAACTTTCGGCTGGCTCGATCGTCCATAGATCGGAAAGCGACGATCGTTCCACGGAATACTAAAGATACTGGGTTTCCGGGGACGCTTCCCTTGTGTCGTTCGCACACGTACACACTCGCAAAGACCTGAGATTATCTGCGAGCCATCAAAGATCACCGGATATCCTTTAGGACCGCGATTTCCGAAGTCATTTTGTCAAAGATAGACCTTCTTCGCTTTTTCGTTGTTGTACAATTTTTAGGACTTTTTTAATATTTTTTAGGACCGCGATTTTCGAAGTCGTTTTCTCAAAAACAGACCTTCTTCGCTTCTTCGTGGTTGTACAATTTTTAAGACTTTTTTAAATTTTTTAGTACCGCGATTTTCGAAGTCATTTTGTCAAAAACAGACCTTCTTCGCTTCTTCGTTGTTGCACAATTTTTCAATGACTTCTCGGCGCAACAATATTTCGATTAATCATTTTTAATAGTTCCAAGAAACGTTTTATCGTTCGCATTCTTTTCAAACGAGTATATCGATACATCAAACAGAACGAAGAATTCCGTGGACTATTAAAAAGATATTACATTCGAATATTAATTCAAATATGTTCCGGAAGAAATTAACCCTTTCACGACGACGGGGACACCAGCGTCCCAAAAATAAAACCTGAAATAATTCGATATTTAAGTAACCATTGTCTATTATTTTATTATTTTTTAATTTCCGAACGTACCTTTTTACAATTTATTTATTGGCAGTATATAATAACTAACCTATTTTTT
>CM052333.1:4373483-4413159 GCA_028455615.1 Lasioglossum zephyrum
TTCCCATGAGCAGTGCCATTTCTGGACAACATGGGGACTCGTTCCTCGGTGGGCGTCGACGGCGTCGATGCACCGGAAGCGCTGCTCCTGTTGCTCTCCTGATGCATCAAGGTTGTGCTAGCCGTGGACGTCGAAACTATGCTCGCCGAAGACGTGGCGCCCATCTTGCAAGCCCTTCGACGGAACAGGGCCGTCAGACCCGTTGGCCCTTTAGCTGGCGGTGAGAAAGCCACGCTCGTTGTCGACGTCGCCGGCGTCGCGGTGCTCGACGACGCAGCCCCGCTCGACAACGAGAAGTACGAGGGGTTGTCTGTGAACATACGGGCCCGAAGTCATAGAGTCTGGCCAACTCGATCGACCCGAGGACACGCTTCCGCCTTGGTCTAACTTCTTCACCCTTTGATCATCGATCCTTCCCTCGAATTCGCGAGAATCACGTGGTGTCAGAATGTATCCAAGGGACTTGGAACTAGGAACTCTAATCACTGCACTTCGAAATACTATTTTCGCGTAAACGATGCCTAGGTTTATTAAATCTCATCCCCAGAGTCACCAGACACGGATCTCTGTTTTAATTTTAGGAGACACCGTGTGTCCTAACTCGTTTCAAATGTCATCAGAGTTGACTACACACTTTGATCTTCGGTTAGTCTTCCAGGACCAAAGATCAAGCGTCTACGACACAAAATTAAAAGACTGTCTCCTTTCTAGGACTATCGAACCTCGCACTATACCTCGATGTACAATTTTAATTCCAGGAGATCCTCTAATCAACAATTCCTGCTTCAGATGCGAACACACTCGGCAGCTATTGACTAGCTGAAGATCCTCTTCGGCCACAAGGTTCAATCACGAAATACAGTAGATCATGCTGAACAAAGTTAATTTTAGGAGGAACGGTGCCCCAACTCGTTGACTATACACTTTGATCTTTGGTTAGTCTTCCAGGACCAAAGATCAAGAGCCTTCTACACATAAAATTAAAAGACTGTTTCCTTTCTAGGGCTATCGGAACCTCGCACTACACCTCAATGTACAGTCTAGTTCCAGGATATCCTCTAAGCAACAATTCCTGCTTCAGATGCGAACACACTCGACAGTTATTCGTTGACTCTAACAATAAAGGCTGAAGATCCTCTTCGGCCACAAGGTTCAATCACGAAATACAGTAGCTCAAGCTGAAGAAATCATCAGGGGGATTCTCTTCTATCACAATGTTCAAACACAAACGAAACTGAGCCGAACTGATCCAGGGATCATCGGCTATCCTCTTTTTTGATAGATTGGATCACTTCTGCGGAGTATGGTTCCGAGGAGAACGGATTAGGAGTACTAGGTAAAACGAAATGTTCGCTTGACTAGACGAACACGAGGTCCACCTGAGACTGCTCGGTGCGAGATACACAATGTCCATAGGACGCCATGAACGATTCGAACGGCTAGTGGGGGGATGGACCGGACGTTGTATTGTCCCCACCCCATAAACCAGAAGCGAGGAACGAGGCAGACGTACACGGCACCGGAAGTTCGCCAGCGTCGCTCACGATCCGAGCGTTATTACTCTTCGAAGATGAATCGACCTGGCGCGACGAGCTGCCGAGAGGAACGAAGAGGAAACGGTTTCCTGTGAACGAGTTTCACCGACTGGGGAACCTGGCTTGTGAAAATATTTTTCGAAATAGACGACCTTTCGACCCGTTTCCACGATTGTCAGCTGTCCCAACAGAGGTTCCGCTGGGATCTTCCTAAGGATCGTGGAACCGGGTTAGCTCTAGCCCATTAGACGCTCCAATGGAGTCTGGGACCGTGAAAATGGACGAAAAAAAGGTTTACAGGAAAAGGAAATTACTAACATATCTGAATTTTTAACGTTCACAGAAGAGAACTTCTTCCTTTGGAAATATTCCATGTGCCATCTAATATGTACTTTGATGCTCATGCTTAAATAGTCAATAATCACTAATTCTATTTACTTTAAAGTATACGTACAACTTTGAAAATTAAATATTTCATTTGATGCAGTAATTGTTTGAAAATAAAATAATCTACTTGATTGGTAAAATATTTTATATCGAGGTACAGATTATTAAAATAGAAATATTTTCATGTTCGAAATTGTACATCATATTTAAAATACTATTTTCTTCAAGCAAACTAAAATATTAAATATTATTGGAAATATTTGTTTCGCCAAATATTGCCCACCTCTGTTTCGAAACCCATCTTAATAAATTGTATTTTTTAAAATTATTTAACAAATTTTTTACAGTTTAGAATAAAGGTGGATTCCGAACCACCTTGGACACCACAGTAGTTAGATACCACATGGAATAAAATAAATTGTATTTCCCTTAAACTAAATTAAAAGACTTAAAATAAATAAAGAAAAAAAAGAGAACTTCTCTCCAAATGGAAGACAGATATGTCGAACATCAATGTATAAATTGGAAAATTGAATGAGCAAATGTTTGGAGAGTGTCGGAAGGGTATCGAATATATCGAACCGCAGAGAATCACAAAAGAATCCGTGAAATTTGCGTGGTCGACAGGTATTACGTGATCGGGGTGTGAGAATCGAAAGGAGAACGGTTCCCAAGTACGTTGGTCGCGTACGAATTCGTGTCTCGATTCACCGATCATCGATCGAGATCTCTTGTCAGATGCCACCTGTTTTCCCTGCGTTCCACGAACGTGTTCGACAAACTTAAGAAGCTCTTTCGGAGCGGCTTAAAACGTACGAGAAGAAGATCCGTCGAACCTCTTTTCCTTCCATCGAAGCGCGAGCAAGTTTCGAATTTCGTACTCGGGAATCAGAAGCCAAAGAAGCCGCTGCCTTTTAACTGGAGGGTCCATGGAACGTCGTGGAAGTCGGGAAAAAAGACTTCAAAGAGTACCGCGACGGGGATAGGTGTCCACCTGTTTTTCTAAAATGTATTCGTTGGAGAGAAACTCTTTTTAGGAATCGGAATATGAATCGTGGAATTCCGAGGGGAATGCGCGATGAATAAATTCGAGATATTGGGTAAGGAATTTTTTTTTCAATCTTCGAAAGATGACGATCACGTACCAGAGGGGATACGGAACGTTTTCGACAGCGTACGCTACTGGATCCTACGAATTGGAGAAAACGAGAAACGCATCGACAGGCCGGTGTACACACGGTAGCATGATACGTGGTCGCGTGATTATGCGCGATACACGTGACCCGGGTGCGAATGCGTCCTCGGGATGGGCGGGTGTCGATTGGTCCAAGAACGGGTAAAAGCTTACCGACTGCCATGGTGACCCGTTGCACGAGAAACCGCTGCTAACAATCCGATAATCTGAAACAGCGAAAACAGCATTGAGTCACCGATCGCGAACACCGCTTCATTCGCTGAAACAGTATCTTTCCATTTAACCCTTGTACGCTCCTAAAAAATAGCTACGTAAAAGAGACTACCATACCAAATCAACCATTTTTATTTTACACATTCGATCAACGTATTACGTTCTATTTTTAGCGTCGCATTTTAAAGAAATACATTTCACGACGTAGAATTTTCACCCTGAAGAACGTATAAGGGTTAAACAGGGTTAAAAGGGTTAAATATTAGCTTGCTCCAAAAGTTCGTTTTCGATTCGTCCACATAATTCATGTCAGGAATTAGGTATTATTAGTATTAAATTTATATAAAATTTGAGATTTTATATATTTAATAAATTTTATAATAAAACATTAAGCATCAAAATATTAATAGAAAGATTATCGCATCGTTTGTATTTATTTAGCAACATCAAAGAAACGCATTCCGAAAGTAACTTTTGTTTAACGTTTTCTAAATCAATCTTTGCAAACGTAGGGTAACTGCACCAATGGATGAACATTTAAGAAATTGTTCAGGAAGACATTTTATTTAAATAAAAAATATGTGAATTAAAATGTCAAAAATAAATGAACACAAATAAAATGAAATTATTATTATTTCTCTTTATTAAACGTCAAATAAAAAATATAAAAAATACCAGTCAATGAACACTACATTCTAGTAATTATTGTTAATAATAATTTTATTAATATTTATTAATAATAATTACTAAAATATACAAAAGTGTTCATTTATTGGTGCAGTTTACCCTAGTTGCCTCAAAATGTCCGAACCGAACCAAAAATGAGGGAAACAAACTGCCCTAAGCCTGTTCGCACTTTTTTTCTCGGCTGCAGTCAATCAACGAGCAGGATCGATCAATCTCCGTCCGTGCCGGTCAATATTCCGGCGAAATTTTCGCCGGATTGGAATTCCATCCTCTGACGGAAAAGCAAAATGAAAGGGACAAAGGAATTCATGAGGGGTGAAAAAATAAAAAGAATGGCGAACGCGGGGAAAAAGGAAGTGATTTTTCATCTCGATCGTGGTCGCAGTGTCTCGATCATGGCCCGGCTTGCCACCCTATCGCGATGCTTTCAGCGTCAGTTTCATTCATCGCTGAAAATACGCACGAATATTATATTTAGCACGGACGCAGGGAGACGCGTGTCGCGCGACAGCCACGACAGGTTTATGGTGGCATGGTGCGACGGTACGGGGTGGCGGCACGGGGCGAAGGGGGTTGGGATCGGGCGCGGGCCGTCTCATTCACGTTTTATCTACGCGATATTGGCCGGAGATCTCGGGGACTCCGTTCATCTTCACAACCTTTCCTACTTCATTCTTGAACAAGTGCCGGCGCGTCCCGCGATTCTCCAAATCAAACTATCCCCTCGCGAATTTATTTCTCTTCGTAACCGCGGTTCATACGCGGCGAGCATATTTTTTAACAGCCTGTAAGAGTGAAGATGTTCAAACTGTAAATATTTATTGATGAAAGCACACAACTAAGAATAACAATTAATAAATTTTTAAAAATTTACAGACGCAGTTGTTTCCTCTTTCTTGAAAAGGATCCTTATTGGGATCGAAACGTTGAAAGTTTAACCATACTACCACGATTGCTTTAATTTAATTTCTGATCGAACCTTTGCGCCGATATCATCTATACTTCTTGTTATAAACTACCCTACGATCGATAATCAACAAACACAATTAAGAATAACAATATACAGGGTGTCTCAAAATTCCTTCAACATCCGGAAATGGGAGGTTCTTGCAAGTTACTGGGATCAAGTTCAGGTTACAAATAGTTGGGAGGTTAATCCGGAGTCACTATTGAAAATTGCTGTACCATTAACGCAAAATATTATGTACATTACTAGCTGACCCGACAGACGTTGTCCAAATTTCAATTTTAACAAACAATAAAAAGCTATTGGAAATGTGTAGAGAAAGTAAAAACGAGGAAAACACGTATTTCTGAGTGATCATTAGTAGCGTTTTCAAAAATTATGATTTTTCCAGTTTGTCCGAATTTTCCGACTTTCCTATGTAATTCTCTTTCGAATTTCTATTCCCACGAAATTTTTCCAGGAACATAGCGAACGAGACAAAGAAAATTACGCGTGTCCATCGTTCTCGATTTCGTAGAAAATTTCCATAGAAAAAAGCACCTTCATTTTTTCCCGAATTTTCTATTTTTCCGGGCAACCTTTCCAATTTTTCTTTCCCTGAAAACCTTGTTCGGACTATTTGGAACACTTTTTCAAAAAAATTAATTAATCAATTAATTCCATAAAATAAATTATTCTATGTGAGAAATATTTAATTTTCGCGTTAAGCTTACTTTTTCCAGGATATTTTTTTAAACCTTGTGTCCTGATTTTTCTGAATTTTTATAAAGGCATTTCTCGCAATCATGTGGGTGAAACTCGTCGGCGATATTCGGCAGAATGGACAGGTTTTCGATTCGAATTAAAGAGAAATATTGATCTTAACAAAATTTAAGAAAATGGCCGAAAATAATAGATCTAGACGTAACACCCTCTAAAGGATTAACATATCGGACACGCTAGAACGGCAACGTAATTTCCAGTGGCATGCTTCAGCGGCACTATTCGACTTTGAAGTGTTACCTTCGGAAGTATAATTATTCCCCGACATGCCACTATAACTTTCCACGTGATAGTGCTAAGTAAATGCGCAACTGCGCCTGCATGCGCCTCGTTTGCATCCGGTAGGGAAGGATGAAGTCGCTCGGTTGCATGAAAACCGCCCATTACGCCCGGTTCCTGAATTTTCGAACAATAAACGGCGGGATTCTCGAAACTTGTAGCGTGACCGAACAACCCTGGAAATTTTCATCGTTCTCGAATATATTGTGTGTACGCAGACAGTATGCACAATATTCTCCTAACAATGAAATTGATGAAACAATACGAGTCCAACTTATTCTGGCCAGAGAAGCCACTTAATTTCACAGTGAACCACGGATTTAATTAAATTTTAGTGGAACGACGCCATTCACCTTCCAGTATTTCGTTTTTCCTGGATTTATATCCGTTTTGCTAATACACTGTTTCATGACGAAGATAATTCTGTTTTAATTAAGGACGTCCATGTCCGGAGTAAATTTCTCGGGACATCCTGAAGAGAACACGTGTCCCCTTTACTTGACGAGCGAATCTCCAGGATCGATGTTAATCCTTGAACTCGTTTAAAAGAATCTCTTCATCGTTTATCTGTTTCGTTCTCTAATTTTTCTCCTCGGCAGAGACCAGTTATTTTTTTTGAACCAACAGTTTTAAATTCTCTATGTATTTTTGGATTATCAAGTTACTAGAGAAATTTGTTTTTCTTTTTCAAGACACACCGCTCGTGTTTTATCGAATGTAACTACTAACGCGAATTAGGAATTTGGGTCAAATAAACTAAATGAACTTCTTCTTGGTTCCCGAGATATATTCTGCTTGCCAGGGGAAATCCCAGTTACCAAGAACGTGTCTGCGATCTTCTGGACCCTGCGCAAATCCCTCTTCATCTTCGATGACTGGAGATTTTTATTGACAATGAAAATTGTCGTGAATATTACACAGACAATTTATTACCAATTATTTTAACGAGCTGGAAGTATTACTATCTCGTCTAGTAATTTTTATTACTCACTAAAACCTGCATCAGACATGGAAGACCTACGTTTACAATTTCAAGGCACCCTAAATACGTTTACGTTCCAAAGGTTAAGAAAGGGCAGCCAGTAAGGGATGAACCAGGAAAAAAATAACACAGGCGTGTAGAAACAGAATTGGAGACCCGTTTCCTTCGAAATTTCTCGCTCGAATTCCACTATAGTAGCTCTCGGAGCTTCTGGTTGATGCAGCAACCAGAGTTGCTACTATTTTCGTGCGGCTTCCGACGAAGACAGAGAGTCGTCGAGAGCGTGCCAGAAGCGGACGGAAGAGAGGGAGAAGAGAAAGAGCGAGAGGGAGATCACTCTCGGGTTATCGTTCCCATGAAAGCTCAAGCACTCTGATTTACTCCCCTGTCCAAATGGATCAGCTGATGGGACGAATCATGGCGGAACGATGCGCGAGCTTCTCGTCTTCGACGCGATGTTGCTCCGTTGCTACATCGCTACGCTTCGCGCTTCGAGGCCTCTCCTTTTTCACTTCACGCTCCCTTAACTCCCCGCATCCTTCAGGGTTTTAAGGTTACGGAACGACCAAGGGAGAGACGCGACGCGATTTTTAACAACAAACCGACCGAAGTCTCTTCACGGTAAATATCTAGATTGAATTTATTTAGACTCTTTACAAGCGTCTTTATAATTTAAAGAATTTTCATACAAAAAATTTCGAAGATCTCGAAACACGTCTGCCAAGTTTCCCCGAAAATATGTTGAAGGAAGTATCGGAATAAATGAATTTTCTTAAAACATGTTTTAGAAACAAAATTTTCAGTATTTGTTTATATGTGCACGAGTACATGCATGTGTTTTGTAAGCGGTTGTAATTACATAGTGAGCATTCTTATAATCAGGCTCAATTGGGAGCTACGTTATCAGAAATCGTTGAATGCTGATCGCAGTTTGTACCAGTTGCCGCGAAAACACACGATCCCGTTTAAGAATCCATTGCCAAGCGTTGAAACGCTGAAAGATTCGACCTTGAAACGACAGCGACCTGCCAATCAGAATATTTGCCACTTCGACTTAAACGACTTCATTCGATGGAGTTTCGTCGCGTTGTCCGAAACACTTGACACTTTTATTGCGATAATTAGATCCCGCATTGGACTTGTCTTGACATCGCCAATCTACTTCTAATTGCCAATATTGATGGTCCTTCTCGTTTTTTTTCCTGCACCCTCTAACAAGAATAATAAAAATCGTCGTCCATGTACCATTCACTATAAAATGGCCGATCTAAAAATAGTAAAGCTTTTATATCGTCAATATTGCTGGTCCTTCACGTCTTTTTTTCCTGTACCCTCTAACAAGAATAATAAAAATCGGCGTCCATTTACCATTCACTATAAAATGGTCGATTAAATTAAAAATAGTAAAGCTTTTATACCGCCAATCTACTTGTTATTGTGAATATTGCTGATCCTTCACGTCTTTTTTTCCTGCACCCTCAAACAAGAATAATAAAAATCGTTGTACATTTACCATTCACTATAAAATGGCCGATTACATCTAAAAATAGTAAAGCTTTTATACCGCAAATATAATTTAAATTGCGAATATTGCTGATTCTAGATGTTTTTTTTTTTTCCACCCTCTAACAAGAATAATAAAAATCATCGTTCATTTACCATTCCCTATAAAATGGCCGATTACATCTAAAAATAGTAAAGCTAATTATTCGTTGGCCACTTCCTCAATTTTATCATGTACATCCTCGCGATTACACCGTCGTGAATATTTTCCAGATTTAACACCAAACTCGCGATTCCTCCGGGAATTGAATCGGACAAAAATGGCACGATTTCGCGGAGAGAATTTCCGCGTTTAAATTCCTCGTCAAATAGGATCACTGCATGCGCCGTTTGAATAGTACAAAACGGCATTTCGAGGCGGCGGCGCGGCGCGGGATTTCCGCAAAATGGATCCGCATGCAAAGCAGTTGAAACACGTTTCTTCGCCGTTCTATTTCTGCTTCAAGGTGAGAAAGAAGTTCACCGCGACGGTGGGTCAACCCGAACCGCGTTTAACACCGCGCACCAGATGCACCTGCTCTTTTTCCCGAGACGCGTGTACGAGAGCCAACGAGACTAAACAGAAAAAGTAAAACAGAAGAAGAAGAAGAAAAAAGAATGCATCCGGGGACGATAAGCGCGTGCGACCCCTTGACAAGCGTGCACGCGTAAAAAGCGAGAACGCGTGCACGGCTCGTTCCTTTGAATGTGCGGATCGCTCATTAACATCAGATACCGTAAATTAAGCCGATTCGGAACTCAGCGAACCGTGAGTACGCCCTCGCTTTCTCCCTTCTTTTTCAATGGCTCGTGCGCGCCGCTAGTTCAAGTAAATTTTCATATCGTATAGCTCTATGTAATATATTTAAATAATATTTTTATCCCATACTACGCGTAATCTCTGATCGATTCCACGATAAAAGCTTTTCTTGGACTTGGCAAGACTTCGTTCTTTAATAGCTTTGAAGAATACTTATTTCAAAGTAATGATACTAAATATCGCTCGCTCGTTATTGCTCGTTAGTCATTTATATAATTTCTAATTATATAAGTTCTAAAGATATAATTCTATATTATATTAAATTTAATAATATTATATATTTATAATATAATATTATATTATATAATTATAATACATTAAATCTATATTATATTAAGTTCTATAATAAATAATAAAAAATAATAAATTCTGTATTCTAAATTATATAAGTTCTAAAGATACGAAATCCAAAGTTGATGCAATAATAGGACTGATTCTAAACTTTTTTAACATCGAAGCTGTTAATGATTCAGCAAAACATATTTCTTGACGAAAAAGTGTTTGCAAAAGAGTGCAAGAGATTTTAAGTTCATGTTTATGTTCATTCCTTTAAGTTCATGTAGTTTTAAAATAAAGCGTTATCGCTACAAGAGGAAACATAAAATTTGACGTTTTCTCCATCTAGAATCGAGGTATCGATCACCGTGGGCATCGGCGAAAATCGATCGTGAAACGATTCGATCGCAATACAGAGGTTACCTTTCGATTCGTACGCGACACGCATTTTTAAATGCATTGTTTGCAGCTTACGCAACCGATTGGCGCTTATGGCACCGTCGTCGTCGCTGATCAAAGGACCGCGTTATACACGGTCAATCGAATCGGTCGACCCCCTTATCAAGGTCTGCCAATGCGAATCAAACTGTTATCAAATCGTACATTAGAAAATAAAATAGAAAAAGTAAACTATGTACATATCAAATCTGTATCATCTCTTTAAATTATTCAACAAATTCTGTGGGCATATATTTTACAAAGTATGTGTAACAAATTTGGATGGACACATTCTTGTTACTTTTACAGAGAAATTTCATTGAATCTTTGCAAAATTTTCAAATGCAACTACGCTGGATTACATGATAATATCTATCGATTGTACCAGTATTATTTTTTGTTTTTTTTTCTAAATACTTATATAAAAAGGGCTTCCATAATAAATAATAATAATAATTAAAAAATAATATAAAATACTCGTAACTACATACTTAGCGTACAATCTCCAACCTCCACTATTGAAATTTCCAAGAGAAATCACGCGAACAATTTTTTAATCTCACCAGAGTCCGATTAAAAAGTACAATCTGTGCCGATCGAAAGCTAGAAAAACGACGAGGAAGTCGCAGGGAAAAATAAAGGGGATTCATCAGAGGGCCGGAGAGCACGAACGAAAAACCAGTGGGCAGTCACGTTATTACAGTTCGCGATGGTACGAGCGAAGGAAAAAAGAAAAGAAAAGGGGGAGTACACACGCGCACGCAAATAGGACTCTCGCATCGAGGTCGTAGTTTGAAAGTCCGAAACGAAAACTCCGAGAGGGAACGATTTCGCGAGTTTCGCTCGAGCGTCTGGTTAGGTTCGGCTGTCAGGTTCGATCTATTAATATACACGGTGGGCTGCTCGGCTAATTCCTAATGGAATATTCGTACGGTTTTCTCGGCTCGTGGACGCCTTAACGGGCAATGCAACGAACACACGCCCGAAAAATATCCGACCCCGTTCGGAAATCTGTTTTGGAATTGTTGACATTTTTTTGTGGATTAAATCGCGTGATAATTGGCTCGGAGAGTAGCTATAATCCCAGGAGATTAAGAGAAGAACAAAAAAGTATGTATGGTACTTAAATTACAATAAATTGCATCGATAGTGAATTAGTTTATACAATTCTACAAAATGAGAATGTTGTAGAGTAACTGCACTAGTGAATAAACTGTTGCATCAGTAAATGAACCCTTTTGTATATTTCAACTATTTTGTATATTTCAAATAATTATTATTAAGAAACAGCAATAATAATAATTATTACCAATAATTACTAGAATGTAGTGTTCATTGATTGGTATTTTTTATATATTTTATTTAACGTTTAATAAAGAAAAATAATAAAATAATTTCATTTTATATGTGACAAATGAAGTACATATATTAATTCATATATTTTTTCTTTAAATAAAATATCTTCCTGAACAATTTCTTAAAGGTTCATTCACAGGTGCAGTTACCCAACTAACCTGTAATTAAATTGCAGGAGAAACGATTCCTTTCCCCGAAAAGCGACAGTCACCCGATCAGCTGATCGTCCCCACGTGCTCGGCGTTCCTCGCGAATAATATTCGTCCCCGCGCACGCGAAATTATGCTCTACTTTCCGGGAATACATATTTCTCGTTGCTGAGCACCGACGAAAATAAAGCCGTCTTACGGTAATCGCTCGGAGCCGAGGAATTTCGACGGCCAGCAGATATTAACGTTCATCGAGCGTTTTCATTGAAAATATATCCCGAGAGTTACGCGAATAGAGGATTATTAAAATCGACGAGAATCTACCAACAAAACCGCGGA
Source organism: Lasioglossum zephyrum (assembly GCA_028455615.1). Lineage (NCBI taxonomy): Eukaryota > Metazoa > Arthropoda > Insecta > Hymenoptera > Halictidae > Lasioglossum > Lasioglossum zephyrum. The sequence goes on from CM052333.1 coordinate 4,385,411, forward strand.
AATTGCTCCCATAAAATCCGTGTATACTGTACACGAAAAGCAATCGCCCGATAACAAACTTTTTCGATTCGCTCACCTTATAATCCTATGGGAGCGATTCGTGCGGGCAGTTCCAGCGACTCATTCTTCCCTCGTTTTCCTTTCGAGTCGCCGGTAAATCCTCGAGCACGTAACGACCTTAAATCTTCCGTAAATCTTCGGTAAATTTCCCAGCGATAGTTAGCTGTTTTATTTTCTCGAGGAACAGTTGTCGAGCCGCGAGTGGCAATCAATCAGTCGGAGCGCGATTAAGTCGAAGCGTTTCGTCGGAAATAACACTCAGCATCACGAAACTTTTTGTTTCTTCGCGGCGAGAGAGTGCATCAAGGGTTGCATTGTTCTCCGTCACCCTTTCCTCCTTTCTCTGCCCCTTCGGAAGCGATAGATCGAAACGAAGAGATACCGCTTCCAACAGCGTTCAACGACGTTCCCATCAACCACTGTTTCGCCTCTCTCAAGAATCTTCTTCCTTCATCAAACTACCATTCAACATCGGTTTCTTCTCCGCTAGAACAATTTCAACTTGCTCCCCATCTTCGGTCTAAATTCCTCCGAGTTTTCTGTTCGGGAAGTGTAAACTCTGGAACCAGAGTTTCGGGATCTCTATCTTTAGATAACAGTCCGCCACAAACTTCTGTTCAAACAACTGTTGGGAAATGTTTGTACGTCGAATCGAAACTCTTCCGAGTAATTCTTCGAAGTATTCTTCTCTCGAAGATCAAGGACTTCTGAGAAAATCTATTTTCAACTGTCCGCGAACGAAACACGGCGGTGAAGCGCGTTCTGGCTCTTGGGATTCCAATTTCTTTGTTTATAATTGTTTGCACAAGCGGGGAAAACCGAGTTCGATCTGCGGAAAAATATTCCCTCTGGAAGTTCACAGTGGCTCCACAACACTACCGCGACCGACAACTTCGACGACAGCAGCGCGCTAGTTTAACATCATCTCTTCTTCAAACCTTGTCGAACAACCACACACGAATCCTTATTCTTCAAAACTGAATCAAACACTTTAAAAATTATTGCAGCTTCTTCAATCAAGTCCGCATCAACAATGGATTGACTATAATGGAGGTCACGATATAGTCTCTTCCGGTGGTCTGTTCGCTCTTCAGGTTCTATTTGCATTGAAACACAGGCAAACGTCTCCGAGTCTCTTTTCGTAAATGTTCTAGTTCCATTTGCTTTGAAACAGAGGCAAACAGCGAGACAGTTACCACTTGGCAATCTTCAGCAATCTTTTCTTCTTCTTGTTTGCAGAAATTGGCGAGGTTGGAGAATGATCTAGCGAGACGCTGACTGTCGAATGATCTTCGCGATCGAGACTCTCCTCGTGTTGTTGCGAACCGGGGTTGGAAGGAGGACCGGCGCGCATACACGGGCCAACACTTCACGGAATACTGACAAGTCAAGGCAGAGAAGAGGAGCCCCGCGACGATGCCATGTGACCGTCATTCGTGCTCTCCTTCTCTTCTCTTCACTGCCACCACCCACGCATCTGGCAGTGCCCGAAGAAACGCCCATGTGCGCCGGCAGCGTTATTTCGAGATAAACAAGGAGGGCCCCCGAACCAAGTAAAAAGGGAGACACCCGGGGGTTTGTTCCTCTAAAGGCGAGAAACACGCGGCCGATACTAAATATAATTAACCCTCGACGGGGCCTAGAACCTAACCGCCATTGGCTATGGTGGAACGGAACCCTCAGGGACGTTTTCCACGAGGAATATTATTTCGTTGCCCATAAATCGATTATTTCAAATAAATGTCTTTGAATATCAATTGCAACCCTAGTAGCACAAAAATATTAAATGGATATTTTTTTCAAATATTGGAAAAATATTTTTTAAGCCACATTTTTTCATATGAGAAAAATATTGGATTGGAATATTGTATACATGTGCAATGTACAATGACAACCATTATCTGTATATTAAGATTTGTAATTGTATTGTAAGATTTGTTTTATAATGAGAAAGAAATATTTGTTACTTAATATAAAACAAATATTGTATGTATATTTAAATATTAAAGAATGATTGAATCGCTTTATATTATTACGTGAATGTGTATACAATATTTTGTGCTACTAGGGAATGTTGTTAATAATAAATGTTAAATGTTGATTGATTCATTTTGATGATCTTGAAATTGATTGTTTCAATGATCGAGAAATTATGCTGGTTCTCTTCTCTCTATATCCGAGTTCGAAAAACTTGCACGCCAAACAGATTCTGTAAGTTATCGTGGAATACAATGTTCAATATTATTCTCGCGTTTGAAACCGAAGTCGAGCAAAGTTTTTTACGTATATAACATTTTTCTCGACTCCGTTCGAAACGAATGTAAACACGAATGCCGATGGGTAAAACATAGAGGTCAGGAAATGATTTCGTTCAGTTTCATCCATTCGTTACGGACGTCCGTATAAGAATTTAATTAGCGTTGCTTAATAAATGGCAATTAAGCCCGTTCTCGTAATATCGCTGTCACGTGTTCAATATGGTAAACAATATATTGAATTGGCTCAATAAATTGGATTGGTAGCTAGCGATTATTCACGCCCCGCCGACGCGGCATATCCGTATCAAAGGGAGAGATATGGATCGATTGAATTAATTTTAATTACATCCGTTGCAAGCTTCATTAATTCTTTACATTTTAATATTCGTCCTCGTAATCCCTCGTGATTTCTATTATGCTAATGCTGTCCGGTCGAAACTGCATTTACCCACAACTCGTATTGTATACAAAATCATTTATACCAAATGAAAATTCTACGTCGAAATGCGTGAAACGTGTTAAAACATTCTGTTCGAGGTAATGCCATTTAAGTAACGTTACGAATAAAATATAAAATACATCCTAGTTGAGGAGACTTATGACCAATATTTTTCAACAGATGACCGGAAGCCATTTCTTCTCCAGCGCGAGAACGCACCGTATCCAAAAGAAGAACTTGAAGAAGAATAAACCGGGCTAAAAAGGCTGAAGTAATCCTTGAAGAAGGAGCACTTGACGAAGAAGAAGAGAACATCGTTCGTGCACGAGCCGCTGTAAAGAATTCTTGTTGGGGTAAGGTTAGTGCCGCGCGCGTGCACGGTTGCGTGTCTGTCACGCATGTGCGTACGGAAACAGAGCGGAGCGCGTATTTTCTCCGGCGAAGCGTTTCCTTTCGGAGCAGAACACTGTGACCCCTTCGACGTCTTCAACATCCCCCTTTATCGATCCCCGCGATCACTGGCCGGTCCTAGCCGCTATAAAATGCAGATTTTTTTAAATAATATCACGATTGGCTCCGAGAACATGCAGTACTGCAACAGGAAAAGGACCATTTATCGCTGAGGCGATCCTGTTCGCGGCTTGATTAACAATCAGCTGAACCGTCTTCGCCAGCGGCTCCATTGTTCGCGACTTTTCGCCCCGTGTCGACGCCTGTGGCGGTTCGCTGCGGTGTTGCCGTATCCGCTAAAGCTTTGCGCGGTTTAGGTGGTTTTGGAACGTTGTTTTCGACTTTGCGAGGAATTTAGGGGCTTTAGAAGGTCCTGAGGAAAGGTTACACTATTTCTAACAGTCCTTTTTTTCACTAGAAACCGATCTAATTAATTCTAAATGATTAATGTCCGTCGTGTATACTGGAAACTCGAACTCGTTCGAGAGTCGAACGCTTTAATGTGACATGTAGTGGACATTTCTGCGTGCACTTGGTGGATTTAGCTACGGTTAGCTGTGTTATGAAACACTCTGTATAATTCTCCGTGGTGCTTGCGGAATTGGCGATAAGAGTAACTGAAGCGATAGCAGAAACAATAAGAACATTGATAGTTCTGGTTTTGCGTGGTGCAAGTTCCTTCAATTAGTCAGAGGTGAATTTTTCTTAATTCGGATGTGCCACGGGTGGTGATAAAAGGAAATATTCGTGTGGAAGTAGGTCGTTGGGAAAGGTTAATAAAAGTTCCAAGGAAGTAATTATATTTGCGATATCAAACTCGACGAGTTTGTAATTGCGCAGTTAGATGCGACATTCAGCATCTTACACAAGCCGGGGTAGTAAACAGACCGTATAATATACAGACCGGATGTAAATATCGTTAATCCGTTCCGACTTTGTGCCGTGGTACCGCAGATCCTTTCGTATTTCGTATTTTCATTAGAGTTTTAATAAACCGACGAACGAGCTATATTTACCTCACCCAGACCTTTTGTCTTATTGATGCCGACGGCGTACGCCTGGAAAAACTGGCGCATCCTGCATAGGTAACCCAGAAATATTTTTAGAAAATATGCAGACCCTTTTGTTTTTAAAGATTTTCTATAGTCGAAGAGCCACGGCCACTAGAACATCGATCCAAGATCATCTATGAAGGTACGAATTTTTATATTTACTTCTCACGAGAATGTGCTTTGCAAGCGGAAGATTTATTGGAATTTTTATTTTGTAAATTATCCGGGGTCGTTGAAGACTAGGGTTAAGGTACGAATTTTTATATTTTTTTTAAATATCTTTTTCAAATATTGGAAAAATATTTTTTAAGCCACAATTTTTCATATGAGATAAATATTGGATCTAACTATTACATGTATGTTTAAGAAATGTGAATTGAATGTTTAGAAAATATATAAGCTAAATATTCAGAGAATATAATATATTTAAATAACATTTAATTAAAAAGAAGAAACAGTTAGAAAAAAATATTTTTCTGCTAACATGAAATAGATATTTTCTGCCTCTTTGAAAAAAATTGTTACTTAATATAAAATAAATATTGTATGTACATTTGAATATTAAAAAAAGGTTTGAATCGCTTTTTAATATTATACGAATGTGTATACAATATTTTGTGCTGCTAGGGTGTTTTGGAAGTGGAAGATTTATTTGAATTTTTATTGTGTAAATTATTCGGGGTCGTTAACGACTCGGCTAATAGCAGTGGCGCAGGGTTTTGCAGATAAATTCTGCGAATTTTCCTTTTACTCCAAGCTAGCACCCGGCGTTTATGTAATTAGAATTGCATCAGGGTATTTTCGTTCCCTTTTCTACGATTCGATTCGCGATGGGGAACTTGCCGAGGGATAACGAGGCGGTCAAGGTGGAAACGACGCGGCGGGATTATTTGATTCGCGCGGACCGATAACGGATCAAAATAGTAAAAATTCCGTTTCACGGTGAGTGTCGAGGGTCAACCTAATTATCACGCTTACTATACCGTAGAACACGCTTACTGCAGAAGGTAGAAGCTAGGCACCTCTCTGCCAAGGGAATCGAAGCTGGCGTTGCCATTGCGAATGCGAGACTCGTTTCCCGTAATCATCCTCAAACACACATCTGCTACAAGAAATAAAAAAATGTCGAACCAAGTACTCCAGGTTTAACTCGTCCACCGTGATGTTAAAAAATATCAATTTTTACAATAATCTTAATAATTTTAATCAACAATATTTTTATGCTTTCGACGCTCTGGTTCGATCAATTATTATTTCACACACTATCTGCAAATTACAACAATAATATTTTTCGACGTTTCAAGAGAAATAGAAGAATCGCGTCTGCAAATGTTTAAACTTAATTATGCTTTGTTGTGCGTTAATTTAAGAAAAGAAAACTGTTACCTATTTACTTAGTGCAAAAGAAGAAAATATTTAATTAAATGGAAACACGTGTTGAAGCGATTCTTTTATTTTTCTTGAAAATTATTTGAAATAAGATCGAAGCGTCGAAAAATAATATTGTGTAAAATAATAATTGATCGAACCAGTGCGCCGAAAGCATAAGTACATTGTTAGTAATAAACTAGGATTGTTGTAATTCTTGTTCACGATTAAGGCACAACATTGTTATCATTATTCTTATAATTACTCTTTATTTCAGTGTGCTGAATCTGTGTATTCGTAGAACAATTCGAGATATTCAGCGATTGGAAGGATTTTCCTTCATAAATTCATTTTCGCGATAGTCCCATGACGGGTTACTGAACGAGGGCGGACCGAGACCGCCGGAAGTCGTGGGACCGCCATTAAAATGTGTGAAACACGTGTCGGCCAAATGTCACAGAGCCTAGCGAATCGGCGAGCGACCAGATTTCCTAGCTTTCGAGCAAACGGCACGTGACAATGCGAGCCACGGGGCCTCATAAGAAACCGGGGACCTCGTAACAGAAACAGGGTCTGTTTCGACGAATTCAGGGAGAACCATTTCGTTTCCAGCATTTTGCCTTTGTCCTCTCCCCTCCACCTTATGTTTTACTCGAGCCACGTTCGGAACCGACGACGATCCTACAGCTGTTTGCAATAAATCATTTATACCTTCCGCCCCTCGACTGGATACCGTGTTATGTTGCTCCGGGATTTCTTACTTCACCAAAAAATAGAATGTAACTGTCGCGCCACCGTGATGCCTGGGATTTATCGCGCACTCTCTGTTTCTGCTTTATGCAACGTTTATTGTGCATTACGCTCTGAAAAATAAACGGTACCAGAGCTTTCAACCGTTTGTTCCCTGTTGTAAAAATAAATAGCAATTACTTTCAATGAATGTACGGCGAAGTTGTATGTGGACGTAAAAAGGGTTTTGCACAGTGTGTGCTAATAATTTTATGAAAATTAACCTGACCGAGGAATTCTTTGTATATTCCATTCGTTTCGTACTGTCACAATTTTTAATTAAAAGAGTAATTACAATAATAATGATAACAATTGTCGTACCTTAATCGTGAATAATAATTACAACAGTCCCAGTTTATTACTAACAATGTATTTATGTGTTTGTTATTTATCGATCGTAAGGTTCTTTATAACAAAATCATCTGAAATAAGTTCGATACGTCGCAAAATATTATTGTCGCAATTTGCAGATAGTGTGTAAAATAATAATCCATCGATCCAGTGCGCCGAAAGCATAAATATATTGTTAGCAACAATTGTTATCATTATTCTTGTAATTACTCTTTTAATTAAAAATTATTACAGTACGAAACGCATTAATTTAAGTTGTAGAGTATAGGATTTGCATATTGACCAGAAAAAATTATAAAAACAAATTCGAAAATCATAAAGAGGTATAATTCAATTTACTCGAAGTCCTGTATTCAGAATTACCGATCGAAACTTTAAATGGCAATATGTTTAAAGGAGGGTAGGAGACAGAGAAATGTGAATGGAAGAAGGGTTTTTGATGAATGGAGGATCGTTGTTGTGTCGAGTCGTTTAGGTGAGTAGTGGACACGCGCGACAGCTTTCTTGGTTGAAAAGCTCCACCTCCTTGTGTCGGAGACAATAGCCTTTTAACAGCTGTAGGCAGAGGTACCGATAATCAGTGTCGTCTTCGACGGAAGCGAGACGAATGTATAATGAGCTCACGCATTCAGTCACGTTTTTCGCGTCTTCTTCGGTCGCCCTCTCCTCCCATAATCCCGCGGGGAATTTGAATTTCTAATGACGTACGAGGCGAGGATTATCCAGGAGACGCTTGGCTCTGTCAGCTCGGCTCCGCTTCGGCCTGCTCCGGCTTCGCCCGCCGCGGCTTCCAGACTTCGGCAAATGTGTACCTTCCACTCGCGTCGAATTAAACGGAGTGGCTAAATATTTGCGAACCGGGACACTCACGGACGAACGGTTTCGTTTTCCGTCACTGAGGTATTCCTCCCCTCTGCTCCTCTGCGCTACGATTGCCGACGCGCGACAGCTTCGACGGAAACTCTCGCGGTATATTTCTACCTGTCGATGTTTGCACGCGTCACATCCTATTTCGGATTTATGACCGCTCCAATATCCCTCGCGCGGACTAATTACTTGCTGGTTTCGCTGAAACTGTCGCGTAATTATGTTACATGGTAATTATAATTATCATAAAAGCTAAGGGACAGGTGGCATGAAACGGGCCACTGTTTGAATTCAAAGGGCCATTGTGAATATCCTGAAGCTGGGGGATTACTAGTTTATTCTCATTATGAATGCGAATAATAAATGTCAATCTCTAATACGGTAGAACACCGGACGCTTCGAGAAAACCACGAAAGTACAATTTTTATTTTTTACAGTAATTTTTAATTTTATTTCTAAGCATTTGAAACCCTTCTGGGTTTATTTCGCTTTACAGGAATAATATAACTAACGAGGGAACATTATTCAGTTGATACAAACCGATTTTGATGAAACGATGATTTAATATATTGTTTAAAAATATTTTCCATTAAAAACATACATAATTAAAAAAAATATCAAATATTTTTGACCACTGGTTTCCGAGATATCTTAAAAAATATGGTTGTGACCACCCACCTTCGAGGGCTGTTTTCACCTCTTTAGAGTGGATGGTTGCCGATAAAAAAAACACGTCTCAAATATTTTTGGAAGAACTATATCTCACAATAATAATACAAGTGAATATTCAATATTTTGTATTTAATTTGTTGCTGTTTGCGGCGCACAGTTTCAATCAATTGCTAACTAAATCAGCAATTTTACAATTTAAACAGCAACAAATTAAATATTCAACAATTACGATCGACATAATTATCGGCATAGTTACGAGTGTGTCTGCATTAGGTAACAGTAATTTTTATTTTAAGAATTAGTTTTGTAGGAGACATCGCCGGTCACGACTGAAAGTATTCCGAGCTCATGATCGAATATAAATTGAGACAAATTGAGTTTGCGGAGAAGATGATCCGATTCGTCTGGAATACGTTATTCGATCGATTTTAACTTCGGCGTGCGACTCTCCGGGAAGCCACTGGAAAAGTAGCCAGTTGCTGGAAGTGTCCTTACCGATGACGTTTGGCGAGGATATTTTTTCCCTCCGTTTCCCGCGACGACGGTGGGAATGAATTTTATTTCAGTGTGGAAAGAAGAAAATAGTTGATTCCCGCAGACCGTCCTTCTGGACCTGTTTGAAAACGAGCTCGTGAAATTCAGTTCTCCGTGCACGTTTCACCTTCTGTTCAGTAGCTTCCTTCTTTTTTTCCACACGGAAAACTTGAGCTCTTTTCGGAAGAACATTGGCATTTCCGCGGGGCATTTGCCGTATTCAATTCCTCATAAATTGAGAATGACCCAGACGATAGCAAGCTCTGCAGTGCTTTTTTTATTCTGGTAATGAACGTTGCCATTCGAACATAATTTGCAACGCGGATCCCAAGCCGATTTCCGATTGTAATTTTTCGAATGCCTCTCGCGTTTCGCTGCCGTGGAATATTCGGCATTTTTTTCGGCTCGCTCTTTTTCTAGCTGCGCTGAAGAATTGCCTATATTCTGTTCGCTTGTTTGCTAGACTGCGAGTCGGTTTGCAAATTCGCAGCAGTCGAGATAAATGCTGTACTACCTAAAGTTTATTTCGAACTGACCAAAGGTTCCTAGACGATAACTTATCGTGATTGGCGTTTCTGTTTTTGTCTGAGCGGTTACGAAATTCGAAAGAGCAATAAATGGAGGTCACATGATCATAATCCAGATCCACGCTCGACCGGTAACGTAACGAGATAGCATTCGAGGTCACGTGGCCGCAAGTGAAAGCCACAAGTCTCTGGAATCTCCCGCAATCAAGGCTCAGTATGCGACGACATTAATTCCAGTCAGATAGCGTTAAACACGGTGCTCCTAATACTTTGACAATTTGTTGTGTTGTGCGAATGAAATTTTGTTGTTATTCGAGTGTCGAGTTTTGTGCCAGTGTTCCTTCGGTGGTTTAAAAACGAATGGACCAACGATCAGAATCTCGGATACTTGTTAAAACCGTCTGACATAGGTAATTTGTAAAGATCATGTATTCGTGATAATTTTCATTGATCTCGCGGTGCGAGAATTATTTGCGTTCCCATTTGGAAATATTAATTTTAGCTCAGTTCCGACGTTTAATAAAAGTTGACGCGATCAATGACGTCCTGATAGAAATCCGAGGCGTCTTCGATTATCACGTTGCGAGAAGAATAGGTAATTTGTAGGGACCATGCATTCGTGATAATTTTTATTGATCTCTCGGTGCGAGAATTATTTGCGTTCCACTTTGGAAATTTATTATTTTATTTATTTATTTATTGATGCCTTAAACCTAGTTACCAATTTGGATATATTAATTTTAGCTCCGTTCCGATGTTTAATAAAAGTTGACGCGATCAATGACGTCGCTGATAGAAGTCCGAGGTGTCTTCGATTATCACGTTGCGAGAAGTCGCGATTTATAACGAACGCATTATGTACGAAGCTTTAATGAAAATCTCGTGCGCGTCGTAAGTACGATTTTTAATTGAAATCGGAGTCGGCTGATGTTATTATCAGATTATTAACGTTTGACGAGTCTCGTATTAATTTACAATGTAATTCGGCCTCCTTGTCGAATTTATCTTCATCATCTTCCGTACAATTAATTCAATTAAGCTGTCCGATGTTTTTGCATTTCAAATGTTTTCGAGAGGTGAAATTACGCGCGACTGTTGCCTCGGATACTTTTTTCCCCAGCAGAATAATGTTAAATTCCTGTCGCTCTTTATTAAAATTTTCTATTCTCTCTTCACTTTTATTCCCTTATATTTTGCTACGATGTTCGAGATAGAATGCACTCGTTTTCAACAAAGATTCGCAGACTCGTTTTAAATTAAAATTGAGTTGATTCAATTAGGGTTGGTCCGGTTCCACTGCTGCAATTTTCCTGTATTTGTAGGCACGTCAACCCGACCGAAAAAAACATTGTGGAGTCCGCAATGTAGACCAAGGTCGCACGAGTGATTTCAGTAGCCGATAAAACGAACAAAAAATATTCTATTCGGATTTTCGCGAACCGGGATCTTCGTTCCCGAAGGATCGCGAATTTCACCCTCCATTGGCGAGATGAGGTCTCCGGGTACCTATAAAACTATGGAAATCAATCCGTCCGGTCGAAATCAAAGAATTTTAGATAGAAACGAGATGGAGCGATGAAATTGTTTTTTAAATAAAATCTGAAGCTCTCCGGAATATGGAATAATTATGAAGATTATGGGACGAACGTTTTCCAACCTCGAAAAAAATGAAAATTGAAATTTTTAACAGTAATTCGATTTCTTGCAAAATCCGGAGAGGTCGTAGAATTTTGTGGCCAGATTTGAAATCAGCTTGAAAAAATCTATGGGAAATAATGGATAGCATGTTCGAAAAAAAATTGTTCCACACGTGGTATTGGAAAAAGCACAATTTTCTTAAAATCGTGCAAGTTCAACGAATTATTTCAAAGTTAAAAAACGTTCGTACCAAAATCTCCATAATTATTCCATGTTTTGCAAAGTTTCAGCTTTAGCTGTTTTTTTTATCTCGATCGACAATTATAAAAAAAATAAATTTACCGTTTTCATATCAGGACGTTTGTCACATTTCACTTTACTATGTATTAGTAGTCAGCACGTGGTTATAATAACAACTCTTAAATAATTTTTCACTTAGCAAGTAATTTTGCGCCATATAACCGTTGGTTTTTCGTTTTTTCTTTCCTTTTCTTTTTGCTTATTAAACACGGAAGTAAACTCGAACTATATAATTTACATTAATTAATTTTTACAGACGCAGTTATATAGTAACTGTTTATTTTGTTCACGGTTTTAAATAACTTTAAATAAATAGGTAGAAGAGTTTACGACGCACAGGTTCGACCCTACTATACTATATTTAATTAATTATATATTTATATAGCAAATATATATTTTTCTTAAAAATGGTCGTAAACTAGACCGAAACGTGAAACAAAAGTTCTATTAGTTTGCAAAACTGCTTAGTAACATAGGATCGATTCTGTGCGACGAAAATATCAATTAATTTATTCCAGCTTTAATTTAAAAAGAAATTTCTTTGCCCTATAGAAAGTTGTTTGATTTTGACACAGATTTCATGGGTTTGGTCCAGTGTGTGCCGGTCCGTGCGCAGGTGGATTCAGGTGCGTGTAAACTTTAGGATCGACGGTTTCGCGACGCGCTGTCCCATCGCGGCGTGGGGTGGTGGCGGTGGTTAGGTGGTGGTGGTTGGCTGGATTGCGCACACGCGCGGGATTTCCCGGGGAACCGGGTCTTTCCGGGTCTCCGACACGGTTTTCCCTCGTACGGTTCACTCCGGCGTCCGACGTGCGACACGGCAACAGGTGACGGGAACCGACTCTCTCTCTTCTCCGCGGAAGATCCTCGAAACGACTAGAAGGATCGCAGAGAGTGACTGGTGACGGTGACGCGGCGATCCACGCGTCTCTCATCCTATCCACGCGCGACCACGTTACGCTCTCTCATCGTTCGATTCAGAAGAAATCCTGCGATCGACCTACACGAACCGGTGCAAGAGGCTGTCTCTCCTCTCTCTTTCTCTCTTTGTTGTTCGACGTTAGCCACTCGACGAGGAATTAGGGGAGGATCCGGTTCGCCCAAGGGAGCAGAATTACCGAGGGAAAATGAGCGTCGAGGACGCCATCAATTATAAGCCCAGCGCGGAGGAGGATTACTATGCTCTCCTCTCGTGCGACGAGAACTCTACGGTGAGTTTCACATTTTTCTATTTTACATTGTTTTAATTGCTTCATAGTTTTTTTCATTGGGGTGGGTTTGTAGAGAATGGTCCAAGTGTTTTCTTGATGGGTGCTCGTTCATTGTAATTGGCGTGAGTGAATTTAACCATTGTATGAAGGGTCTGAAAAGAGGTGTTTCACACTTTTCTATTTTACATTGTTTTATTTGCGGCGTAGTTTTTTTCGTTGGGGGTGGGTTTGTAGGGAATGGTCAGAGTGTTTTCTTGATTACGGTGGGAGCTTGTTTATTGTAATTGGGGTAGGTGAATCTAACCATTGTGTGACGGGTTTAAAAATTTCGAGTTTCACATTTCTGTATTTTACATTGTTTTATTCACGGCATAGTTTTTTCGTTGGGGTGGGTTCGTAGAATGGTCCGAGTGTTTTCTTGGTGGATGCTTGTTTATCGTAATTGGAGTGGGTGAATCTAACCATTCTGTGACGGGTCTAAAAATTGCGACGTTTATGTTTCGGGAATGAAATTGGATTCAGAGTTGACATTCAATTCTGAAAGTAATTAAGTTTTCCGCTCGCGTGCAATGTACACGAAACTTTTGGCGATCAAATTGCAATGAAAAGCAGAGGCGTGGCCAAGGGTTGGAGGGGTTGGAATTGTTGCGTAAAAGTAAACAAATCTATACAGGACGTTTAAAGAGACGTGGAAACGTAGCAGAGTGATTTATTCGTTGATCGATGCGTTCGCAATACTGAATAAATCATTGTCAACGATTTGAATGCGTCCAATTGTATTCGCGATTATAATTGTCGTTTTCACGTGTCACAGCTTCATTATCTAGGGTTAAGAGGAGTGGCCGATCATTTTCCACGACTCACCCTAACTCCGACGCGAAGATAGTCAATCTAGTCGGCGACTCCCTTGATTTGACATTCTCCACGAGCTGGAGATTCCTCTACGCTCGACCGAAGCTCTCACGTATCAAACGCTCGACCGAAGTTACGCTCGGTTAATTAGCTCCAGTGTCGGCCGCGTCACAGAAGGATAATTCCATCAGCGTCCGACAGAACTTTAATCATCCGACACTGCCTGAACTTTTCGATTAGTATCGACCGACACCGATGTGGCGTGTGTCCGGTAGTTCGTTTAAAAAAAAATACGACCGTCGAATTATCCTCGTTAACGCCTTTCAATCTTTTTACTTCTCTCTCTCTATTTCTATCTCTTCCATTTTTTAAATCGGAAAGCGATTGAAGCGATTAAAATCGCAACGATTCGATTAACGCGTTGATTTGCACCTGTGATCGCTGTCAGGGGAATTAAATAAACGATTCCCATCGAATTACTCTGATTATACCGCTGTAATGGAATACGTGTCGATTAACCCGTTGTCCGTCGATGTCCATTCGCAGGAAATGACGCGACTCTCGTGACATTTCTGAGGTCATTGGTATTTATTTTTCGCGGCGCAACGGTTCGATCAAATTTTACAAACTACAAACTAGCAATATTTGTAAGTATACCCAAACGTGTCAATAGTTCGTGTCAAAAAATGTTCAACAGTTCTCGGGAAAATTTCTAAGATCATTGGAAAACGGGGATGAGAGACGAAGAATAATTCTTTGTACGAAATTTGCAGAGCTGTACGAGGAGTAAGAAGTTGAAACAATTCTTGGATTAACGCGATGCTGGGAAATTGAGTTAAATAGTGCAGATTGGTTAGGATTGAAATTGAAGATGGAATGTCAGATTTTTAAGTGCAAGGCGGATAGGGTAAGAAGTCGAAACGTTTCTTGGGTTAATGCGATGTTAGGAAATTGGATTAAATAGCGCAGATTGGTCGGGATTGAAATTGGACGTGAAACGTCGGATTAATACGATATTGCTTCTCAATGGGTTAATACTCGACACTGCGAGGTCGAGGATCGCGATTGTTGTAATAAAATTGCTCGAAACGGGCAGCGTCTTCTGCAATTACCCAATACTGTTCGTTTATCTCTGTCGCGGTGATAAACGCCTCGTCGTTCCTCGGTTGCAAACGAATGTTGCAAGAGTTTCTTCTGACAGTTCTATCAATTCCATCTTCCAAAAGCTGATCATTTCTGACGTACACATTGTCGCTTATTTTAATCGGTGAAAATCAATTATTTTTTGAAAGTCGTATTTTTATTTTTATTTATTTTTATTCGTATTTTCGTACATGTTTTTTTTATTGAATTGTTACACGTTTCTAGAAATTGCTGATCACAGAGAAACTATGTAGAGCAAGTATTTCCTTGAACAATTAGTAAGCTTTCAACAGAAGGAACTTTGGATGGTGCTCAATATTAGCGGTGCGTGAGAGGGTCTATACTACTTGTTTCAACGTCTATAGAACTTCAGTTCAAGTTTCGGTGCGTTTGCAAAGGTCTGGAAGTCCGAGCAAATAATATTTATCGCCAAGTTTCAAGAGCACCGCGCACGTTCAAACTTAAAAGACGCGAAAGTTGCGAGCGAGATATTGAGACACGTTGGTTAATGGAATAACTTAACGAAATACCAGCGCAACGTGACGGAGACCGTTTTTCAGCGTCGATAATTTACGTCGCGACGACACGATGAGCGAGGTGTTATCGAACGCACCTCCGACGGCGACGTGAAACGTCAGCGAGAGGTTTCCCATTTTCTGGTGGCCGCGCGAAACACCGCCCGGTTTCTCGTCAATTTCACAGTTAATGGGGACGAGTGATATTTGCCAGGCAATTTAATGAATTCGCCTAATGGGCGGGAGGAGGTAGAATTTCTTAATGGAACAACGACGGGAGCAGTCCGTCGGTAAACAGGCTAACACGATCGCTCATTAACCCCCTTCCACCCTAGCCAGGCTTTATTTAAAGCCGCGATCGTTTATTTTCCGTGGATCGCGAGTAACGAGAACATAACAATCACTTCGAATCGCTTCGAACACACTGGAAATTGCGCCGCTTTAAAAACACCCACCTGAAGATATAAATCGACGTTCGAAGTTCTCTTACCACGTTTTTTTTTTAATAAAGTGGTCGCATTGGCGTCCCGCAGATTTTTATAGGAATTCATGGAGATAATATGTGAGATATACCCTTTGTGAATTCCTACAAAAATCTACACGGGGCACAGACAAGATTGTTTGATGGGAAGGTTAACACGGTACGATAGAATTAAAAATTGTTTGTTATGTGAAATTTTTTTTCTTAATAAAGTGGTCGCATTGGCGCCCCGTAGATTTTTATAGGAATTCATGGGGATAATATGTGAGATATTACCTTTCGTGAATTCCTATAAATATCTACACGGGGCACTGACAAGATTGTTTGATGGGAAGGTTAATATGGCACGATAGAATTAATAAATTGATTGTTATTTATGTGAAATTTATTTTCACAAGTTTGCCGTTCTTTTTGTTCCAGGTGGAACAAATCACAGCCGAGTACAAGCTTCTTGCTCTTCAGTACCACCCGGACAAGAACGAAGGCGACAAGGAAGCAGAGCGGAAGTTCCAGCAACTGAAGGTTCGTTTTTCTCTTCCTCTTTCTTAACCCCGTCTTAACCTCGTCGCGACCACTGAACAAACATCTTCGGTACCGATTTATATTCACTCGATTCTTATATACCACAGGTGATTTTAATTCACACTGTTTTCTAGTTGTGTAATTTTCCCTGGTATTTATTTATTTATTTCATGGTTTATTTTAATGTAGTCGTATTAATAGCTATTGTAGAGTATTGTTAGTGTTTATGGAGTATTATTTCCGTACACTATTCGACTTTATAGCTTGTGTGTTTTGAAAGAGTTCGTTTACCATTCCATAAAATGATGCAATCGAAAGAAATATGAAGTTCCTCATTGGAAGTATATCGATGAAAATCGGTTCGCCGGAAGTCTAGTTCGAGGATGCGAATTAATTAATGAGTCACGAGAAACTGGTTTCGCGATTGCCTTGTTTTGTTTTTTTGTAAAAGTCAATGTTACACGACAGTGTTTTACGAGGATCGATCATCGTGTATAAATAATGTATCAGTTTCAAGTACAATTTATTAATGCGAATTTATAATATCAAAATAATACAAAGATTTTCTATTGAATTTCAAGTATACTTCAGCTAATTCTAGAACATCTCTTATCATCTTTTATTCGGTGTCCAGATAAAATATTCTATCCTACTCGCGAATCGATTCGGTTGAACAAAGATAAAACGGAATCGAATCAAATTCCATTTCGATATCGTATAATTTTATAACAAATTTGCATACGAACGCATAAAGCACCGCAAACCAATTGAATTTAGTCTCCGAATTCTACCGAATCCCACACGTTATAAATCGACGAAAAAGATCGCGCGATGTATGAAGTAATCGGATGGCGCGTATCAGTTCCCACCATATTTATTCTCGCTCTCAAATATTCGCCGAATAAAACAATCAAAAATTCAAACAAGGATAACACAGTACAGGCGTGTTATAATTTCCCCAAAATTGTCACACACCGCAAATTGCATAAACGAAACGCGAATGTGTACGCGACAGGAATTTTCTCTGACATTTGTTTCGCGATGGCAGATTAATTTCTCCACGTGGTTATTAAAATATGCATCTATTATATGGTATTCGAAAAGCTCTAAATACGAAATCATGCTAGAGAGAGTGCAGCATAAATTTCTAAAGTTTTGTTCATTTAAGCTAAGTAATCCAATGTCAATCTTTGATCATGATTACTCCGCAATAATAACTGAAATGAACCTGGAACCATTATCTGCAAAGAAGAATAATATCCGACCGGAGCTTTATTTTTCATTTAATTAATAATCATGTGGATTGTTCCTCTTTACTTGAGCAAATCAATTTTTATTTTCAAACACTTAGAGCGATATCTAATAATATATATTTATAATCGTGGTGATTTTGTTCACCAATTCTTTATTAAATTTTCAAATACAACCTAGCAGGATTAATAAATAAATAAATAATAATAATATCAATCGTAGAAGCATTCCTATATATATAAATATTCCTATCTCCAATAGTCTTATATATTTTTTTCTTTGTTATTGTTAACAGTTTTGTAAAAGGATCTCTCATTCCGTTTATAATAAATAATAATAATAATAAATCAATGAACGAGGAAAAAAATGGAAAACGATGAATAATCTTTTTGTCATACGATGTAGAAATGGTTCTTAAAATTTTTTTTCAAATTTCCTGAAGCTTCGTGTCGCACCTACTCATTTTTCTCATAAGCGCGCAAAGTCCGCAGTCCCCCCTTATCACGCTATAAATAAAATGCTGTAGCGAGGAGATGATGACAGGGCTTTATGAAATTTATTCCGTAGTAGAGACGCGGCATAAGAGCCGAGATTGAAACGCGTCAAAAGCTCCGCGATCAAACGCGTATCGCCCGGCGATTGAAAGGCTACTCGTTTGTTTCCTCTTTTCTGTTATGGCAGCACGCGAAAGAGGTTCTCTGCGACCCTGAAAAAAGAAGCAACTACGACAAATGGAGGCATAGCGGGATCGCTATCAGCTACAAGCAGTGGCTCGGAATGAAGGAGCACGTTCACCAAGTGAGTAAACTTGACGGAAATTCCATTCCGCGACGTTCTATAAGTATAAATCGCAACAATAGACAGCGAAAATACCTGTCGAACCCGTTCGCGCGAGAAATTTCATGGTCCCGGGATAGAATGATGCTCGTAAAATTTTCTGTTGGAACGTCGAACCCCTATCGCGAACAGTCTCGGAGAACACATTCTTCGGAAAATTAGAAAAAGGGTCCCTTTGTCGCGCGAGGAACATTTTTCTGGAAATTGTTTAGAGCTCGATGAAGCGAATCTGTTTGTTAAAATTCCAGTTTAATGTTGCGACGCTCGGTCGAAGTTTTAATGAACTGCGATGGGTACCTGTTGTACCGGGAGTTGTTGCGGAAGAAATAAATGATTCGCTTTTGGTCGACGTACAACCAGAGAGACTTTCTTCAGACGTTTTGCAATACGTTCTTGCTGGATTACGAGAGGCTGTTTTATACACGGTTTTTTCGTTTCTGCCTTGAAATTTCTCGTACGATTCGCAAGGCTGCTTTGGGGGAAGTGGTTGCGTCGTGAACCTCCATTATCCGGATCAAGAAAAAAATTGGTTTTAAGGGGAACAAAGTCAATCATACAACTGTTTCGACAAATAGCTAATACAGTGAGGCTTTTATTATAATTATCGGACATCCTTTTACAACATTCGTATTTGCATATCATCTGCGTAGAGTAAAATTAAATTCAACTAAATATAATTACACTGAAAAAATTCGATTACTTTTCTTCATTTATTTATTTCACGTCGCTCTCAACTCTTTTGATCTACAGCTTCCCTAGTAGCACAAAAATATTAAGTGGATATTTTTTTCAAATAATGGAAAAATATTTTTTTTAAGCCACATTTTTTTGTTCTTTTACAAGAATTGATTTAATATTCAGAAAAAACATTTTATCTGCATATTTAAAAAGAAATATTTGTCACTTAATATAAAACAAATAATGTATGTATATTTGAATATTAAAAAAGATTGAATCTCATTTTAATATTATATAAATGTGTATATAATATTTTGAGCTACTAGGGTTATTTGAAGGTGGGTTCCGAACCACCTCGAAGTAGAATTATTAATTTTCTGACCCAAATTGCTTTTCACATCCCGAGAGATTTCCAGAGAGACGAAGTTTACAAAGTTCTGGAAGTATTGCGGGCGTTTTCAAAATTGTCCCGTCTTCTCTATTGATAATGGAGGTTCCTAATCTGCGACGCTTTGGATGCTGTCAAAATTGAGAAGAGTAAGAGAGGGTATTTGGTGGTGGAAGAAAATAAGGGATGGTTTTAAGATTAGTCGATAAGAATTGAAAATCGAATGCGTCGCAGTCGATGCACTGGAGCACACCGAAGACGAAGGATCGCATGCTGCAGGATGCATCGGGCGAGGCAGCCGGTTCCCCAGGACATACGAAGGTCGTGCCCCCGAATGCACACAGAAGAGCGTCCGAAGGGGGTGCGAACATTTATTACGGTTCCCGTCGCGACCATGGTTGGCCCTGTGACGCGCCGAGCGAGGTCGTCAACAAGTTCCGCAACTACGAGGTCTAAGCCGAGGGATTCCACGAGGGAGCCCCGTTGCCCGGACCAACGATACACACTTACTTGCGTGTCTACCTTTCAGCTATATCGAATGGAAAACAAAAACACAGAGCAACAACAAACACGTACACACACTCTAAACAACATAAAAGACACACGAAATTTCACGCTCGTCATTGTCCAACCGAAAGAGCCAAACAATTGTGCTTTGGCTCCTTGATAAAGCTGCTTGGAGAGCATCTTTTTGTTTTTCATTCTGTGGTGGATTAAGGATCATCCCGAAGGATTCGGAAGCCGACGGTTCCTGGCGAACGTTGCTGTATCGTTCTCTAATTTGTTTTTGTTCCTGAAGTGACGGAGTTACCGAAGACAACTTGAAGAAAGTTCTACGTTCTGTGATTTTGTAATATTAATTATTTGTGTCGAGTTCCGTGTTTCTTCATCATTTTTGTTGATCAACGATCGAAGACTGCGAGGACAACAAGTTTCATGTTGTTTTTTGTTCGGGAACTGACGTAATCCTTGTGAGAGTTTCGACAGTTTCGACACAGACGACGGTCCAGACTAATTTTATACAGGATTTCGTAATTACGTTTTCATTTGTTAGTCGAACACAGAGAATATTCGAGTAACCAGTAAAATTCAAGTTTTCCGGATGAATTTAGTAAGCTTCTTTTCGTTTCTTGTTCGCGTGTAACCAAAGGGTTTAGTGATTCCATTTCTTTTCACGTCGACCACTGTACCTGAAGAAACTTCCAGCCGAAGATTCGCCGAGCGTGATTTTCAGTCGATAGAAAGAAAACGGAGATGTATATTGGATGTTGAAGATTGATTCGACGGATTTTTACGAGGCTATTATTCGCGGCGAAGAATCGAGTATCGCGAAATGTTCCTCAACATGGCGGAGGTCGAAGGTTCACGGAAGGTGATTTTACAATCTTGTTTTCATTTGCTCGGAGAATGGAAACTGCCGTTTGATCAAGCTGAAGAAGAGATGGGGCCGATGATCGGATATAGGAGACGATGATGTAACTCGATTATATCGGGTACATCATATTCGGAAAGAAACGAGGTGTTCAGACATCGCAAACACTGAAATACAAGACACAATTGAAACGACCAGCGGATGGAACTTCTCTGAACTTCATTATTCGCTCTGGAGAACGAAGGAAAAATTGTGAGATGCGAATATGCTTCGATAAATAGAAAACCAAGACAATGGAGTATTCTTGAAACTGGATTATTGTGCGCATAGAAAGAGGACCAAGGGGAAGAGTATAATTCAACAGACAAAAGAACGATCTTCCATTATTATTGATATTGGAGAAATAAGGAGCATAATTCGATTGATATGGTTCAAAGGAAAATTTAAGAAGCGAGGAAACACCGAGGATCTTCCAAACTGAATTATTATTTAGAATAGGGAAAAAGAGAAATTAAAAGGTGATCAAGAAGGAGATGATATAATTAATATATCATTGAAACAATATATCTGTTGAATATGCTTCGATAAATATAAAACCAAGACAATGAAGAATACTTGAAACTGGTTTATTGTGCACATAGAAAAAGGACCAAGGGGATGAGTATAATTCGATTGATATGGTTCAAAGGAAAATTTAAGAAGCGAGGGAAACACCGAGGATCTCTTCCAAACTGAATTATTATTTAGAGCAGGGAAAGAGAAATTGAAAGGTGATCAAGATAATTAACATATCTGTTGAAGCAAGATATGACAAGAAATAAAAAACGTGGTAAAAGGATCTTCTAGGAAGAATACGACGGTGCAATTTAATTATCATACACAATGAAGAGTGAGACGAGGAGGAAGTTGCAAGGGTGGGAGGTTTTAATCGAGTTATCGCGTCGAGGAGAGCGAAAGAATGGCCAGATAAGAAGGTGGAGGAGACGGTCTAATTTGGTTATCGATCCTTATTTTCAAGATCCTTTTTTTAGTGGCGATCGACAGCTCGGAGACGATCTCCTTCTCGCGCGCGAGGCTTCGCTCTGTTCTTCAGAGGATCAGGGAGGAGAGCGCGAGGGCTGTTGTTCCAGCTTTCGATTTTTAATTATCGACGCGTTGTTGCGCTCAGCTATGACGACAGGACGGAAGGAGCCTCGGAGAATGAAAAGTTCCACGATCGGTTGGACGGTGGTATTATCGATGTCGTGTCGAGCAGAGCTGGATTTCCACGATTCCGCAAAGGGATCCGCAAACGTAAGGGAATAAATAGTTGTTTCTACTTGTACGTTACTTGCGGCGGAACGCGCCTAAGTGGCCACGCGATTGTGATTCTAACAAGTGACAAATTAGTTTCAAGAAAATTTTTCTATCTAAATATTACCCGATTTTCTTTATTAAGAAATTAAATATTTCTTGATAAAGAAATATTTAATTAAAGTATATACACATAAGTATATATATATAATATTTCTAATTAAATTAACTATTTCTTTATTTTCTAAAAATTAACGTTGATCATTTTTCATATTATTTACGTTAACATCGATCGCGAACATTTTCTTTGTACTTCGAGAATAAAGTGAAATTTTCAAATGGTAAAAAACAAGCGATTTTAGAGCCTCCAACAAAAGGAAGCGATTCGCGGATTTTAAGCATAAGGTCGCGTCACTTAAGCGGTTCCCGCCGCGTTGAGTAACTAGAAGAAAAAAAAAACGTAACTCGTTGTTCTAAACATTGAGTGCTCTTCCGTGGAAATCTTAAACAGTTTTTCCTGGCGGTGTGGTTTGGAAATCGTGTTTTCGACGGCGGCATCGTCGTGATTGAATTTCTGTTCGTGGACAAAATAAAAGAACGCCAAAGGGAAATTGTTTAAGCGATCGTTTTTTCCACTGTCGGGCAAATCGATGACGGCGCACTTGTACCTGTGTCAAACGCAAAATGTATATCGTTTTTTCTCTCGACGACACTTGAATGTTCCGAGAGTCCAAACACTACCCCCCTCCCCATTCCCGCCCATAGATCTCGCGTCACTCTCTCCGCTATCCGCGTTTCAACCCCCTCGTCCGGACAAAGAACGATATTTTCCCGTTCGAACTGTTTTTGTCAGACTTTATCAAAATTCATTGAGGCGCAGTTTTGGGAGAAGAATTGGCAAGCTGACTCTCGGGAGCGTGTGAATCGTTTGTTAGAAAAAAAATTCGTAGAATCAGGGGTGGAAAATTTTTTTTTCTTTTATTTTAAAAAAAACGAATCGTTTCTCCTTTTTTTGGACAATTGATTTTGTTTTTGAGTTGCAATTAATTGTTCTTTGGAAACGTTTTTGGGAAAAGAATTGGGAAGCTGACTCCCTGGAGCGTGTAAATCGTTTGTTGGAGAAAAAATTCGTAGAATCAGGGGTGGAAAAAAACAAATAGTTTCGCCTGTCGAATGCCTCGCAGGATGAACTGAAACAAATCGTTTCTCCTTCTTTTGGATAATTGATTATGTTTTCGAGTTGCAATTACTTGTTCTTTGGAAACATTTTTCTTCGATGCGATTCAGATTTTATATGTATTTCTATGTGTTCTATTTTAGAATCAGGGGCGGAAAAAAATATTTTCTATTATATTAAATGAAACGAACCGTTTCTCCTTTTTTTTGGATAATTGATTTTGTTTTCGAGTTGCAATTAATTGTCCTCGAAACCTAAAAACATTTTTCTTCGATGCTATTCGAATTTTCTGTGTTCTATTTTAGAGAAATCACAGTTATTTAATTCACCGGCGAATTGATGTAAGGGAGGGCATCGAAGCGAATGGAGTTCGAGAGGGGAACCCCAAGAGCTTCCGTCGACCCAACAATTCCGAATTATTTCGCTTCCCTCAAGGCTTTTCAGTAGATCGAAAATACGAACACTCAATTTATCAATTTCTCCGTTGAAAAGCCTCGACGGTTCTGAATAGGTTTGAAATTTTTCCGCGTCACGCTCCATCATGACGACCAACAAACCGACATATCGCCTCCGAGTGAAAGAAAAACACACACACATACACAGCTATTTACGCACGTGTCTGCAGGCGAAGGGGTTGACAAACTCGACTTCTTTTCACCCGTCATTCATCATTCTCGATAGCACACCCTCTCACGACAGCGAGTTACATCATCCGTGACTTGTTTTTCGCGACGCGGCAAACATTCATTCGATGTATCGTTTCTTTCTCCCTCTCGTTTCATTCTCGCGCGAACAATCGTGATCATTGGCCCTGCGAATTTCATGCCTTTGCGACGACCATTGCTCGGCAAACCAAAAATGTTTCGCGACTTTATTCCAATTTTTATATCGCAACTCATACAAAAATTAACGTTCTGATTTTACTTGGAGGTTTACGTTATTCATTATTTTATTGGGGTTCTCTAAAAGTGTTGGTTCTGTTACATACATGATTTTGTATCAATCAGAATTGTTCTTTCTTATTATTAAATAAAAGGTTCAGTTTTTGTCCAGCGGGTTGTGCGACAAGTGCAAAAGATTCGCAGGTCAGTGACAAGTAGAGAAACATTTTTGTAATCGATATCCTTCGACACTTCTGTTCGGCCATAATTAAGAAACCCGGCCGTAGGTAGCCAATGATCGACACCCCGAAAATAGCAGCAGTCGACTCGTCTGTATCGATGTGACCTTCCGATATTACATTCTAAGGCTCGATGGTACGGCTTATCGGTCAAAAAATCTCATCTCTCGCGTATCGTTCGTTCTACGATGTACTGTGGTTCCCACGAACATACTACATAGAATGACTTGTGCCTCCAACCTTTCTCAATGTGAACAAAACAAATTGCCACTATTTACAAATGCCTAACAACAATCTACTAATTATTTACCAGGAAGAACTATTAAAGTGATGAAACCTATCTAGAAAAACGTGGTGAAAATTGCTAAACTACCAGTGAATGAATATTTAAGAAATTGTTCAGGAAGATGTTTTATTTAAACAAAAAATATGTGAAGTAAAGGAATCTCATATATGCCAAATGAACGCAAATAATGAACAATGAATGATGAACAAATAATGAACACAAATATGAATAAAAATAAAATGAAATTATTATTATTTTTCTTTATTAAACGTTAAATAAAAAATATAAAAAAATACCAGTCGATGAACACTACATTCTAGTAATTATTGGTGATAATTATTATTAATATTTATTAATAATAATAATTAATATAATATACAAAAGCGTTCATTCACTGGTGCACTTAATCTGCACATTCAGTGAGTGCATCAGTGCAACACGTTTTGGTTTGAAAAGGGTTTGGTCGATACAGGTCGTTCAATTTTCGATGGGTCCACGATATTTTCGCGCGCTAGCCGCTCCTCGGCTTTTCCATCGCGAGTGAAGCACCAAACAGTCTTCACGAAGCTCCGAGTTCCGGTATGCACCGAGGTTGTGCATCGCAATGCCCGGAGGATGATATTGAAACGAGGAAGGCAAGTGTGCAGGCGATTTTCGCAATGAAAATCCTGACCGTAGTCGCGCCGGCAATCTCGACGAAAGTACTCGGAAGTACTCGAGCCGGACGACACGACCCGCTATCGATCGATACGAGAGTAGTCTCATATCCGGATCAAACTTTCAACCTTTCGCGCGCTGAATACACGCCCCGGCTGTCCGGGATATTTACATTTTCTGAGGAATATATATCAGGCTACGAAAAAACAACCCTCGATACAGTCAAGGGAAACATTTACTTTACCCCTGACGCGCGTATTGTTATTTGAATTACTCTCGTGATGGAAACCGGACGTGCAAATGTTTCCTCTACAAACATTCCATCGCGGAACAATCTGCAACGTTGTAAACAGCTAAACAAGTTGTTCGAAACAATTAAAAAAGATCACGTAGATCCCTGGATTTTTTGATAAATTTTATCTGAACCACGAGGGGATGTTTTAAAGGATGTAACTCTGGTTGGAATATACATTTTGTTCAGAAATCTTGAAATAATTTTAAAATGATTGCAAAACAATCTGCAACATTGTAACCAGCTAAACAAGTTGTTCGAAACAATTAAAAAAGATCACGTAGATCCCTGGATTTTGCGACAGAATTCTAGCTGAACTACAAGGGGATGTTTTAAAGGAAATTGTACAGGCTGCGATGTAACCCGGTGGAAAATCGTTACGAGAGGTCAAATATAAGCTGCTTCCATCGTGAATACACATTTTGTTCATAAACCTCGAAATAATTTGAAAATCGGACGGAGGTGAATTATTGAAAAGTTTTATAAATTCAAGCATCCGCGAAATTGCACGTGAGAGAGAGATATGATGTAATATTATCGCTAGAATAAAAGCGATCGTGTATTTATGGAAGATCGATCGATAGCGTGATCGTGTCGAGAGCATAGATGAGAGTCGACCATGTTTTTCGACTCCGTTCGATTAATTATTACGTAATGATAAAGGAGATTCTAGGTAGCCGAGCAGGAACGGAGTCACGAAAACCGAGGGGGAGATCTGTGGATGTTAAAGAATGTGTCCGAAGACAAAAGAAAAAACCTCATCAGCCGTAATGCATGTCTCTAGTCCTCCGAGGGGAAACGAAACTTCCGAAAGCATCCTTGTACGTGTGTGTGTGTCCTACATCTATATTTTTCTAGACGCGTCTCTGCGATTCCGCCTCGTGGAACACTGTACCTTCTATCTATTCATTATTTCCGCGCGATCGACCTATCGACGATGTCGTGCATTCGGGGAGGGGGCAGGAGACAGAGACACGTCGATCGTTGAGAATTTATAAAAACGTTAAACGTAAAAATATCGAACGTTCTCGCCGGCAAAGCTTTTACCCGGATTGGCGCGCCCCGACAATGGCGGCCACCGCCCCGCTCAGAAACTACCCCTAATAGCACAAAATATTGTATACGCATTCATATAATATTAAAAAGAGATTGAATCTTTTTTTAATATTCAAATATACTGAGTAACAAACGTTCCCTTTTAAATATGCAGGAAATATCTATTTCATGATTCCATTAAATAAATAAATGAATTAAATGAATTATTTAATTATTTAATTAAATGAATTTTTATTTTATATTAGAAGTAGAATATTTTTTTTCTAATATACAGATAATATTTATTTCATATTATGAAAAAAACAATTTTTTCTCATTATTAAAGATTTTTATATAATATTAGAAATAGAATATTTTTTCCTAATATATACATAATCTTTATTCTTGTACATGTATACAATATTCAGATCCAATATTTTTCTCATATGAAAAAATGTGGCTTAGAAAATTATTTTTCCAATATTTGAAAAAAATATCTACCTAATATTTTTGTGCTACTAGGACGTTCTTTTCCTTCGAATTTTCCATCTTTCCGTGTTGTGAAAACTCAATCTATTTTCTCGAGCTGATCGGTTCTAGCAAAAATTTTTTTGATTTTTTAAAAAGTAACAACTTCCGTTTCGTACAGATCTTATGTAAAATTAAAGTAATCGAGTGAAATATTGCTGGTTCGAGTGGTAAAAGCGTTGCAGAGGCAAACCAGAGTTTTTAAACTATTTTTGAAGATACCCGACGAACGGAATCCAAACGAACTTTGTAAATTTTGATACAGTACAAAGAAGAAATGAATTATAACGATTGTTGGAAACCTTCGACGTCGGCCACCCGCCTCCCCGAAAACGTGTGAGTCTCTGTTATGTACGTAATAAATAAATATATGAATAAAGAAATATATACAGATATGATGTAAAAGAAAAAAAAACTCAAATAAACAAAACGTATATATCCGTCACGCGCTGGACGACGCGACGATGTGTATTCACGCCGTTAAAAGGTTCAATAAATGTGTTTAATTAAGAAGATTCCGTGCGTTCTTTCGTCCTTGCATGTACACGTATATTTTACGATTGCAGATCTACGTGTGGCGAGAGGAATAAAATTATCGTTGCTAATGGAAGACTATTTGTACCGAAGTACTCGAAATACTAGGCAGCGTAAGTACAAACTTTAACGAAGTTCCTATCTGGGTCGATCATTTACCGGGTCAACACTGTTACATCAAATAAATCAATCAGGACTCCATCTTGTTTGCAGCCTAACGAACAACTCCCTTCCGTTACGGGCTTGAACTTTGTTTGTAGAACTGCTCGTGT
>CM052333.1:4413259-4467991 GCA_028455615.1 Lasioglossum zephyrum
TCCTTAAATATTTTTAATTGAAATATTTATTATAAAAATATTTTTTATTAAAATATTAATGATATTAATATTTTTAGGTCCATGGCTGAATAACGAATAAACAAGAAATATTATAATCTGCATGATCGATTGGCTGCAGTTGAAAAGCAACCCTTAGTGCAATTAAAAGATGGTGGGTCATTTATATCTCTATTGATCAGTTCTCTTTGCGAGAGTCACTA
Organism: Lasioglossum zephyrum; assembly: GCA_028455615.1. NCBI lineage: Eukaryota > Metazoa > Arthropoda > Insecta > Hymenoptera > Halictidae > Lasioglossum > Lasioglossum zephyrum. Next base: position 4,413,481 of record CM052333.1, read on the forward strand.
TAATTTTATATGTATAGCGATCTGCGAAGTTCCAGCAAAGCGAGAAGCGGTCGTATGCGAGGGGTCGAATCAATATGCACCGATGCAGCATGCACCGATGAAATTGAATAGATCGAGTGTCCAATTATCGTATCGCTCGAATCGAGTGGTATTTATAAACATCGGCATTTCCTTTCGTCTTATATCTCTGCAGCACTTGGGACCCTCCGCGCGACATCTGCCGAAGCTCTCAGGATTTTCGCGAATTTCGAGATCGTTTTGCATACCCGCCGTTCCACAAAGAATCCACTGTGAAATATTTCATGTCACCGGATCCGTAGTAACTTCCATTCTGACGCGACACATTATTCGTGTTCCCTTCGCCGTTTCGCCATTCCTAAAATTCATCTCGCAGTTTTCCTGAAGCACGCTCGAAAGCACGTTTTGCATATTCTTCGAGGCAGCCTTCAAGCACCGGAAGAGGAGTGCTCTTCGGAATATTCTTATGTTCCTCAAGCGGCACCGAAGAATATCCTCTAAAATATTCATTGGATGTTCAAGCCTTCCTCGAACGAATTTTCCAAAATTTTTACTGCCTTCCAAGTGCCGTTCTCGGAAAACTTCGTCATGCTATTCCGATACTCTTCGAGTATTTTCTGAATTTCAAACAGCCTTTGGAGAACCATTCTACGCTTCTTACGTTTCTCAGTGGTGTATGTGTAAAACTTTGGTATTTTTAGATATTTCTCTGTGAAGAATGGTGGGGGATGAAATCGAACACCGTCAGGAATATTGAGGCAGAGGACTTTCTTGATTATGTTATGGACAGATAGGTCAGTATCGCGAAAGCATGGTTAAAAATGATTAAGGTACATTCGATCGTGTTTGCAACCCTTACTCAACACCAGCTGTATTCTCCAAGAGATTATATCTAACAACATTTTTTTCTTGATTGTAGGAGGCGTTTTTGTGCTTTTTCAAAAAAAAAAATTTTTGCTGGAAAACGACAGGATTCCTTTAATTAAAAATGATTAAGGTACATCCGATCGTGTTTGCAGTCTTTACTCGACACCAGTTGTGTTCTCGAAAAGACTATATTGAAGAACATTTTTTTTTTTGATTGTAGGAGGCGTTTTTCTGCTTTTTCAAAACAAAAAAAAATTCTGCAGGAGAACGACAGGATTCCTTTAATTAAAAATGATTAAGGTAAAAGACTATATCTAAGAACATTTTTTTGTCTTGATTGTAGGAGGCATTTTTGTGCTTTTTTAAAAAATAAATTTCTGTGGGAGTTCGGCGAACGACAGGATTCCTTTAATTAAAAATTTCATTGGGCCATGAGGATTGGACTCGATCAAAGAAAAGTCACGGGATAATTTGGTCGTCGCAGTTAATCGAAATCCGATCAGGCCGCATGATTTTCAAAGAAAAGATAATCCGGTTGAATCCGAAAGCAGCGCAGCCCTATTATCCATGCCAAAATCCGCATTCATCGACGGGAAATAGTTGAAGAACAATGCGCGCGGCGATCCATTTTACGAATTAATTATAGCGTCTTTGTTAAGCGAATTAATACCTCTATTAATTAATTCCCTTCACGCGACGAATAGATAGCCAGCAAAATACACGTAATTTTCATAATAATCCGCGCTAATAAAAGACAGCAATTTCCCTCGATTTTCGAATTAATTTCCCGCGAGACTCGATTACAATATCCGCGGCAACCGATTATTAGATCGCAGACTAATCGTCGCGTTTCGTTTTAATTAATCGACTTTAGAATTGCAATTTGTAGAATTATCTGTAAAAAGAACTACGGTGATAATACGATCGATTTGGAAAATATTTTCTACGCTGATCCGGTAGAAATGAAGAGTACTAGATGAACTAGTACGTCGAAACTAAACTGCGTTTGTTTGATAATACGAAAAGACGATTTACAGGAGAACAATCGAGAAACGTTTCACAACGTCGATTGCATAACGGATTGCGCAACGTGGGAGGCATCGTTAAAATGTTCGTAAAAATAATGAAACTTCCTGACGCGGAATGGAAATCCGTTCATTTCTCCTCTTTGACGAACGATTTATTGTTAATGTTGTGGGATCGATCCTCCCGCTCGGAATTTCCCTCGAACATTTCTCTTCCTCTCGCAGAATCGTTGTTGGTGCACGCAAAGAATGAAATTGAAATTTTTTCGAGTTTCCGTACTTTGATTAAACAAATTCTTCGAAGCGGTTTGATGAAAATGTACTTGCTCCTTTAATCGTTTTGGCAAGAAGAAACTACCCTGGTAGCACAAAAATATTGCATACATATCTTTTTCAAATATTTTTCATACGAGATAAATATTATATAAACTAAATATTCAGAGAATCTAAACTAGATATTTAAAAAATATAAAGTAAATATATAAATTCAATATTTAAATAATATTCAATTACAAAGAAGAAAAAGTTGGAAAAAAATATTTTTCTCCTAACATGAAATAGACATTTTCTGCCTATTGTTTTTTTAAATTGTTACTTAATATAAAATAAATAGTATGTATACAATATTTTGTGCTACTAGGGTAGCGTAACAGAAATCACTAAAATGTTTGAACATTATTATTTGAACATTGTCAATGGTAAAAATTAATTACACAAATTAGCGATTTACCAGTGTACAGAATTGGCTTTTAACAAGTGGTTTCGCAATTTTTCTCCTCGCATCGACTTCACTGGGTCAAGCCGAGTGCGTGCTCGAGCCCGAAGGACGCGCAGGAACGCAAATCTCTTCGTAAACAAAGGAAGCCGGCTCGGATAAAGAGAACGGGAAGCGAACGGCCGGGAATGCGAAGAAAAAGTCGGTGTAATGAAAGTCGAGGGAAGGTGGCAAAGAAAAATGACCGGGCAGAAAAACCTGCTTTAACTTTCGCGGCAACGTAGGAAAGGTAAAGTAGCGAATAAATATCAAGCGGATCCGGCTGCGGCGTGTTTACCGACGTAGAATGCTAGGAAAATTAGAAAACATCCGTGACAGAGAACTTTAAATTGCTTCCGATTATTAAAAAGAGGAAGTATGAATACTTTGGCGAGAGAAGTGTACTCGGATTGCTAATTACAAGGTGCACGACTTGCGGAAGATTTTCGTATTAAACTCCGAAAGTTTTGTATCTATGAAAATTCTTAACGATGAATTTAACTTTCGAAGCAGTAAACGAGGGACGGAGAAAATTTTTCAATTTCATTACAGAATTATTACGTGCTTCTTCTTTATTAATTAGCAGAGTTTTATCCAGCCGTGCTCAGGTGGATCAAATATTCAGCTTGGTATCAGTTGTAGAACCTACTTCGGTGAATCCATAAGCGAGGGATCACGTGGCATCAAGGAAGGTGTCGAAAATTAAACATTTATCATACAAACCATCAGACTATAATAAAAAAATGTAGGCATCAAAAACCACGAGAGACCATGAAGCCTGGGGTAAGTCCTTTCAGAGTATCTCCAAAAGCGATGAATCCAAACTTTCCAAGAGATATTATATATTAAATGATTTTTAATTTCCAATAAAATTCAACATATTTATCATATAAACTACTAGACTATAACAAGAACAATGTAGGCATTAAAAACCACGAGAGACCATGAATCCTTCGGGAAGTCCTTTCAGAAGGATTTCCAAAAGCGATGAACCCAAACTTTCCAAGAGATACATATTAAATGATTTTTAATTTCCAAGAAAATTAAACATTTATCATACAAACCACCAGATGATAACAAGAAAAATGTAACCACGAAAAACCATCCTTCGGGAATTCCTTTCAGAGTATCCCTAAAAGCGATGAACCCAAACTTTCCAAGAGATATCCTACCAGCAGCGATTCCCTTAAGAAACGAAATTGCGATTTCACAGAGAATCCACAATTTACCAACAATCGTATGTCCAATTTGAAATTACATTCGCCTCTGAAGAAACTTCCCTAATCTAGCGTGTCCCTTTCTGAAGCTGGTTCTAGACGAGGTTGATTAAAATCGGCAAATCCGGAGTCGCGATCCGGACTGGATGAAAAGGTGGATGAAGAACGACGGGAGCGAGACCCGGAAGAAAAGCTGGGGTGGAAAAAGGATCAAGAGAAGGGGTGTAGGTTCGGTTGAAAGCAGTCGTGAGGTGGTCTGATCAAGCAAGAGGACCGTGATAAAGGGGCAGCTCGCGTGGGAGGGCAAGAGAATATAGATTGGTCGGTGTAGAGAGCGAGAGAGAGAGAGAGGCTGGTGAAAAGACGAAGACGACCGGATACGGATCGATCCGGAGGACTATTCCGTGGGTGTATGCTTCGTATCGCCCCCACTATGTTTATCTTTCTCGAGCCGATGTTCCCGATCGGCGAACGAAAGAGGAAGATAGATCCCCGAGGTCTGCGTAACTCGGTTTCCCTGGGAAATTACAATCCTCTGCATTAGAATACTTCGACTCTGCCGGGCAACATTCCGTCCGCGCTGGTTTCAACAGTGGATGATGGGCAGAACCCGGCAATTAGAGCCAGCATTTATCTCGCCATTTCCCGTGGAAAGCTCCGTCAATTTCACGGACAATCGTGCGCGATCCTGTCGCTCTGCAAGCTCCGCCGGTAAATATCAAAGTTCGTTCTGAGATTGAGAGGGAGAGAGTCCGTGCCTTGGAACTCGGTGATTAGAATAGGGGACTCGTGTTTCACTGGAGCCTTTGTCACTGTGTAATAGGGACACGGGGACATCCTTTTGCGCGTTCCAAAATAATTGACCCTCACCGAGTCCTTTTTCCGTTCACTTTGAACTTCAGCTTTCAGGGTAGGTTGGCGATTCTGTGGTTTTTACACGTCCGTTCCGGAAACTGATTGGGGATGTTGATGAAGAAGATTTGAAGTAAACCTGATACTTGTACCCTTTTCGAAAATTATCGTTTTTACAGTTTGTCCGAATTTTCCGACTTTCCTTTGTAATTGACTCGAATTCTTTTTCTTGAGACATTTTTCCAGGACCATAACGAACAAAACAAAAAAAGAATTGCACATATCCATCGTTCGAATCGCGAGTTATGGTCTTGAGTTCATACAAGAATCCCTTATAAAAAGCACTTTCATGTTTGTCCGAATTTTCCATTTTTCCGGGCAACTTTTCGAATTTTTCTTTCTACAGAAACCTTATTCGGACTATTACGAACATTTTTTTTTAAAGAATTAGCCAAATCGTTCCAGCCGTTCTTAAGTTATATGCTTATGAACGAACAGCATTTAATTTTTATTTATATGGAAGAATAAAGTTGACAGAATAGAGTTCTTCTTTCTTATTGGATAAGTAGTCTTGTATCTCTTTTTTTCTTTTCTTTATAAATACTTATGTAAAAATGGCTTCTACCCGTCTGTAATAAATAATAATAATAATAATAATAATGTGCTTATGTTTGCACGGAGGTCCGATATTATAGGATTCATCTTGACATTCGAGTTAAGTGTAACACCATATACATGCACACATAATTCACGAAATACTAGCATAAATACTAAATAAATCAATGTACGCTCCTACGACCAGCCATCTTGTATTTTATAGGTGAAATTTCGACCTCCCGTTGCAACATAATGCAGCCAGTGAAATAGAAATTGGGGTTGGTATTTCAGGCAGCAATAACCAATAGTTCGAGGGATTTGTAAAGTTTATTACATGAGAGCGTCTTATAATTTATCGGTAGGTGAAGATAATGATCGTTACGAACGAGCTTAAAAGCTACACGTTACGCGAGGAACGATTTCAGATGGATCGCCGCAGTATTCTGCGTTCAACAGTCTAATAACGACGATTGCGTGCGAATAACAGCGAATCGTAACAACGCACGATCATGCTCGTTTGATCGGCACGCGGATCGATACCGTTCAATTTTAAAAACTGACCGTCGAAACTACACGATTGCGTGCTCCTACAGTACTATTTACATTCGTGCTCCGTTCGAGTTTCACTCCAATAGTACTTTCCCACTATTTTACAATACGTTACAAGAGAAGTGTGCTTACTAACAATGATCTTAACGAGGTTTGTAACTGTGTCCTGCCATAATAACTACCGCCAGATAATTATCCCTGATTACACTGTCCAACAACAAAAATGTTTTCATATAATTATATGGAAACTATATGATATACATATAATTATATGAAATAATTATATGGAAACTATATGATATACATATAATTATATGAAATAATTATATGGAAACATGAAAAAAGTTGAAATTTGTTAGACAGTGTTATAACTAGTCCCTGAATCCACAAAACACGAAACCAGCACTGTTTCAGAATTCAATTACACGTATTTTCAACACTGTTACACACGTTGTTAATTTAAATGTTAAATAATGTCGATCGTAAATTGCTTTAAGCAGAAATTAAATGATGTCGGCGCATAGGTTCGATCAAATGTTCATTATTAATTTACAGACGCAATAAATTACAAACGCAGAAGACAGTGTTTTTAATTTTCCAAGTTTAAATTAACAAAGCAGAAATTAAATGATTTCGGCGCATAGGTTCGATCAAATGTTACTAAAACATTGTTAAAAAACACTGAAATCATTTAATTTCTGCTTTGCTAATTTAAACTTGGAAAATCACTGGGGCGCAACCTCCGGTTTAAACTTTTGTAAATGATTCTGACACATGGCGGCGCCCTGATGCTGGGTGAACACCGATCCGATTGGTTCGAGTCTACGGATGGTAAATGCTCAGCCAATCAACGCATGTATTACTCCCGCCATGTTCTCGTCTATCGCGGTTATGTTCAAGTCGTTCGCGTGAATTGTTGCGCGGGAAAATCAGAAGACTTTGAAGAAACAACGTGTATACAAGTGTTTCGATTCCACGATCAGGAGCAGGTAAATATCTCATTGAATAATTTATCAAATATGCGGAGAGACAAACATTTGCTCGGTCGTGTTAGGATTCAGGTTTCTAGACGAAGGGAAATAAACAGCCCTTAAACGTTCGAGTGCGTACGGATTTAATTTGTTGAGCTCGCGATCGTACAAAATTTGTCGTTCGTTTCCCGTGTTCGAGGTCGACTCGCTGGAAACAATCGGAACAACATTTCGCCCGTAAACGTTGTCGAAAAAATCTCGTGTACTCTAAGTTAATCTGCATTCACAGGATTTACAGTGTTGGTGGAATGTCTTGAAAGTTTTCCAGGCGAAAAGTTGTTTCCAGCGGGAACAACCTCGTACGTTTAGGCAACAAGTAGCGTGAACAATATTCTCGTGTCCGCGGTTGAATGTCGGTGAACATTTTACAAGAACTTTCTTTGCTCGGCGGTGAATCAGGGAAGAGACGTTTGAATTTCCCGCGCGCTGGAAGATGAGGGGTGAGAAGAACCGTGGCGGCATCTAAGATACGTACTATTCGATTATTTAGAATGTCCTTTTCTTTTCTTCTACTGAATAATGTCAATAGATTCGTTTCAGCCGAAACGACGACGGACATCGAAGCTCACAAATAACGCCTTACATGCTAAGGTCAATATCACTGGTGTAAAGAGACGTGACCATGGATCAGGCATAAAACAGATCTAACATTTTATAGATCTTATAATAAAACACGAGAACAAACAATACTACTTAAGCTTGCTGTACTTTCACTTGAAAAAATCATCAAAGATTTTGCACCTAGACTCTTTGAAAATGTTCAAATTCTGCCGGGTTCAAAATGTACCAATCAGATGTCTGTCACGTGACCAGACCGCGCCGCCATTAAACCCAGCTCCAATTTCAAATTCAAACCGCAGCGTCCTTGTATCACATGACATATTAGAGCGTTCAAATAGGATAATAATTTCTCTAGAAAATTAATTTGTTAATTAGAAGTATTTCTTTCCATTTCTTGACATTTAACCTGGCTCCAATTTCAAATTTAAAACGCAGCGTACCACATGACATATTAGAGCGTTCAAACAGGATAATAATTTTTCTAGAAAGTTAATTTGTTAATTACAAGTATTTCTTTCAAAAAATAGACTTAAATAGAGAAGAGAACAGCTCCATCAGGAGCTGTAGAGAGATTAATGGGTCTAGAAGAAGTACCTTTACAAATGTTTCAAGATGCTTTATTTTACATTAAAAGGGGGCTACTTTGAAACCATTTTTTATTGGTTGAATATGGTAGGGAAAACTGTTCGAAGCTTTCCAAGGTGTTGGGACTTATCGGTCAGATCTATTCTATGCTCTGTCCATGGCCGAGACAATTCTCATCGATAAACTCTTTTTCTCTTTCATGCCTCCTCTTTTTATTTCCCTTTTATACAAGCGATTCGTATACAACACGCTGTGGATCTTCAAGGAATCGTAGATTCTCGGTTATATCACTACTATTTACAAAAGGATTACCCGGTGAAAGTAGGGGGGTCGAGAAACGTGTAGAAGAAGGAACGATGCGGTGAAGATGCGATTAGAATACTCTATGAATGAACACAGGAATGCTTGATTCCGCTTCTCCTCTTTCCGGTAGCGAACTCAATCACACTGTTCCGGGGGCCCCGTGCTCGTTTCCCGCGATCCACGAGCACGGGACCCCCGACGAAACTGGCCCAAACGTGCAACGTTTTTATTGCTTCAACTCCTAATGCACGCTACCACTTAAATGCTGTGCTGCGGTAAAAACTCTAGAGCTAAGGATCGTTCGCGTTACGAGACTCCGGGCTTCGTGTCGATACAGCGGAAAAACGATTCTCCGGGTTCGCACGACAAACGATCGAGTAAGAAAACGATGGATCGAGACTCGATGGTTCGATAACGATTGAGAAGAATGGGGGGTGTTAGACACGACGTTGTTTCTTATAGATACATCCGAGACCTTGAATATTCGAAGCTCGCGCGATAGAAAAAGTTTCGAATTTTTTTTTTTGAGACCCCGCTGCCAAAGTCAATGTCCCCTTGTACATTTTACAACATGGTGTTCTGATCGTTTTCGAACGGAGAAAGAGATCGATCTCCTTCTCGTTCATTTCTAATAAAATTATTGATCCGTCGATTCGATGTCGATTCAGTGCCTGACGTCTGCCTCGTCCGCGGCTTGGTTCTCCAAGGTGCAGGGCCTTCGGAACTCTTGACCTCTTTCGTGCAGCCATTTGTTTGCAACTGGAATACAATGACGTAAGATAAACCAATTAGATTTTCTTGTTGAGAGAGACAGAGAGGGTTGGGATTGTTTTCATACCCCATTTGGATCCAGTTAGCACGGGACAGGCTGCATGTCTGGTCTTGAAGTCGCCTTCGCCGTTGGGCTTCAAGTTGTACCAGAATGCAGCGCTGCCTTTCTTTGGCCACAGAGAAATGTTGATAGCAGTGAACACGGTGCCGCCACCCTGTTCCACGTCGCTCATCTAAAGAAGGAAATTGAATGTAATTACTTCGGTCAACATGAAAGCATCGTTCAAGATTGAACACAAATTATTATTATTATTTATTATGGACGGGCAGAAGCCCTTTTTACATAAGTATTTACAAAAAAAGAAAAGAAGAGAAAGATACAAGACTATTTATCTAATAAGAAATAAATAAAGAACATGCGCACAAAGACAAAGAAAAAAAAATTCTGGTACACAATCGATAGGTATTATCATATAATCTTGATAAGTTGCATTTTAAAACTTTGCAAAGATTCAATGAAAAAACTAATACTGTTATAAATAGTGTATGATTGTTGCAATAATACAATTCATTGGATTAATTAATCCATAAGTAGATTTTAAATTGATTCTTGAAGAAAATAGATAGATAATGTATGTAGATTGAATATATATATACAGAATTTATATTTTATATATTTTTTTTAATTATACTACATTATACTACATTATATACTACATTATATAAATTAAATTATACTACATTATAAATATAGAATATATATAGAATATATATTAAAACGAAATTAACATTTGAAGAGCAAGTACAGTGAAAAGAAATGATCGCAAATGGTATACTCACGTAGTATAGAACGGTAGCAATGCGGTTGCCAGTTCCCAGACTCTTGAACGCGTTCGTTTCTTCTTTCTGAACATATAAAATATGAATTGACTTCTTGAGATGTGCTCGTTCAAAGAGAATAATTGAAGAGCGACGTACTCACCCTGGCAAAGTCAAAGTGCGGTTCATAATGGCCGCCAATACCGTAATTAACAACTTGTAATTCCTCAGCCGTGTCCACAGTCAAGCTCGTCATATGTTCCACGCGTCTGCTAACAGCTTCCACGTGTTTATGTTCGTGCTCCTGCAGCCACGCGCTCTTACTAATCCTATAATTCGCTATCTCTAAGGCACCAGTTTTGTAGTTCTGCACCGTGGCACGTTTGAACTGAAACGAGACCATCAAACGAGATCGAGGACATCTTACAACTTCAAAACCGAGATTCTTCGAGATCTTTTTCAAACTGTACAATTGCTTTTAAGCTGTTCTTCAAGATATCTTTCAGAAATTTATGAAATCAATACGACATCATAGAAAACATTTTAGGGATACCTTCGAAAGTCCGAGGCCATTCTAAAAATCGCTTAAAACTTCAAAGCCGAGATACTTCGAGTTCGTTTTCAAACTGTACAATTGCTTTTAAGCTTTTTTCGAGATATCTTTTAGAAATTTATGAAATCAATAGGACATGACAGGAAACATTTTAGGGATATCTTTGAAAGTCCGAGGCCATTCTAAAAATCGCTTACAATTTCAAAGCCGAGCTACTTCGAGTTCGTTTTCAAACTGTACAATTGTTTTTAAGCTTTTTCCGAGATATCTTTCAGAAATTTATGAAATCAATAGGACATCACAGGAAACATTTTAGGGATATCTTTGAAAGTCCGAGGCCATTCTAAAAATCGCTTACAATTTCAAAGCCGAGCTACTTCGAGTTCGTTTTCAAACTGTACAATTGCTTTTAAGCTGTTCTTCAAGATATCTTTCAGAAATTTACGAAATCAATACGACATCATACAAAACATTTTAGGAATATCTTTGAAAGTCTGAGGTCATTCTAAAACTCGCTTCGAGAACTATCGAAAGACCGTGTGGCTGGTCCAGAAGTTATTGGAAACATCGAATGAACGTTTATTACCCTGGGCTGCGCCAATCTTTTGATCGTCTCGATCTCCTCGTCGTAAATCACGTCATGGTAAATCACTATCCTTGGGTCCAGATACGCTTCCTCCTCTTTGAGCGGCGCGATCTTCAGGAACGGGATTCCACGGTCGACGTATCGGCACTTTAGATTCTTCTTCATATCCGGTGTGATCGAGACCTCGCCACGGCAGAGCATCTCGTACCGTTCCCTTTCCGACATCTCATCCCACGATTTCACTTTCTCCTCGTTCACGGTGAAGTGCTGGAAAACGTAGCCATAGAACACTGTGTCAAATTCACATTTATTTCCTTCTTTCGTATGTGCATCTCTTAGACACTTTATCGAAGTGTCTCATACTAGGGTAACTGCACCAGTGAATAAATGGGCACCAGTAAATGAACGCTTTTGTATATTTCAACAAATTTTAATTATGTGTTTTTTCTATTTTTTATTTAACGTTTAATAAAGCATTAATAAATATCAATAATAATAATTATTACCAATAAATATCAATAATATTAACTATTACCAATAATTCCTAGAATGTAGTGTTCATTGACTGGTATTTTTTATATTTTTTATTTAACGTTTAACAAAGAAAAATAATAATAATTTCATTTTATTCGTGTTCATTTATTTTTGACAAATGAAGTATAGGTAGCCATTCGGCATATACGTATGAGGTTCCTTTAATTCACATATATTGTTTTTTAAATAAAATATCTTCCTGAACAATTCCTTAAATGTTCATTCACTGGTGCAGTTACCCTAACCGAATCTTTTTATAAGAATTAAAAAAAAATTGTAATCTTTGAGAGATCATAGCGTTACCTGCTCTGGCATGGCAGTGTCATCCTGTCCATCTTCTCCTCGTTTCTTCGTGGACTGGCTCGCCTTGCTTTGTATCTCCTTTTGATAATAAGCCCGGTTGCCCAGCGCCCGCTCGTGCGTCGGCACCAGTTCCAAAAGCTCATTCGTCATGCTTAAAGCTCGCGCCACGTTTCCTGCACAATAGAATTAATTTCATTAGCAAATCGCGTTACCAGCAGCCGGCTGCTCCCAAAACCCGCAAGGAGGAAACGCGGCATCTTCCACCGAACTCGATCTATTAAATTCACTGCGCGCGGCGAAACCCGGTGATTATTAACAAATTACGGCTCGTGTAATTCCGTGATTTAGCGGCTCCCAACGGTGTTAACCGTCAGTGGTTCGAACCCACGGAGATCTCCGGAGGGCCAATTCGAACGCGATGCGTTCGATGGCGAAGTTTTAATGGAGCTTTAAACAAACTGAAACCTCGGACGGAAGTTGAGAGCGAGCGAGCGCGCGGGCTTCGCGACGGAAATTTTCATGGCAATTAAATTCTCTAAGAGACCTCCTCGACCACTCTGTTTTGTACACTTAGCGCTTTGTTCGGGCTTTCAAGTGTCTTCAGGATTTTAATACCTCCGCGGAAGAGTTTGCCTAACGGCCAGTGTTTCGGATTTTACGGTATTAGTTCGCGAAACTATAATGAAGTATGAAAAATTATCCCGTTGATCCATAGACGCTGCTGCAGATTGGATTTAACGATTGCAGTCTACTCTCGGCAACTGCAGTTACGAATTAAGCTTCGAATTCATTTTCTGATCGTTAAAAAATTCAATTAGAATCTCAAAATAATTTGTATTCCTGGCTGTTTGTGCCCCAGTAGCATAAAATATTGTATATACATTCATATAATATTAAAAAGCGATTCAAACTTTTTTTAATAATTAAATGTACATATAATATTTATTTTATATTAAGTAACAATTTCTTCTTTAAATAGGCAGAAAATATATTTTAACTTTTTCTTCTTTTTAATTGAATGTTATTTAAATATTGAATTTATATTTTTCAAATATTGATTTCACATTCTTTGTGTAATATTTACTTTATATTTTTTAAATATCTAGTTTATGTTCTCTGAATATTTAGCTTATATTTTATTTAATATTTATATTATGTGAAAAAGTGTGGCTTAAAAAATATTTTTCCAATATTTCAAAAAGATATTTATCCAATATTTTTGTGCTACTAGGGTGATAACGAATTTAATGGCTGTTAACGAAGCTTCGATCGTAGGCTTCAGGGTTGTGATATAAAGAATTCATTGTAATTAATTTACAAGCTGGAACGAGAATATTCATTTCGGTGTTTGTAGTCAGAGTTTACGAACTCGAATTTCCGAGTGAAGATTTGAATTTGAATGCAACGGCGAAAAGTACCATGTAGCTTCTGAGGCGCGAGTACGATAATAAAATGGCGGATGTCTAGATTTCGTAGTCGCGGGGTAACAACCGCGGATGTGCGAGCAATTTAGTTCTTAATTTATAACGCGCGACTTTTACGAGACCGCGGAATTTTTATCCCCGGTTCGCAGCGCGTCGCAAATCCTCGGCCACGTGACGGCCGCAACCCGCAAAACAATTGTTATTTTAATTCACCGGCCGAACTTCCTCGGCATACAAAATTGCGAACTTAAATCATTTGCATAATTCGTCGGACACGTTTGTTCGCTTTAGTTTCGCGGGGGGGGGGGGGGGAAAAAAACGAAGTCAGAAAGTCTCCTGTTGCATTTACAGTCTCGCTACATGCGTTTCCAGTTCAACGACGGAATTTCAATTTCACCGGTATAACGTTTTCGGACCGGAGTTTCACGGGCGGTCGAGTTTCCGGCCTTCAACTATCAGCTGGGAAATTTGTAGTTTTCACCCTGTGACGAAAACTTCAGCGCAACACCATTAGAAAGCTATATTTATATTTAATCGTCGCCGGGCTGCGCTTGAAATCGACCGTTGCAATTCAAATTTACCATTAATTGTCAATGTTTGAAATTCAATTTCACTTGCTACAATTCGAACTTACGTTTCACCGGCAGCTGGTTTCAAACTGAATTTCACCGGCGGCTTTCAAACTTGCTTTTCGTTCGTTGAATATTTTCATTCTGAAATGCTATTCGTTCTTAAAATTCTAGATCATCGTTGAAATCTGACTTCGTTTTTAAGTTTACACGTATCCGTTTTAGGGTGAGGCAGAAATTAAAACAGGAAACCACCTTGCATGTACGTTGAGAAGGCTAGGTATTCCAGGATGTCCGGTTTCGATGTGGTCGTAGCATTCTGTTCTTCCTGCAGACGGTCCATAGCTTCCTGCATCCACAACACCGTGTGATAGTAATCACGATTATGATAAGACTGTCGTCCAAGCTCGAAGCAGTCGCTGGCTGGAAAATAAAACGAAACCAACGATCACCATCCGAAATTTCAAGCCAACACCGTTTGTCTTCCGCGTTCTCCTATATGAAAATTTCAAACTCGTCCGGAGCAACGAAACTTCTGGGAAAATTTATTCCGCGATTTCGACTTTATTTTTCCTCGAACGGTCGCCTAGTTCTTGATTGTTCCGTGACTCTGAGCCCAAACCCTGTATAATTCATGACTCGATTAACATAATTACATTCGTAATAACCTGGTGGGAAGCGTCGGAAATCTAAAAGTTAAAATTGAAAAACGGGGACGGACGCTCCTGGATTTTTCGAACGCCGACTACTCGACCGGACCAACCGATCCTCGAACTTTTACCGGAAGTTTAAATGTTTTTCATCGTCTTATTATGTATTCTAACTGGCTTCGGACCATAGAACTTCTTCGGTTTTCTTCTTTATGCGTTTCTCCCGTTCGCGGCTGCGGCTTTGCTACTGAGACTTGCTTCGTTAATTAATTTCTTCGCGTTTTTCGTGACTCAAAGGCTTCAGCCCCTCTGATACTTTTCCCTCTCGATTATCTAATGGAAACTTTCTCGTATCGCACGAGCATTAATTTTTCTGTCAGTTGAATTGTTTTCAAATGAGAATTTTTATAGTTTAAATTGGATGGTTTAGAGGTAGACAGATCCATTCAAGTTTCTACTTAAATCCACTTATTTCGTATACAGGATGTCTCAAAATTCCTTCAACGTCCGGAAAATGAAGATTCTTCTGATCAATTGAAATTCTTCTCGATCGAAATTGTAGTAATAATAAATTTTGTGATATCGGCGCACGGTTCGATCATTTATAAACTAACAGCAAGTTTGCAAATTAATTGAACTCGACGTTTCGATCCCTATGTGGATCATCTTCAAGAGATACATTTTAAGGATCGAGATAAATTAATTTGTTATTCAATTTATTATTCTTCTGATCATTTGAAGCAACATTTTCCTTTGCAAAAATGGCATCCGCGGCTTTGTTAAGGAATTATTAACGAAAAACACGATTGTGCCAACACGCGTCTAGATCGTGCTCTGATTGGTCCGTGTTTTTCGTTAATAACTCCTAAACGAATCTGCGGGCGGCATTTTGGCAAAGGAAAATGTTGCTTCAAATAAACTCAAGAACCTCCAACTTCCAGATGTTTAAAGAATTTCGAGACACCTTGTGTGTATATTTTCAAACCTAATTCGTTTAGGTCTACATTAGCCTTCGAATCTCGCTGTGTCGTCTCGTTTTCCGAAGGAAAAAGTAGCTGCCGTTGGAGCATCAATTATGTATCATCGATAAATAATTCCATAGGCATTCAATATTCATCGAACTCTCTTTCGCTGACTGTAAATAATGCACGCGAACGGGGGATGATGTTGGCGGAAAAAAGAATCACTTTCTTGCCTCGGTAAGAAGCAGAAGCCCGAGTTGCCAGTAAGCTAGCGAATGCCACTAAAGCACGACAAGAAGACAGAAACCGAAAGCGAGATAAGTGTAAAAGCAAGAGAGAGAAAGATAAGGCGGCATCAGAAGTTGCGAATTACTGCGGCAGCGTCAGGCGTGGAAAATCAGGGTGGGCGAGTCGCGCGGAAACGAGAACAGGATGCTGATAAAGGAAATCGCGTAAATTATTCATATCAGGGATCTTTAAGCACAGGTAACATCGGCAGGACGGCTAAGGGGGCGAAAGGAAGGGACGAGGGTTAGGGGCCAATATTCCTGTCGATTCGCAACGTTTTGCCCCCCACCCCCACGTCCTCCCCTACACTCCCGTTCCGTTAAACCCGCATAAATAATTCAGCACGAAAAAGCAGCGCGGCAGAGCTTTCGCGCTTCTCCTTTCTGTGTTCCTTCTTTCGCCAGAGCTAGGCCAGACACGGTAACAAGATGCGGATGCGCTGTAATGAACCGTTCCTTTTTCAGCCACTTTGCATTCCCCCGTGTTTCCATTCGGTTTTTCGTGTCTTAATGCAATTTCGGGAGAGATCGTTGCGGGGAAGAAGTTTGCGAACGCTTGTAATTGCTGGCTCGAAACAGAAAGACGCTCCAGATTATTTGGAACTCGAGCTTTCGCCCTTTGTACGACGGAATTGCCAGTTTTATCGTTTGCTGTGGCGCGATTCATTCATTCTTTTCACGTTGAGTTCTTTTTTTTTATTATAGAAAATCTCATACGAGATTAATTTCAACATGATGAGGAATACAATACGAAAATTACAAACTGGTCAAAAAAAATTTTACGTTGAGTTTTTGTTTTTATTATAGAAAATCTCGTACGAGATTAATTTCAACATGATGAGGAATACAATACGAAAATTACAAACTGGTCAAAAAAAATTCACGTTGAGTTATTTTTTTTATCATAGAAAATCTCGTACGAGATTAATTTCAACATGATGAAGAATACGATACGAAAACTACAAACTGGTGAAAAAAATAAATTTCACGTTGAGTTTTTTTGTTTTATTATAGAAAATCTCATACGAGATTAATTTCAACACGATGAAGAATACAATAATTACAAACTGGTGAAAAAAATTTCACGTCGAGTTTGTATAGCAATTGACTGGTTAAAGTTTGTTAATTATCCGTTTTTTGGACGATGTAGTAGAATAACCTAGACGATACGCAAATTGGATCGAACAATACATTGGTAAAAAAATAGCGTTTTTATTTTTATCATTTTTTTACTACAAATTCTCTATTCCTCTCTTGTACGAAAATCGATAGGGTACACAAACCATTGTTAAAAATTGTAGTCTCTTTTCTCCGAATGCTTTGCGAGCATGAAAAGTGTATTTGAACCCAACCAGAAATTCTAATTGTAACGTTACACCAGTACTGAAGAACGAACAGACAAAGTTGAAATTAGAACTGGGTAGCGAGAATTCTCGGGTATCTCCGGGAGATTTGGAGAGAGGAGGACGTGGGGGAGCAGCGGTTTAAGGGGTCGGATTTGTTTCAAGTTGGAAAGGAACAAGAGAAGATATATTTACGAACCCGTTAATCCGGTGCTGTACTGGACTCCATTCAGCACGCCCCTGGCGACTTGTGCAGTTTCGAGTTTGTAAGTGTCCTGGAGCC
Source organism: Lasioglossum zephyrum (assembly GCA_028455615.1). Classification (NCBI taxonomy): domain Eukaryota; kingdom Metazoa; phylum Arthropoda; class Insecta; order Hymenoptera; family Halictidae; genus Lasioglossum; species Lasioglossum zephyrum. Next base: position 4,430,924 of record CM052333.1, read on the forward strand.
TCATCAGAGCGACGGCCGCGCCATTAAGGTCCTCGTCAGTTGGGAATTTAAGGTCGCTCCGCGAGCTGGTGATGTTCGCGACGAAAGACTTGCCAACGTCCTGGGTTATCAGCTCCTCGACTCGTTTCCAGTCGGTGGTCAGCCTTTTTACCAGCAGATAAGCGTTGATTGGATTCGACAGGTACTGCTGAATGTTTCTCGAGGCTTCCTCGTGCTCCCTAGCGTAATCCTCCACGTTCCTGGGAACAACGGAACAACACTTTGGTCTTTCGCTTTCCTGTCCACGTCCGACTGAAATTTTCTTTCTTTTGGGAATTCGAGTCCCGCTCTATATACAGGGTGCTCCACCTAAGTAAGCCCAACTTTTCTCCTCCAATTTTTTGGGAACAAAAAATATTTTGTATGTAATTTGAATGGTTTGAAAAAACCATTCTATTGCAAAAAATGTTTTTTATTTAGGGTAATTTTTTTCGGAGTGTACAAGGTTATCGTCTCTAAAGTCTCGATAGAAAAAATTTTTCGTTTCTTGTTTGAAAAAATTATACAATACGATAACCTTGTAACCTCCGAAAAAAATTACCCTAGAAACAAAACATTTTTTGCAATAGAATGGTCTTTTCAAACCATTCAAAAATAGTATACAAAATATTTTTTGTTCCCCCACAATTGGAGGAGAAATTTAGGTGGTCTTACTTTGATGGAACACCCTGTATACAGGGTGGCAGAAATATCTAGGCGAAAAGTCTACGTGTAAAAACAAATTGAAGAGAGGAATAAATTTTTTTATTTGTTACCTCGTTCTCTAGAAAATTGAGTTTTAAGATTCGTCAGGCTCATTAGTATATGCTTTCGTTCGCTACATTTTCAAACTCGATTTTCTCAAAAACGACGGATGAGGGTACGTTATATAAAATGTTTCTCTTATTTTTTTATGTAGAATCACCGCCTATGGAGCTGCACTACGATTTCCGTCCCACCCTGTATATCGAGCGACTTTCCGCCGAGAGGAACAGTAATTTGAGACCAGCCGACGAAAGCGACGGTGCCTGGGCTTCTAAAGGAGAAACCCGAGGACACAAATGGTTGGAATACTTTCCCATTCCTTTTCGATGACTTTTGTCTCGTAGCCTCCTATTCACCTTCGCATTTTCACTGTAAATTCATAATGCTCTTCCCCTGCAATCAATATTTCAATATTTCATCCGTAGAATGAGCATACGACGAGTATGGATCTCTTTTCTCCCCTAACGAGTTATTTAACGACGAAGTAATCACGACAAGTGAGAAAGAGAAATAAATGCGGACCAATTGAACGGAGAAAATCGGTTTGTCGATTTATAAACGGAAATATTAATTGTTACTTCCCGTATCCGACGACCGTCTTCTTATCAGAGGCGTTTCAGATGGTATTAAACCCACGATTCACGTGCTGACGATTCATAAAAACGATCCGATCAATGAATAAAATTGCAGTCCGCGAAACTGTGAAAACCGCTTACGATCCGTCGGACGTAGATAATAGAGCGCGGATTTTATGCAGTCGCGACGGAAAATTAGCACGATCAAATGCCGAAACAGTATCTCATTACTTTCAACTCGTTATTAAGAAGCCATGCGAATGTCTACGAAGCTGCCGCGCTCTGCAATTGAAACGTAGAATTTTTGTTTCGCGGAAAGAGAATCCGCAGCGTAATAATAATTAAATACTGTTTAATACTGTTGTAGGGAATTTCATTTGGTATTTTACGAGAACGTATCATAAATTTCGCGTCGCAGTGTAACACCGGAGCCAGGGATGAAGGAAATCCTCCGCAGTGCTCCATGAAAATTTCGCAATAATTAAGCCGACGACTCAACGCGATACTTAATTAACGCGACAGTCGCAGAAACGCGGAAACGCTGATTCGTATTCCCCGCCGCTGATTACCCCTTTATTAATTTTTGGGAATCCGGGACGCGTGAGAACCTAGCCGAAACGACGAGACACGGGGCGGCCTGTGGACGTCGCTTTTTAATTTAATCCCCCTACCTCCCACCCTCTCGTGTTCGTCGCAGGAAAACCGGGTCTCGCGGCACCAACCCCCAGTTTCACTGTAATTCAGCAGATGTTGCACACGATCCAAAGAGCGTTGTCATTTCTCCGTTGCAAACAATGACCGTTTCTCATTTCGCGCCATCTTCCATCGCATTCACGTATTTATTCGAGCCGCTGCTGGCGAGCCGTCGCTGGGCGGATTTAATTAATTCTATTTTCGAGCCAGACAAAATTCTTCCAAAAAGAAATCCTTCCCGTCCGCAGGCCCATGTTTTCGTCAATTCCAATTTAATTTAACTCTCGACCAATATAAACATTCATTTTCCACGTCTGCGGCTCGCAAAGCAGTCCATGAATTGCAAAATAATTTAAATTAACCGCGCGAACAGTCTACTGAAAATTTTGGGAAGCGTACAGTGAAATATTTGCGGATAGGATTGAAAAATAGTTTGTTCTCCGGAGGAATATTGTTTTTCACGATGCATTCTTCGTTATCACTTTTACTTCTACGATTGATATTATTATTATTTATTTATTTATTTATTATAAACGGAATGAAATCATGGTACCATTGACATGGTACCATCATACAATCCTGCGTAGATGTATTTGAAAATTTAATAAAGAATTGGTGAACAAAATCAACACGATTATAAATAGTGGAAGATTTTGCAATAATGCGATTTAATGGATTAATTAATCCATAATTAGTTTTCGTTCCGGTACATAAAAATTGATTTGCTCAAGTAGAGAGGAACAATCCACATGATTATTAATTAAATTAAAAATAAAGCTCTGCTCGGATATTATTCTTGTTTGTAGATAATGGTTTCAGGTTCATTTCAGTTATTATTTATATTATTAGTTATTATTATTATCAATTATATTATATATAGTATAATAAAATATATAATAAAAATGGTTGGAAAAGTTTAAGGTAGAAGAGAAATTAATTCCTAAATCCTTCACCTCGTTTATTGAGGAAAGAATACTGTCATTGAGATATGGCATTTCTGAATGTTGAGTTCCATTCCACTCTATTCATATTCGAGATTGATTTCCAGTGTACGAAAGGTGTAAAACATATCCATTGTAAACCGGATACAGTTCGACTGGCACTGTGCAGTGGCATTTAAACACCGAGACTTGCAAATTTGTAGCAGACAGATCGTGATTGGCTTTAAATAACAGGACCGGCGTGGAAATTTCGTCGGTGAAACTTTAATCAAGGTCGCGCGTCGATTAAAATTTTCATTCGAATCGGACCCGTTATAGTTTCGCTTAAAATCCGAGCTCCGCGACGGCTTCAATTTGCATTAGCCCGTCAGCATTTCAATCGAAACTAACGATTCGATACGTCGATCTATATCGATTCTTTTACCCCTGATAGTCGAGAGCCCTCCTGGAAACGTTCCCGCTAACCAATCCGTACGTCCCGTCGAAAAGTTTTGACGGGCCGTGGGGTGTATACCGTTGGACCCGATTCCGAAGCGGAAAAGTTGTTGCGCTCGCGAATTGTACAACACGCGAAAACTTCCCGGCGGTCAGGGGTTGAAAGTTGCGACCCCCCTTCGAACAACACCGTTCGACTAGCTTCCTCTAGCATTGTTAAGAAGATAGGCTCCTCGGTTTTCCAGTAATTTAACTTCCCCAACTCTTGGGCCAGAAAGTTCGCGATGTTGCGGGTTCCACCGAACGCGATAACTCCTCTCGATCATAGATCACAGAAGTTCCCGGAGAACGGAACGATAGCAGTCGGTTGTTGGCCAATTCTTTCGTCGATGCAACGAATAATCGTTTATACTTTAATGGCAATCTCAATTTCGATTCTTCGAAACGTTCGCTTCAGAACGAATGGATCACCTGGACTTTCCCCATCAAAAAGTTACCGTGTACACTGAAAACATTAACTAGCTGCTCAGGAAAAAATCGCAAAGCCATTTCGGATCGGACATACAGTGGTCCGAATCGAAAATATATTATAAAATAATCTCTTTCGAATAATACATGTTAAAATATATTTTTTGTTCAATTTGTTAGTTATATTTATAAATTTTTATGTGGTTGTAGAATCGGTAGCTTTCCCTATTAAAATCATTGTATAATAATATGATAATATTCCAGGAGGGTATACGACATCTCTTTCTAACCACTCTTTATTACGATGAAGAAATTTTGATTAAATGTAACGTGATTGAACCCATTTCGTTTTTAATTTAGAATACAGTTTATTTAAACTGTCCTTCAGTTTGTTAAAATATCTTTTAACATTTTTTTTTCAAGATCATTTTTTTAATATGTCATGTATCATTCTGCATTAGTTTTTAAATATATTATTATTAGTTATTACTAAAAAAAATACATAATTTCTTATTGGAAAGGGATGCTCTACATTATAAAAAAAAATACTAAGAAAAAATATAAGCAATTTTGCCTGGTGAAATATGCTACTTGCAAAACTCTCAACTTTAAATGATCATAGTAAGTAAACTATTTATTCAATTTCATTAATTTCTTCATTTTCGAGGTCCATAGACAGCAATACAAATTAGTTTTCAATTTCGAAAAGTCGATGTTTTGTTCGAATGTCCCACAATTTTTTGTTCCGGACCACTGTGGGCCAGCGCAGTCTGACCCTGTTAGGGTTAATCAACCGGGTGGCTTTAATTAAAAACGTGCTCGGACACGGTTGAACGGCGAAGTATCGGTCAGTTGGCGGCAGCCACATTCCCGTTGGCCACGATCGGCACGATTCAGCGATCGACTCGATTTTCCGTGGTATTGCGACCGCGTTTTCCAACAAAGACCGATGATCCATCGCGACCCCGACGCAACGCGGTGCGACGCGTCGGCTACGTTTCCGGGGTTTAAAGAGAGATACAAAGGACTTGGCAAGATGACGAGGGAATTATTCAGTCCTGTTCTCTATTTTGCCGGGCACCGGCGCAATAGGCAATAACTGCCTGCCGTAGATAACGACCGGCGGGCGGTGGTAGTGGCCAGGCCGGCTCTCGACGTGCATCCACCCCCCGCGCATCCCCATCGGGGACAGAGATAATTCGCGAAGATCGTTCCAGCCGGCGCGGCGCGGAAAAGCCAGAGGCAGGGTCTGGCTCCCCCTTTTCCCGACGTAATAATACGTCGGCCGATGGGAGAGGCGCGTGGCTCGCATGCAGATTCGAACTCGGGGACCTCGATTAATTCTACGGGGTTCCTTTCGACCCTCCTTTTTTTTTGCGTCGCATCCCAGGGAACGTTGAGCACCGGGAAACCGTGTATATCTGAAACGTTCTCGAGAACTCATTTCCTGTAATTTATATATAGAGGTGTCTCAAAATTCCTTCAACATCCGGAAATGGGAGGTTCATGAGATCATTTGAAGCAACATTTTCCTTTGCAAAAAATTGCATCTGCAGCTTTGTTAAGGAGTTATTAACGAAAAACAACAGACCACTCAGAGCGCGACTTAGACGCGTGTTGACACAGTGGGCCTGGCGCGCCATCTGTCGGGAGCAAGCCGGGGAGGTGGATGATAATAAAGGAACTGGAGAATAAAAATATAAAGACTAGATTCTTGAGATCATTTGAAGCAACATTTTCCTTTGCAAAAATGGCATCTGCAGCTTTGTTAAAGAGTTATTAACGAAAAACACGATTGTGCCAACACGCGTCTAGGTCGCGCTCTGATTGGTCCGTATTTCTACGTTGATAACTCCTTAACAAAGCTGCGGACGTAATTTTTGAAAAGGAAAATGTTGCTTCAAATGATCTCAAGAATCTCGAATTTTCTAATGTTAAAGGAATTTTGAGGCACTCTGTTTTATTCTCCAGTTTTTTTATTATCCTTCACCTCCCCGGCTAGCTCTCCCGGATGCATCGTTCACTTCCTATTTCACAGTCCTCGAACACAACGACGGGTAATTCGTTAATTAAAATTTCACGTGTCCCGGCATCGTATTTGCGGTTTGTAACAGCGCGGAGGCGTGTGCGCCCACCAAGCTCTTGGTCGCGATTTAAATTTTAGTTTTCGGCGAAATGATATTTGTTGGACCGGAAGATAAACTTTACAGGGCTGTTTAAATTTTGATGATCGTAGGCGAGGTTGCGTTTCGATCGTTACATTTCTATTCTAATGGTATGTGTCTCTGTGTGTGTGTACGAATTCGAAGTAGCTGGTCCCTCGAGGGATTGAATTTAAAATCACATGTTAATGATCGCGGACGAATTTAAATTTAAACCGCCGCGGTGAAGTTTCGACCGTTGTTTGCGCGACTCCGATTCGTGATGAATCGCGAGACGAATTTCAAATAACTAGGTAAAATATAAAAGTGCGTCCCCTATCAGTTTATCTGGCCGTGACAACATTGTTCAGGCGGGTAAACATCAAGAAGAATTACGAAACGCGAGGACTCGAGCGCAATAGTTCCCCGAGGCCTGGTTGACCCTTCCCCAAATCACGCGCTATCATGCGCACGAAGACCGCGATCATTCACGGCCACGTGTTCCGCATAGATCGCCGCTGGCGCCGTAAATCATTGCCCCGTGTCCCGCCGTGAGTACCCTCGAACTTCTGATAATCCCGATCTCGCGGAGAAATAGTGGGATCGCGTAGGTCCAGGGACCAGGGATGAAGACAGAAATCTCGGAGATTAGGAGACAGTACAGGGTGTATAAAAATTACGACCATATAGCGAGATTCTACACCTCATGATCAGGTTTTGAAGGTAAAATATTTTTTTATGATTGCATCGTTTTCTACTCATCGAGAGGATAAAAAATGTCAGAGAAACCACAGGTTGGAAGTTGTTATCCTTTTTATCCTCTCGATTAGTAGAAAACAATGAAATCATAAAAAAATTGCCCTTCAAAACCTTAAAGAAGTCAATCAAGGACAATTTTGAGGGAAGTTTTTTTTAACAGATCTTCACCGATCATGTGGGGTAGAATCATGCCATGGTGACATATAATTTTTATACACCCTGTACAAGGCTGAGGGGGCCAACAGGCAGAATAGAGGGGTGGGTAGAGAAACGAGTGGAGGGGAAAGTCAGATGGACGATAGGGAAGGACAATTTCATTTCGAGAGCCGCAATGTATTCCCGGATCGGAGATATCCCCCCTGGCGATGGCGCGTTTTCTTTCGGTTGTTCGTTTTATCCGGTCGTTCAACTCGGAGATTGAGGACAGCGGAAGGGTGTAGAACGGCCATTTGCGTGATCGGCCCGGCCGAGATAACGAGGGAAACGCTCATGCAAATGTGATCGAAATGGAAACTCGGCCGAAACACCGTGCTTTATCGCGGCACTAATTCGACGGAATTCGCAAACGGTATGATGCACCGTCCCTCCCCCACCCCCCGAGATTCCCTGCCGTTTCACTGAAAGGAAAACGATTTTCCCTCGACAACGTCTCTCGCGGTCTTACCGTCTCGCCAATATGGCGGCTGATTGCCGTCGATTATCCGATCCCGAGAATATATTCCTTACACGGGTCTTTAGGGGATGTAACAGAGCCGGGGATCTTTCTAATGCTAGGGTGCTCTGTTTCGCACCCTGGTTGAATGTCTTCTGAGTTCAAAGATCTTAGAACGGTTCCAGTTTCGCGATCTTACTTTTATTGGTTCAAGCTACCTATTTGAATTGGAGCTGAAGGGATGAAACCACCCTTCGAAGATCATGTTGGAATTACGAAGAACTATAAGTCTCCTTTTGGAGACAACGAACTCATTGATTTATAGTTCTTCGTAATTCCAACATGATCTTCGAAGGGTGGTTTCATCCCTTCAGTTTAAATTGTAGTACGAAGGCTGAAGAACTGCAGTAGTCGTAATACAAATTATCTTCATGACTGACTCCTCCAATCCAATAATAGGATTCTCTAATTCCGACTAGAACAGAACATGTACATCAGCTCTGAATTAGAATTTAGATTCGACTGTCCAAACTCGGACTTGCACCGGTACGATTTATACTAAAATCTGTCCATTACGATTCGAACATAACCATTAATAAGATTTCAATTATAAACTCAAAGTTGCCAGTGCTGTGATTAGATTGAAATCCGACCGTAATAGAATCCGAATACATATTTAAACCACCCGGTATTTCGGTATGAATTTTAACGAGACTTTGTACAGGAAGTATAAACGAAATTTTACGATAGGAGGAGGGGTGTTCATTTCCGTTTCTAGTTTATTAAATAAGTTACGTGTCGATCTCGTGGGCATTGTCGATTGGTATTGAGAAGCGCATGCATCAGTGTGACAACGGTTCGCACCTTGGCTCGCGCGATGCACCGATGCACCGCGGGACAATGCAGCTGCATTTTCCCCAGAGGAAAGAAGGGACACCTCGACGTTCGTCGTGGCGACGATTCCTGTCGGAAATTGCATGGAAGGTATATGCAGTAGCATCGTGCCGGTGACGCACGCGACGAGAGAAATACGGATGATTGCGACCTGACGCGATGGATGGCGCTGTTGTTACACGTGCATTTACACGTGTTCCGATCCACTAAAATTTTCAGATACGCGCGGTCGACCGTTTTTCTTAATCTCGACAAACGATTGCATTCTACTCGCTGCAGGCTATAATTCCTGCGAAATTCTCCGTTAAAATCTGGACAATTGATAGAAACTGTTCCACGAAGCTCTTCGTTCACTAAGCTTTTACGGAATTTTCTAAAACGACACAAATCGTGTACGGAGTTCTATTATGAATGTCATATTTGTTCAATTATTATATCCAGAGGCTCTTAAAGTTCTGAGTGAATTTATTAGATGCAAGATGAAGATTAATTGATCCAGACGAAGTACCTTCGAGAATAAGAAATCTCAAGAAAAACATCCTGTAAACAGGAGCCAGAAGTAAAAATTAATTTAAAACAACGCCATTAAATTTTTAAAGAGTTATTGTTGTTTAAATTTAGCGATTTTTGAGGTCCTATATCTCGGAACCTACTGATGTTGGAAGTAGGAAACGTTAGTTAAAATTTTCCATTAAAAAACACACAATTAAAAAAAAATCGAATTTTTTCGACCACTGGTTTCCGAGATATCTCAAAAAATATGGTTTTGATCCCTAACTTCGAGGGTTGTTTCCACCCCTTCAGAGTGGATGGTTGCCGATAAAAAAGAAACATGTCTGAAATATTTTTCTAAGAACTATATCTCACATAATTTTCATTAAAATCGGTTTGTATCAATTGAATACGTTCCCTTGTAAATTGTTTCTTGTAAAAGTAGGTAGTGGGAGAACTTGGCTGGTGCACGGTGGTGTATCTATATAAATTGGAACCGTGTCAACGCGAAGGGTCCAGGGAGAATCAGAAAATGGGTAGAGCGCTGATTGGACACGGTAAATAATTTTGCGAGCGAAAAAAGAAACGCTGCTCGAAGGAAAGAAAAAATATTGTTGGTGGTTTGAGGAGTAAGTTGGCGGGGGCAACACGGGAAGATCCTGGTTCGATTGCATCGATCAGAGTCCGATAGGGTCGCGTTGGATAATGGGAGCACGAGCCGGCCACTTTCGTGAGGGTACACGTTGCAGCGTCAGGTCGACGAGGTCGTCGTCGTGGAGCTCGCCATTATTTTAATTGCTTCCATCAGAGGGAACGAGCCGCGGGACAACTCCGTGGAGACGTTACACGCCGTGGCGGCCGCAAAGGATCCGAAGAGAGCAGGACGGTGTCGTCGGCTATACTGCGGTTTTCGCAGACTTTCTCACGGCCCTCCCATCTTCGAAGAGAGAGAGAGGGAGATAGAGGGGTGGAAGAACGCGGCTGAAGTATTATCTTAATTAGAATTGTAACCGCCATTAAGCCCGGCCGGAGCCACGTCTTCCACGCCACTTTCCTGCTTTACTTTTCTCTTTGCTCCCCCTCGACACGAGTTCTCCTTAAAGCGAGGCTCGAGCGACACGACCCCGACAAAACTGTTTAGCGCCGCGTTACCCTAAGTCCCCGCTCGTGCGCCGATTTCGCTTCCTCGGGATCCTCCCTGATAGACGCTGCGGTTTTTCCAAACGAGTTTTCGAACGTCGATGCCAAGTAGAAGCTCCTTTTCTCCGCGACCAGTTTCTAATATACTGGAAAAATATTTATTCACCCTTCGCTGTACAAGGTGTTAAGAAATGTTTGGTCTCGGCAAGCATAGGCGAGATCTGCAAAAAAAGTTGCCACAAAATTGTCCTTGACCTTGAATATCAATATCAAGGTATTGAAGAACAAACTACCTTTGACAGGTTTTATCCTCATGATGCGTAGAAAACAATAAAAAAATTGACCTTGATTGTCAAGGTCAAGTTCAATTTTGCGGGGAGTTTTTTTATGTCAATTTCCACTAAATCGCAGGTGTAGAATCACGCTATGGTGGCCGTGACATATAATTTTTAGACACCCTGTACAGTAGTACTACTAGATTTTCTAGCACGATAAAATCTTTTTTAATTGTCCAAGTATATATTTTTGTCGTTCGTTGCGGAACAAATCTATGAAAATAGAAGCTGTACGGGGATTCACGGCAGCACGGTTATAATCATTTGGGTAGGACCATTTAAGTAGGACAGGGTCAGTTTAGTCGGATGCAGCCAATTGTTAGGGGCACTGCATCTACGACGGGCTTAGCATACTGATGTTTTGTTCGTCTGCACTGACTCCTCTCGATGAATATAATGTGTATGTATATCTCCATAGCACGGACCACCTCGGAGCGATCCTCTATAGCTATTGCCCCACGCGAGAGAAAACAGACTGACAAAAACAGATAACTGCTTCGTGAACGGGAAGCGGATATGGTTATTGGATTGTTGAAATAGTTTCGATGCTTTTTCTCGAGAAGCACTTCCCTTGTAGAACGCAAGGCGTACACGTGAAAATTTTGTTTTTATGTCATTTTTTTTGTAGTGATATCAAGGTCACCTTGATTTTTTTAAAATGGAACCACCCTTTTTTAAACACCTACAATGATAGTCCCTTTTATTAGGAATTCAGTGACTATAATTATTCCAAGGTCATTCAATGTCGACAAAACATCGAAATAGTTCATCGTGCGCATTGTCATTCGTGAAATTTTATTTAAACGCTAGGTTCTGCAAGATTTGCAGGATTCCTCTGCATCACCTATTTAAAAAATGTGGGACCAAAAAATGACGCGGGATCCTGTGGGATTGCAACCCCTAATTGTAACGAACGCAGGCAATTTTTGATTTGGTGTAAAAATGCGAAACACGCCGCTGTCTTTCCACGCGGTCTCCGGTTAGACTCAGTTGTCCTTTCCATCGAGGAGCAACCCGCCCCCACCCCCAGAGGATACTGGCTATTCGGGGAAAGGATGTGTATCGATTCTGGACCGGCGTCGGTTGGCGTAAGTGACGAGGTGTCGTATAAATTACCGGAATAAACGAGCCAGGTGCGCCTGACTCTACCGGCGTGGTCGACACCGTTCACCTGACATCCGCAGCTGCGGCGGAGCGCGACAGGCTTACATCCGGCCGCAGCAGCTCCCCGATTGGTCCACTCGTTACGAGAGAAACCAATCGTGCCTGAACAACTCCTGACCGTCACCGGATAGCTGTCGTTGCTTCCTACCGGACCCGACGGATCCTAATGACCTTACCCCGGGCGACATTAACGCGCGATCGCTAACCCCCTCCTCCTTGAAACCACCATTTTCCACCCTCGTCGTTTCAGGATCCTATCCAATCCATCCCCTCTCTCTCTCTCGCTTTGGTTGTCGACCATCCGTCTTCCTGTGTACCGGTCAAGCTGCACGTTCAATTTACGCTCCTTGAACCGAACGATTCGGTCTCAATGCAGGATACCCACCAACCCCCCTCCTGTTGAATCGCTTGCCCGTGTTTGCTCCGGGCGCTTTTACTTGACAGAGGAATGCGAAATGAAGCCGAAACTCGATCGAATCCACCCGGAAATTTCGCTGGAACTCGACCCGAAGGATCCTGCAACCGCGTTTTTGGGGTTAAAGGATGTTTAAGGGGCGCATCCTTTGATCTGCCACCGTCTGTGGAGCCGATGCGATTCTTTCGCTGCACCGAACCCGGTTATTGTTCGTCGAAAGAAGGAACCTCGATGTGCATTAATTCGTTTTGGGAGACTGTGCATCGACGCTTCGAGCGTCTCACGAAAATAGGAGAAACAGTTGTCCGGATGTAAAAATAAATTTTTTAAAATTACCACGTTTTTTAAACGGATTAAAAAGTATAAAATAATTTTTCCTAGTTTGATAGTTTCCTTAGTGAATGTGAATTTTGAATTGCTATGAAAATACTTGTAAGATTTCAAACGAAAAACCTGGGGCGCAAGATGCATTGATTATCTATTTCAAAATCTCCAGCTCATCAGGAAGTTAATTTAAAATCAATTGCAAAATTTCTCACCTAACAGACAAACAAACAAACAAGAAAGCGAGCTAATCAAAACGTGGTAAAAAATGATATATATAATGAATAATTTTCCTGTAACGTGTCGAGAGAAAACTTACAAAAATTTCGAAGCGATTTCGCTCTTTTAGTTCTCCAAAAACGGTCCGCAATGGGAAAGAACATTTCGTTCACCCTCGAGTAATTGTCAAGCGAAGTATAAACGTTTATTCCGTTCTCCTCGCCAAAAGAACTTTCGCGAAAACATATAAAAATTGATTTCGCTCTTAGTTTTCTAAAAGCACTGGCGCTGAAAAGAAAATTTCACTTACTCTGGAGTAATAGCGAGTTAGCGAGTCGTTCTCAAAGAGGGAACGCGGCGAAAATATTGAATTTCTTCCGGAATGTTTTTAACAATGTTCCCTATGAACGTGTTTTCATGTAACAAGCAATTTACGAAGTTTGGCGAGCCGATACGGCACGGTGGAAACGTGAAATCGACACGGTGAACGAGGAAAGTCGTGAGACTCCCGCGTCGCGAGATAACGGCGCGTGAAAAGCGTCCGCGTCGCGTCGCCCGGAGGACAATAGCGTCGGGAGGGAGAGGAAGGGGGAGAGGAGGGTTTGTCCCTATCTTTCGCAACGAAGTTGATATCGCGATCGAATCGCAGTCCAATTGTAATTGGATAGCCCGGCAGACATCGATCTGTCTGCGAGTCGAAAGAAATTCTCCTCGGGGGCGGCGGCTTTCCTGGAAAGCTTTCCTCGCCGTCTTATCGGTGCCAATGCTCCGCGATAATGATAATTGGGGCCGCCTTCGAATGCAAATTAATTCCTCACCGAAAGAAACTCGTGTTGCTTCTAATACGATTAATACTTTCCGGTCAGACCATATATTATTGTGTTTGTTGATTATCGATCGTAGGGTAGTTTATAACAAGAAGTATAGATGATATCGGCGCAAAGGTTCGATCAGAATTAATAATTATTAATTAATTCAGACTTAAGAATTAATTCAGACCATGTATTACTTTCGATAAAAATTCAAATTCGAAAATGCAGCTTTTACGCAACAGGTTCCCCGATGCAACTTTGAGAAACGATTTAGGGGTTGCAGCAACCCTCGTCAGCTTGACCGGGACGTGTCCAACGTCGGAAAAACAGCTGAGACGAGACTTGGCATCGTAATCCAGGGACTCGGTCAATTATTTCGTGACACTTGTAAGTGCGGTGATCAACGGTGGCGCACGAGGGTGTAAGAGGGTGGAATGGTTTTCGACTGCCGGAAGCGAGACCTGCTGGTTGGCGCTTCGAGTACGTGTCGCGGCGGATGCGCCGCGCGGAAGATCGCGGCTCGGTTGAATCAAGATTTAATCGAATAATTCTGTTGGGATCTAATGGCGGGGAATAATTTATCGAGGCCCGGGAGTCGAGCTTTCCTAGATTATTAAGCCAGCCGGCTCGGTTCTCCCCAGGCTCGAGGGCTCAGAGCGCTCAGGGTTCTCCCCTGTCCTGGGATTGGCCACGACAACGCCAATTCCAGCCGGGGCCGCGAACACCGCGAACTACTTAGCCGAGCGACACGTCCGTCATCTACCCCGTACAGATTACGTTGATTTATCGTAATTTACGAGCCGACGGAGAGCGAGGAGAGCGAGAGAGAATCAACGGGAATGCCTCGACGTTACTACGGAGCCATTATCGTTCCGCGTCGATTGTCGAGCGCCGTTATGAAAGGATCCAGCCGACTGTCTGCGACTCGACAACTACCAAATGCCATCGAAATGCTCTTCCGAATGTCGTCGGGTCGTTAATTAGGAGGTCTATGCTACGGTGTATTAGCGAGGTGTACAATCCAGAAAATGATAATTACATGGAAATACTCTTAGGTGGAGGAGAACGGTGACGGTGAGGGCTTTATTCACTATGGAACAGCCGATTTGGCTAACTTCTGACATTTCTGGCTTTGAACTGTTTCTCAATGCACCGTTTATAATCCAAGTTGATCTTTGTTTTCAATCGCGATTTTTTCTGTCCCGAGGATTTACTGGTTACAATCAGTGTCTGTAAAGCTGATCCATAAAAATTTACCTACCCGTAAAGATCATTACATTGATATCGGAATCGATTAATTTAAAATCAACCCCTCCCTCATAATCTTAATCTATACATGTATATATAAAAACGAAGTCCTGATTGACTCACTCATCAACGCCCAGGCTAAACCCTTGTTTCCTTTATGATCTATACAAGGGAGAAGAAAGGATATATCGAAATTCAACTTCTAAGGGGATGAAAAGGGGTTGCAACGTTTGTATAAAGAATATTTTGTGCGTGGTCGGATTTCCTTGATATAATTTATACTTTGATATAATTAATCAAACACCTATTTCGGCATTTTAAAAAATTCATCTCCTAAGGAGGTGAAAAGGGGTTGGAACGTTTGTACGAGGAATATATTGTTCGTTTGGTTTTAATGCTTATTAATACAGTGTGAACGAGGCGAATGGGGGGTTAAATAAGAATAACAAAACCTCTAACAACAATAACAGAGGAAAGTTTCTTGAAGTACCAAATATTCCATCGAGCTCAAACACGATCCATCTACCGGCACCAGGATACCAGGATGAAATCCTCGAGGCGCGCCGAGCCGGTCGGCCATCCAATTTTTCCATATTAAAGCAAACCTGGTTCCCCGGTCTCGTGACTCGTCTACACCCCGGGTATCGTCGAGAACTCTCCAAGCAGATAAACTACCCCCCGTCATAGACCGTCGTGTGCAAGAGCCGGGGTTGTTCCGAAAAAAGAGCAGCTCCCTAATAACTGACTGATACCGGGCATTTGCATTTCAAGCGGGCGAACGTCCGAGTCGAGTTCAGTCGAGTCGGGGGTGAGAACGTGTGCCACGGAAAACTCGATTAAAAAACTAACCCGGCACGCTGGTATCGCGCCCCAGGGACACGGCGGAGGAGCGATAACGACAGTTCTTTATATTTCACCTGCGTCCAATAACGAATCCTCTCGTTAGCGGGATTTCAACGTTTTTCCCTACCCGTTCCCCGTGTCTTCCTCTCCCCCACACATCACCCACCCCGTTGCTTTTCCTCTGCCCGGTTTTTTTCGATCACGCTGGACGCTCCTCGATCCCGTACACATCCGTCTGTTTCTCATTCTCCTTCTCTTTCCACAGAGCACCCAGCCGCCTGTGTACGCGACAGATTTTAATTAGCGATATATGCGAGAGCCCCGAGCGATCGAAGCTTTTCCTTTCGCGCCACCACCCCCACACGCTCTCCGTTCTCGCCCTCGCCTACCAACCGGAGTCTTTTTTTTCGCCGCGAACCCGTGAAAAATACCACCCTCCCAACGACTACGGCGGCTTCGTTCGTTTTCCAGACGAACCTCCACCCCCCATTATCTTCGATTCTCGTTTTAATCGCGGATCCTCTGACGGGATTTGCTTGTTGCTGTTGGCGAACGGTTTGTCGCTGCAGATTTGCAAAACGGCAAACAAAACCCTTCGTTATTTAGAATATACTGTATAAATACACGATGAAGTTTGCTGAAACTTTTGGCTATACTGCATCAAACTAGATTTTAACATTTAACCCAAATGTTTTTATTTTCTTGCATGTAGAATCATCCCCAACCGTATATTCCTACACTTTCGCGTGTCTCGAATTGGTGATGGATGATTTTCCTGTCTGTGTGTTTGATTTTTGAATATAATTTTAGACTGCATTATGTTCGTGTAAATTTTTTTTAGACAGGATATCAGGATGGTTGATAATCCATCTAAAATGATCGTCATTAACGTACCATTAACAAGAGTAATATACTCAGCTTGGCTAACGATATGCAAATCTGGTTCATTATAATTATCACATAGTCACCGTCGATGGGAACAGTAATTCGTCACGGTATTGCTACGCAACGATACCAAACGAAGTATGATAAAACGAGAATGATTCAGCGCCTGGTATCTCTAACAATAAACAGTGACCGAAGAAAAATCTATTCTTCATGTTTCAGAGAAAAAAATTCAATTTCCATTGTCAACGTAAACACCTCCACGGAAAACATCGAAATTCTCTCGAATTTTGCTCGACCGTGCGTTCCGTAATTTTTCAAACATCTCTGGACCGTATAAACGGACGAAATTCTACGGTTTAAAGTTTCGCAAACTTCCCCCGACGAAAATATACAATCGCTGCAAAAATATAACCTTTTACATCTCTATTCCGTTTGCTACGTCCTGTATCCATTTCTCAAAGTTCGAATCCACCATAGTAAAATATAAAAGAAGAAGCGAATCAGCTTTTGGGAAGTTTCGTTGTACAAAACCACCCTTTATTCTCATGATCTGTATTCTATTTCGTACGTTCTGCAGCCATTTCTCGAAATCCCAATCCGCTAGTAAAATACAAGAGAGAATCAGAGGATCGATTTTTTCAAAGTTCTACACAAACTATATGTATATTCTAAAACTCCCAATCCGCTAATAAAATAGAAAGGACGAAGAGCAATCGCCATAGAAAACCACCCTCTGCAATAAATATACAGGGTGGTCCACCTAAGTCCACCTAAGACCAAAAAATATTTTGTATGCTATTTGAATGGTTCGAAAAAACCATTCAAAGGAACGACAATTTTCACTTACGTATTTTTCAATCAGCTACACGATGCAATTAAGAAAATATGTGTTGCAATATAACGGTTTCTTCAAACCATTCAAATAGTACGAAAAATATTTTTTGCATCCTCACAATTGGAGGAGAAATTTAGGTGGCCTTACTTAGGTGGACCACCCTGTATACTGCGGTGTGTCCATGGGTCATTCGGTTGAAACTCGAAAAATATTTGATCGAACGAGTAAGTCCCGTCGATAAACTTCGATTTCTGATTCGCGAACGGAGGGTTTGGTGGGGTGGAGGCGGATAAGAAGGGTTCACGGTTTAGTTACGGTAGTAACGGCGTGAACGGTCCTAGCAGATTTCCCACGGGCCCGGTGTTCGAAAACAGAGAAATAGTTTATCTCGATGGTGGATGCACTGTATAAACTGGTCAGCGGGCGCGTTCATGACTGCCAGATTTCCCCGCATTTTTTCCAGCCCCTTTCACCCGGGGGCCGGTTTCACGGCGCCGAGGTAAATGGAATAGCCTGGTATCAAGGGGAATACCTCGAGCAACGCACGAAATGGTCGACGATTCGAAAGCTTTCAACCCATCGGGGGCTAACCGCGACGCCACTCCTCCAGTTCCTACGCTTCCACCCCTCTTGCTGAGACTCTTCAGCCTCGTCCTCACCCTCGAAACACACCCACACCATCCCCTTATCCAGCCGCGTCCTCGCCAACCCGTTCGCCAGTCCCGCAGGATAATGGCGATCGTCATTTAGCCACTTCCGGTGGTTCGATAACGTTGCGCGATTTACATGAGAATCTTCCCCTGAAATTTCCAGAAGATTGCGTGCCACAGCCGCTGCGGAGACTCCGTTCCGATCGTTTTTCCACCCCTTGTTTATTTCCATCCCTCCGGTACACCCCATCCTCTCTATAGCGTTTTTTTTTCTTCTGTGAGTTCACTCTTGCCTCGGTGTTTTTAAACCGTTTTTTCTGCCACCGGGATTTGGTAATGGATTTAGACCCACGCGACAACCCTTCCTGCGGGGCTGTTGCACGGGGTGGTTCTTAATCCTCCAAGACTAAGTCTCGAGACTAACAAGGGGTGCTGCAGACGAGGTCCCCTTCGATTTCAATAAAATGGAGTGCTGGGACTGCGATAAATGTTTGCGTGCTTACATCGCCCACTAGCTTCGAAAGTGGGTATTCAGTTTGCAAAACTGTTAAAGACAATGATGTTCTGGGGAACGTGACAGAGCTACGCGAAACCGTTCTCCCAGTGCGTACAGTTTAAAACTGCTAATGAATACACCGTATATTTATGCACATGCAATATTTATAATATTAATTAATTAATTTAATCATTTTATAATATTTAATAATATTTTTATACATGTTCCAATAAATAGTGTAATATTTTTATTGATATACATAAGATCCGCATTTATATATACGGGGAGATTGAAAGAATTGAGCTGTGTCAATATATTATTTCAAATTTGTACAAATTATTAAAGAACGAAAGAAATATATCAATATATAAATATCGTAGACTAGGATCTTTATAGAAAATAAAAATTGTCTGCATCGATTGAATGTTGATTTTAATAGAGGAGAAATCATATATCGAAATCTTTGATCGTTTAAAATGTTAAAACAATATTGAATTTCATCTATTAAATTTTGTTATAAATGCATAAAGATCCGCAGTCTAGATATATTCGTGAGAATAAGAAATGTTGAAATCGTATGAAAAGAAGAAGACATCTTCGATTGTGTAAAATGTTAAAACAATATTGAATTTCATCTATTAAATTTTGTTATAAATGCATAAAGATCCGCAGTCTAGATATATTCGTGAGAATAAGAAATGTTGAAATCGTATGAAAAGAAGAAGACATCTTCGATTGTGAAAAATGTTAAAACAATATTGAATTTCATCTATTAAATTTTGCTATAAATGCATAAAGATCCGCAGTCTAAATATCCGTAAGAATAAGAAATGTTGAAATCGTATGGAAAGAAGAAGAAGACATCTTCGATTGTTTAAAATGTTAAAACAATATTGAATTTCATCTATTAAATTTTGCTATAAATGCATAAAGATCCGCAGTCTAGATATCTGTAAGAATAAGAAATGTTGAAATCGTATGAAAAGAAGAAGACATCTTCGATTGTGAAAAATGTTAAAACAATATTGAATTTCATCTATTAAATTTTGCTATAAATGCATAAAGATCCGCAGTCTAGATATCTGTGAGAATAAGAAATGTTGAAATCGTATGAAAAGAAGAAAATATTCGGTTTCCGCTAGTTGCGATCGTTACGGAAAATTCTGGCTTTCCAGAAAAATTGTTTCCGGCGGTTTGTTCGTTGGTAAAGTCACTTCCGCTTTCTCGAGCGCGATGGAGTCGGTAGATGGCGCAGGCTTTGGTTAAATTTGACGTTCCGGTCGCGCGTGCGCACGGTGCACAGTGCTCTGTCAGTAGTTGGAAGCGTCGCGTACCCTGTAGAACTTATTGTTCCGAGAGCGTAAATAAAGGGTCGGTGGTATGATGTAGTAACAGGTGTTCGGATCTGCACGTTCGTTACGGTGTTCGAGTCGGTGGCCATGGCGAATCCCATAGGCGCGATGAACGGAGAGGTTAAGAACTTTATTCCGTATGGTTTCGCCGGCGAGTTGCACCGTTCTTGGATCAAGTCCGAGAACCCGGAAACGATCATCACTTGCAAACCAACGGACGACGTGTTAATCACGCACGATCCGAATCTTTGTTGCCGGTCGACGACCAACAAGACCATTCACACCTGGACTTTCCGGATTTGGGCGCGTGGTGAGTCCTACTGAACCTCGCAATACTCTCTAATTTTCATTCTATCTCTTCTCACTTCCATTTACACGCAAATAATTAACGACACAACAGATCACGAACATTAGACACAACCAGCGACGTTGGGTTCGGTCTGTGTTTCGCAGACTCGTTGTACCTATACATGTTTTTTTCTTTGTCCTTGATGCGACACCGTTACATAATGGTTGTGGACACGGTGGTCTTTCGTTTATCCAGGTAAAAGGTTGGAAAGAGTAGCGTTTTCGCTGACCCAGAATCTCCAGAACTTTTTCCTGCAATCTGTGACGGAAAAGGTGGACGAGATCGGAGTAACCGATGGCCAGATGTGGTGCAATAAGGAGATTAAGAGGCCGACCAAATCTAACAAAGAATACTATGTCAAAATTGGATTCACCGCTAACCAGTACGGTACCTATAGGCAGAACGTTATCTTTTATTTCGGAAAGTATCCCGCCATACTTCAGAGACTATGTATGGACTGTTTGCCACCGGAGGATTTTGTACGAATACTCACCGCCACCAATTACCAATTCTCTCATCACTTGAGTCACTTGGTCAGCGATTCTATGCAACTGCACAAATTCGAATCGCCGTTTGTGCCACCAAGAGACCCGAAAGAAGAGAAATTGTCCATGATATACCCTTATCCGGATAAAAACAACTTTTCCCTGACTCAAGAGACCCTTACGGACGAGCATTTAACACTAGAGAATTACAGGGGTCGCCTCCATGAATTAATCACCATCGAAGAGTTAGCCAGGCACGAACAACTAGCAAGATACAATATAGTAGCGCACATGCGTCTCGTTCGTCATTACATTTTGAGTTCTACGGGTGATGCGTCCACAATTGCTAAATACGCAGAACCCGGTGGGCTGTTTGGTCAGGTGAGATTAGTATTAGCAGTTCCTATAACTCTAATCCCTACCGTGCTCTTCTCATAGAAGTTTCCATTCTGCCTACGAAAGGCAGAAAAGATTGACACTGAATTTTTCTCACAGTTACCCTTAAGCCGCAGTATCTCAGAGGATACGAAAAGCGGCCGGCTGTTCCTACGAAGTTGCAACACAGTATTGTTCAAACATTTCTCGAAGGGCATGACATCTTCGACGGTATACGAGGCCTACATAGAGGACAAGTGTACGAATATGGTGTACATCAGGCTGTCGAAGGACTGTGTGGAAGCGTTGAAATTACAGGAGGACATGGATCTGATGGTGCAGGTGCAGTTTGTACTGAACCGTTTGCCGTTCTGCGAATGGCATAAGGCAGTGGACAGTTTGCCAGACGTGGGGTTGGTTTTCTTGAGCAAGGAGGAAATAGAGCTGAAGGAGAGCGACATTTACGAGCAATTGGAATCTAACGTGGAAATGTACAACCAATGGAAATGGACGTTGCTAGAGCTTATGTTGAACGCGGAGCAAAGAAGGGCAGTGGGTATAATGACAGCCCCCACGAGCATTTCCATGCCGCCCCTTTTGTTGCTGGGTCCATTTGGGACTGGGAAAACGTACACCATTGCCGAGTCCCTCTTTATCCTGTTGACGAAGAGCACCGAGCACAAGATACTCCTCTGCACACACAGCAACAGTGCCGCGGATCTGTACGTGAAGGATTTCTTCGACAACTGGGCAAAGAAGTGTCCTCGATTGAAACCGATTAGGATCTATTACAAAGGCAGAGCAAAGAACACGGTACGTCCTTCGAAAGCGCGAGATCGTTAGGAAACGCGGCTCTCCATTCATCCGCCCGGTTTGCAGGTACACCCGGTGGTCCTTGAGTACAGTCTGATGAAGGACAACCATACTTTCCGCGACCCGACCGAGGAGGACCTGCGAGACTGCAACTTGATTGTAACCACCTTGGCGACGGCCAGTTCCTTGACACACCTAAACCTCACCTTCAGCCACATAGTGATCGACGAGGCTGCTCAGGCACTGGAGTGCGAGGTCTTGATACCTTTGTCCATGGCCACGCCGCAAACTCGTCTGATCCTCGCCGGTGACCAGATGCAGCTCGCGCCGGAGATCTACAGCAACCTGGCCAGCGAACGAGGTCTCGGCGTCAGCCTGCTCGAGAGGATCTACAAAATGTACCCACCGACCCATCCTTGTAGAATACATCTATGTCAGAATTACCGATCCCACAAGGACATCATTAAATTCACGTCCGAAATGTTTTACGACGGTATCGTGAACCCTGGTAGTAATTTATTGTTGCAACACCCTACGATGCACCCTTTGACCTTCTACGCTGTTCACGGAGAGGAAGTGCAGGTAGGTTTGATTTTTATCACTTGGCTTGCAGTTGATGCTTTGGTCTAGCAATCTGTGATCGATTGCAATGGTAACGAATCGTTGATGTTGCAAAGATTTATGAAACTATATTTCACCACTGTGCGAAATTGATCACTGGTTGCGTAAGGAAAACTCAACTAGTAGCAATTCTAGTACTAACTGCGTAATGGATTAGGCGACACTACCTTTACCCAGGGAGATTTTTTATTCGTATCCAATCGAAATTCAAATAGCAGTAAATCTTTGTTCACAGTGTCTAGGATTAGAGTCACAATAGCTTTCCCAATCGTACATCGACAATTACAAGCACCATGCCGTGCTATTTGTCGTAGGAGACAACGGGGGTAGCGCTCCACAGCGACTTTGGGCAGTCAATCGATTCCATTTCTCTTAAACAAGAGAACACTGTTAACGAGATTCTGTAACCAGTCGCCAAACGTCCCCCATTCACTTGACTACACAACCTTCGCAATAATTCAACTATCTCCCGTCACCGAGTCCCTCGTCTGAAAGCGCCTTCTAGAGTGTCGCAAAATACACTATTTTCATTGCTTTAGATCCCTCTATATTTCATAAACTCAAAATCGGAGCTGTTAGTATATAGATCTCACTCCCCCTCAATTTTTCACATAATGTAAAGACACTAAAATGACTAGCTTTCGAAATCTCTCTCAGAAAAACTGTAGCACAGCGTGTTCACAAATAATTAGATTGCGGATTTTATGCATTCACAAAAATACCCAAATTGTTTGCATAAAATCCACAGTCGATAAATCGTCAGCAGGCACAATTATCCGTCGCTGGCTAAATTGCCCAACAAACGAATCATGCTCGACAACAATCCTCTAGTTGCAAGATCCCTCAATCTCATCTCAGTGCACTCTGTCAACAGGACGATCAATCAACGGGCCACGCTCACGCGGGCGAAGTGTTCCAGCTGGTGAATAGCGTTTTGGCGTTGAAGAACAGCTGGCCGGTGAATCGATGGGGTCCGTATGGCGACGGTTCGATCGGTGTGCTGGCTTGTTACGCCGAGCAGGTGCAAATGATCCGAACGGAGCTGCGGAAGCTGAAGCTGTCCGAAGTGTCTGTCGAGAGGGTGCTGAACGTCCAGGGGAAGCAGTTCACCGCAGTGTTCATCAGCACCGTGCGTAGCCGGACCTGCTGCAGATACTCGGCGGAACAGAACGTGAAGGACTTCGGGTTTTTAACGAACCCCAGGCTGCTGAACACCGCCATCACCCGTGCCAGGTGTCTCGTAGCTGTGGTCGGGGATCCGGTCGCTTTGCTCACGATCGGCTCCTGCAGGAAACTGTGGCGGAGGTACTTGGAGGTGGCCGATGTTCACGGGATCGACGCGGAATCCCTCAAGTTCCACCTCAGCGTGGTCCCTGAGCTTCCGAGGACCACGCCGCTGAATCCACTGGCCAAGGAGTTCGTGCCCAGGAACCAGTCCACCTGCTCCGTCGAATACGTCCCCGCGACGATGAGGTATCCCGTCTTTCTTTGGAAGTAGACCATTTATTGGTTTACAATGGTTTTTATCATTTGATTTTAACACTTTGATCTACTCCTTTACAGCTCTCCTCTGCGCAACAGAGTATCTTGTAAATTTTATGTCGATTGAGTGCATTGACGACGGAGTGAAAAAAAAAGAAACTGTGGATCTTTATGAATTTTGTAGCAGTTAGCATTTTTATAATTAAAATAAAAGATAGTTGTAGCAATAGCGATTTCTTCGTATTGTTAGCGATAAGAGACTCTTTACTAGATAGATTTTTACTGTCTTCTCTTGGTTTTAGAAAATGACCTACTAAAACAGGAGTTCCCATAAAGATCCACAGTCTAACGATGAGATACCCGGTTTGTCTAAAATTTTTCTCTTTCCACGTGGATCGTTTGTCGGTCGGATATTTGTAACATTTTCATTTGATTTCTCGACAGGGTATCTTGTGCTGGCGAGTTAAGAAAAATACTGTCGTATCATTTCTCGACTTGTTAATATTCTTAAGAGAAGAAATAAATATTACGTAGCTCCCGTATCTCGCAACCAATCCAGACAACGTTTACTTTGCATAAATGTCCTCAGTCTAGCGAAGAAAAGAGTTCAATTTGGCCTGTGAACGGCTCAATTATCGAACATACATCGATCGATTAGGTTAACGAGATATTCGGTTGTTCGTTATCGGTTTCTTTAGATTTGCGTCTCCGTTGAGAAATTATATCCGTAACATTTTTACTCGGCTCGTTCGATTTGATCCTGTCTTGGTTTTTCTTGTCGCGACAGGGTATCTTGCGTCGAACGAAGTGAGCTTGAACATGAACGCGTTCGGAGTGAAATAAGTGTTTTTCGAGTGTTTTGCTGAATGTCCTCCGGAACCGAGGGCACATCCACGAATTAGACATTTTAAGGGAACGGAGAAGTTAGCCCTAGAACTTGTATTTTCGGTTGCTTTTTTTTCTTCGGGGAATGGTGCTGTATGTTCTCCAATCGTTTTCGAGCGGCCGAGGGAATATGCAGTGAATCGAGTTTGCGTTTCGGTTTTGACTTTCGAATATCTGTCGCCGATTGGAACGTCGCTTTGCGTACACGCAGCCTCGTGTTTTTCCAAGCGTTTTCTTCTGTTGATCCTCGGAAACGTACAGCGCCGTTTCAGGAATATGTCGGGAGGATGTAGAACTCGTTCCCACGGTGATACGGGATAGTATACAGCGAACGAGACGTGTTGATTTATGTAGCTTCTTTCCTTTTGATTTATATCATGCTTTCGATCGACTTCATTTTATTGTACAGATATACTATATACATATTATATAGAAATATACTATATAACTCTATTTTTTATTTCGTCGACCAATCTTCGTCCGGCGAACGTTGGATCGTCTCGATCGATCCCTCGAGATGTATATTTACACTGATTATTCTTAGACTGTCGATTTTATGCATTAGTGGCTGCCGCTGAATAAAAACGTAATTAAATAAATTTGCCCAACGTACACGGATATTTTTATCCTTTCACACAGAAGCTGCTGCAGTATTTTCGGTTAGCTGTACATATATCTGCGCGATGACATTTCCGTACAATTCTAGATGTGTTGTTCTCAAAATTAGATTTACATGGTTTCGATATATCCGAGGCACTTGTGTTGTGAATTGTGCATTTTAAGCGTAACAAGAATAGTGAATAGAGCCCAATTTGAAATTGAAAATTATGAAACTTTATACCGAGATGTGGAGAGTGCTATATATATATGCTATGGGTGCATAAAATTCACAGTCTAATCGCGGGTCGCAATGATCCGCGTGCGCCGGCTCGACGACCGAGCCTCCAATCGTAGTTCAGAATCCCTCTTCAAGTATAAATTCTGTTACTCTTCGTTGTATAGACGAGATTTTATGATAATCTATTTTGTATGTGGATAAATATAAGTGATATAAACATGCGTACACATATTTTTTTCATCGAGTACGACTGTACAGAGCCGTTGCTTTCACCTGTGTGCTCTCCCAATTGTATGAAAGCCTCAGAAATAAAGGAAACGTCTGCACCTTAACATCTTTCCATCCGTGTGCTCTCTCTCTCTCTTTCTCTCTCTCTTTCATTCGTTGACGAGTCAGATGATCGCCGACGAGTCCCACGAATGGCTCCGACATCTTGTCCCTTTATCTCTTCTCGTGAAAAGCGAAAAAGTGACGGGGTAACACTTTTGAAAGGCCGACTGGCGCCATCGAATGAATGCGACCGACGACCCAGCGAACAAACACGCCCTCGTACCCTTTTATTTCTATAATTAAGCACCACCTGGCTCGCCAACAGACTTACAAATAGAATAAAATGAGTGCACGTGGCGGGCCGAAACTCGCGACGCTACTGGGGGATGATCAGGCCACGAAAATTCGAAACAAAGACACAATTAACCCTCCCGCAAAATTCTCGCACCCTTAGCTTCTTTATAGCATAAATATATTTTCTTTACGAATATTTTAGTAAATGATTCCTCGTCTAATGTCTTATTAATCGACGGCATTGTTTTATAAAAATTTTCTGCAGACAAAATATTTATTTAAGGGTGCATACTTCTCGCGGTATAGTATAACTGCTCGCATAAATTATTGAACTTGATAGTATACAAATAGAATAGGATAAAATATAGAATAAAATGAGTGCAAAAAATTCTAGCACCCTTAGCTTCTCTACAGCATAAATATATTCTTGACGAATATTTTCGTAAATGATTCCTCATCTAATTGTCTTATTAATCGACGGCATTTTTTTATAAAATTTTGTACAGACAAAATATTTATTTCAGAATTAAATCGTCGGAAAATTCGAGCATCTCGATCATCAGTTTTTACCACAGTGTAGTCATTCAGGTTTGAGGGTGCATACTTCTCGCGGTATAGTGTAACTGCTCGCATAAATTACCTACACAGCGACCGATAACAAATTGTGCTTCGTTATCGGGAAACTTTCTTAATTTTGCTTGAAATATTACGAGTTTCCGAACATTTTTTCGCGGTCGTACATTATTGTCATCGAACCTCGTAGAGATTACGCGCGCTAGACGATTTTTATGGGCCGCTACATAAAAGATTCGGAATAAAAATGGCAGACGTAAGGTATTAGGATTCTCCAGTGACAAGATGGGGCGAGCGAATGGGCACTCCCGGTTCAACTCGATTTTCCACTAACAAGGGTTATATCGCCGAAGGCATCGACGGGATTCCAGCAATATTCTTGCCTTGGCCTCCATTCGATGCCACGGGACCGTACGGTATTTCTACTGGCAGGTAAGTCCCTGGCTGGGACATAGTTACTTTTTTTTAATTCAAGCCTGTTACTCTATTAAGCCCGGTAGAATCTATTGCACGCATATTTCACGCAGTCTCGGAATTTCCCTTGCGTTCTCTGTTGGTTTCAACCCTCGTTGGAAATTCTGAAGAATTCAAGCTTCGAAATTGTTTTCTTTAATAGGGTTACTCGGCGTCCAGTAGAGTAACTGCACCGGTGAATGAACATTTAAGGAATTGTTCAGGGAGATATTTTATTTAACAAAAAAATATGCGAATTAAAGGAATCTCATATATGCCAAGTCAAAAATAAATGAACACAAATAAAATAAAATTATTATTTTTCTTTATCAAACGTTAAATAAAAAATTTAAAAATACCAGTCAATGAACACTACATTCTAGTAATTATTATCATTGATATTTATTAATTCTTTATTAAATGTTAAATAAAAAATATAAAAATACCAGTCAATGAACAGTACATTCTAGTAATTATTGGTAATAATTATTATTGCTGTAAAAGATACACCTTGCACTACTGTGTTGTCGTATTTGTCCGTTACGCGAGGAAGTTCCTCGCACAGTGTTATGATGCGCAGTCGTCGCCCCATGTTTCGTTTTGGGACAAAGCAGTTGATCGGTAAAATATAAAAACTAAGGACAACCTGGCCTCTGTTCGAGTTGTCCGTTTTAGAGAAAAACAGTTAGCAATTAGCATTCGCACTTCACAGACGAATAAACTATTCCTAAACTCGTATTAATCTCTCCTGAGAAATCCTTCCATATTCATACCAATCCATTAAAACATTTTTAATAGCAAACGTGGTCTCGAACCAGATGATTCAAATCCGAATCTAAACATTTGGGTAATTCCTACAAAATAGCTATATACAGTGTGTAACTTATAATTTATTGAAATATCAAAAATCCAATAATTATTATTATTGATATTTATTAATAATAATTATTGGCCCAAGAGTCATTATCGCTAGTATGCCGTGCGGTTTAAAATTTGTTGAAATATATAAAAGCGTTCATTTGCCCGTTTATTCACTGGTGCAGTTAGCCTATTTCCTGGCGCTCTTCTCATTTTTTTCGTAAAGTGCGAAAGGCTAAGAAACATTTGCGTTGCCCCACTTTCTCCTATTTACGAAGATAAAATTTCTTTTGTTCGCTCTCCGTCACGTTTCCCACGGCTTCATCCGGCCGTGCAAACGAACGTAACATTATTTTGCTGATTATCATTACCGCGACGATCGTTTGATAGGAGCACGTGTAGCGACGCGTGACTCGCGAAGCGACACAGAGCCGGGGCATCGATCAATATTGAAAACATTTAATACAACACGTAGATACGCAATAGGGCTTCCGGCATCGGCGGGACGTATTATAACTGCAACTACACTAATGGCGGGTACGCGAACCCGTCCCGGAGAAGATGCGAAACCGTGCGCGGGTCGAGTAGTCACGGAAACCCGCGGTTCCCATCGTTCCCAGTCAATACCGGGGAGCAACGAGGAGATATTATATGGTCGCATTAGCGTTTTCAGTCGCGTATCGTCCTTTCTTATTGCGTCGTAGGCGGAAAGTTATACCCGGCGACATTACACTCGGCCCCCCACATCCATATTTATATCGAGGGAGGGAAAACGGGTCGCGATATATTGTGCCCGCAGCTGCAATAGTACTGTGATTTCTGGTCCGTGAAAGACGCGAGGGGATCCCGCACAATTCCATATCGTTCCGCCCGCCTTTCTCATCTTTAAACAACCATCTCCGGCTTTACCTGATCAATAACGCTCCAACTATTCGTTCGCTTAGAATCTTGTTAGATGATAAACACTCTGAGTTTCGCTAATCCATTCGCGTAAGCAACTAACATCTTTTAAAGCTTCAATCACACCGCCATCACCTCTGGAAATATTCCACGTACCATCTAAATATTGGAACCCACCTTTAATCTAAACTGTAGTCCCGTCGCTAAATAATTCTCATAGAAGAATTCCAAAAGCGACGTTAAGTAAGGTAAAAAGAAAATCTTCGTTCCCATGTGTCATCTAAATATTGTGGTGCCCAAGGTGGTTCGAACCTACCTTTAATCTAAACTGTAGGTCTCGTGGCTAAATAATTCTCATAGAATTAACAGTTACAAGTTTAAACAGTGTCGTGCAAGTAGACACGCGCAAATATTTCTGACGAAGACTCGGTTCGAATAATCGATTCGACAGACGTCACGACGGAGAGAAACACCTTTTTATTCGGAACCGCCGCGTGTGAATTATTCGACACACAGCTAATATTTGCGCAAATATCCGGCGACGCGTTTATATCGTTCCGTATGGTCGGGCAATCACCGATTCGCGAAGTATCCATCGGGTTTTCAACAGTCGTAAATACGTACCACCCCGAAATCCGGCAGACCCTTTTGTGCCCTTTAATGTACCGTATTAGGGAACGCGCGGGTCTGCAGCACGGGCCGCCATTTCCGGGCCGCGGTATAACGATGCACATCCTCCGCCGTTGCGGAATATTGCTACAATAATTTTCGTGGCTCGTTGCTTCGACATTTTCCAACGGCGATTTCGCCTCCTACGCCCACACCCCCCATGGGCACACGCGATGTATCGCCGACCCGGCGACGGAAGTCGATTATAACGTAACAATTTCGTTGGACCGCGATCGCCGCGATGCAATCGGCCAACAAATTTCACCGGATTGCCGGGACTGCAGCAAACCGACGGTCAACATTTGCCGTTAATGTTGCTCCACCCAACCCCCCACGCTCAACGTGCATCCTCTGGGATTCTTTCTACCCTGTCGATTTATTGCTCCGCCTGCTTTTTATTAACTTTCTGACGGTCTCACCCGGCCGAATCAAACCCGATGCGATCGATGTCGTTATTCTTCTGTGCAGCAAACGGACTCAGATTTTTATACAGGGTGTCTCAAAATGGAGATTCTTGAGATCATTTGAAGCAACATTTTCCTTTGCAAAAATTACGTCCGCAGTTTTGTTAAGGAGATATTAACGAAATACACGGACCAATCAAAGCGCGACCTAGACGCGTGTTGGCACAATCGTGTTTTTCGTTAATAACTCTTTAACAAAGCTGCGGATGCAATTTTTGCAAAGGAAAATGTTGCTTCAAATGATCTCAGGAATCCCTAATTAATGGAAGTTGAAGGAATTTTGAGACAACCTGTATGTCACAACTCGGCTGTAAGAAATTTTAGGAAAATCTTTCGATGTTATTTTAATCGTTGAAACTTTCGAAGCACTTCGTTTTCCGTTCCACGTGGGATCGCTTTAAATTTAGAAATTTTTCGGCACCCCAGGCAGCACTCAACGAAAATTGTTAAATAATTAGCTCGTTCCAAGATCAAAGGGAATACGAAACTTTGAGCTTGCGGCGTACGTAGAAAACTTTGGGCAACCTGCATCGCTGGTAAGCTTTGCACAAAAGGTACATGTCTGCCTTTGATTCGCGAAAATAGAATCGCAACCGTAAGAAACGGCCGGCTTCCCGAAGCTGGAGGGATTTCTGATCCTCGAAAATCGAGCCAGTCTATCTTCTTTCTTAGTAATAATATAACTCGTTACTTGAATTAACAACCTTCTATAGAAACAGCGGTTCGCAATTGACTTTTCTGTTGTTGTTGTCTCCTACACCCTAAAATTAGCAGTTCGGTCGAATCAATGGCCGCGATCAAGTTCGTTCAACTTTTCCCTAATTGCATCACGATTATCGCGATACAGGGTCTCTTTCAATGACGCCTGCGGCCACTTTCCCTCGGCTAATTGAAATTTCTCCGGGCAGCTTCGACAGTTAGCCTGTAAAAATTAGATGACGTTCCTCCGCGAAGTTCCAGCTGAAACGGGAGAAAAAAGATCAAGCCGAAGGGTAGACCGGGTCAACTTCATCCCCCGGCGAGGAGCTGAAAGCTTAAAGATTAATCGACGGCTAATTAGGGGTCGCTCGGAGCCGCGAGAGGATAATTTCGTCGGCTGGTCGACAGCTGGGAGTCAATAACTAATTGACCCGTGGATAATGTACGAGATACCCGTGGATTATCGGTGACGAATATATGGTGGTGATTCGAAACCGTACGGTCAAAATGGATTGCATTTTTTATAACGTTCACTTGTGTCGCATTAGGCATTAATCATTCGCGTCATTCAATTTTTCAGTTACAGCAGATTGTTAATCGGTGATATATATTTTTTCAAAGCAGGAAGAACGCGATTAAACCATTCGTCCAAAAATTCGACCAAAATATTTTCATTCTCTGTGATTTTTTAAATTTAGTGGATATGAAATTGATGTAACAAATGTTTATTAAATGTTATACGTAATTATTTTTTACACGTGGCCTCAAGCACCATGATTCATCATCCAAATCGACACGTTTGAGTATGCTTATAAACTTGCTAGTGTGTAGCAAATGATAGAAACCTTGCGCCACAAAAATTAATTATAATTAGTTTACTAATTGATTAGACACCGACATATCTAATGATCAAAACAATATTTTCAATAATGGTACTGCAATATAATGGTACAGCAAAAACAAAAGAGGAAGAGTGTCAATTAAATAATTGTGATCGCTCTAAAGACGGATAATGCGAAATTACGGGTACCCAGTTGCAGCGGAAGGGCAAGATTATGCGCATAAACAGGTGACAGTGTTCTGGAAGGGATCAAGGGTTCTCAGGGAGCCCTGATTGGCAACCAGAAGCAGCTTTCTGCGACTTCGAGCCATTTCCCGTAGTTTGCCGCGGTTCAGCCGGATCAGACTGGGTCCAGAGATCGGTCTCCAGGTTCCACGTCAAGTCGAATTAGCATAATCCGGTGGTATCGCGGCCGTGTTCCTGTGTGGGAGTCCGCCAACGTAACTCCTCCGGTGACATAATTTTATCGGTCGCGCAGCCACCGCCCCCCCCCCCCTTTGGTCGGGCACAACAACACGTTGACACGCGGCGGGACAATATTGCTAAGCAAGTGGGACCCGAGGACGCAATCTGTGTCGGCCAAGTTACGGGCAAACGTGCGTAAACGTGCGCACACAGGCGCAATCGTGCATCGAAGATGCGCATTAACCGGCGTACGTGTGGCCGCTCCCACACGGCCGCTACGTGTACAGGTTTCGCGACAATACAGCGAAATGTATATCAGCCTGTGGCTGTCATCGCAGTATCTACCTTGCCTCGATACCAGGTATTAACTCCGAAATGTTACCCGCTCGATAGAATTATCCCCTCGCGACCTCTAATCGATCTTAATCACCTTTAGGGCCAGTCTGCCAGCCTTCCGCGAACCGTTTTCCCACCATTTTTCATCGCACCTCCGCCACCAGAATTATTACAACGTTCTATTACCTGTACCAGTTAATCGTCTCGTTATCGATCGATTTTGCAATACGAATTTATGATTTCGGCGCAAGGTTCGATCAATTTTACACAAAGCAGCAAATGTGCAATTATTTATAAATGTATCTTCATTTTCATAAAAAACATGTATTGCGTCTAATAATAATGTAAAAGAATTATAATATGGCAAATAAATTTAAAACACAGCCAGGTCGATCCAAAGAATCAACAAAATTAATGTACTTACTTGCTGCGTAACAAAAAGAAAAAAACACATATAAACGAACCAATCCATGGTTTTTGCAATCTTCGGAAACGAACAATTCAATCTCCACCTCAATGAAGATTCGAGTTGAAATTACAAGTTAAAATCGATCCGCGAGAAAGTCTACCTGGACGAATTCAAATCTGCACGATGAAGTTGCGATAATTAAAACGAAACAACACGGTTCGAACGATAGCTCTATTTGATCCGTGAATCGTGGTCGCGAAATTCCCTGTTGAAATTTCGCAAATGTCTCCTCTTCAAAGCAAAGGAAGTACGCGCGGAGCGTAGGGTGGCAAACGAATCGACGAGACGGTTTAAACGTTTTTCAATCGATCGCAATTACGAAAGTTTGTGGACGAGTTAACTTTTCACGCTCGTCAGCGAGGTGTTTCCGAATGACGAGGGTGGATAACTCGTTTTACGCGCTTAACGGGTTAATGGCGATCGAACGGCGCGGCGCACAGAGGGGAACGAGATGAATATGAAAGCGGCCGGGACATACACGGGGAGAGAGGAGCGTTCCTCCCTCGCTCGTCTTTTTCCTCGATTTTCAATTTCTAACGGACGAACGCGCGGAATGAGATCGCCGTGCCGAGCGCTCATAATTTTCGCCCCGATACGACCGACCGAACGTATTGATGAACGATCCCGGCATGCTTTTGACAATTTCCACGTGGCGGGAGACTTGGCTGTCGGTAATTCCAGAATTCGCCGACAATTCGATGTGAATTTTACAAGGTGCATCCTCCATCGGCTCGCGAAATTGCCCTGGCTGGATTCCTCGAAATTACTTCAGGGAACTCTTCTTTCGAAATTTCTTCGCTCGGGAACAGCATTTCGCGAGAGTTGGTTCAGGCTACAAGTCGATGAAAACACTAATAATGATAATTATATAGAAAAGGTCTACGTGCTCCGATTTTGATGAACTTTTAATATGTTATAGACTTCGACATTTTGAACAACTTTTTCCTTTAACAATTATAGGGGGTCGCTTTTAGTTTTCGAGATATTTGCAAAAAACTATCGCTAATACTATATTGAATTGTTCGTATTCCGGCACGATAGACTTTTGCAAATATCTCGAAAACTAAAAGCGATCTCCCCATATTCGAGAAGGAAAAAGTTGTTAGAAATGTCGAAATCTATAACATGTTAAAATTTCATCCAAATCGGAGTACGCAGACCTTTTCTATATAATTATTCTAACAATTTCAGCTTTCATTTAACCTCTTAACTTAATTTATAAATTTGAAATTTCTATTATAAATTTCACGAAGAACGATGAAGTACTACATTTTTATTTGATAAAAAAATTAGCAATTTATTTTTCAAAATGTTATTGTTATTGCACCACAATAAGTCGAACTCGATCAATATTCCCCTATTTCGTAAAACGAAAGACACATTTATATTCACTGATCCGCAGTCTACTTACATAGTGCTTTCTGGAGTCTCGTCATATGGATCATATTTCGTGGATCGTGTTTTACTGGAGCGGCATTTTTGCGACGATTCTCCACGTCACGGAGAGTTCAGACCGAATCGACATATCCAATATTAATCTGCTAATATTATTTCCTAATGAACTCCATTGTACGGTTCATAGATTTGCTTAGCTGCTAGACCGGCTCCGTAGAGAATCACCACTGTGCATATACATATAGAGACCGAGAGAGAGAGAGAGGGAAAGGCGTATACTATGTATCAAGCATCGATCGTTCCCTTAATTACAAGTTGTAGAGGGTACTTGCTACTTCTGTGTACACAGTGGTCCTCCGATTATTATCTTAATATAAACCCGAGCGAGTCATGTTAACTCAACTCGCCGAATGGAAGAGGTACTACCCTCGTTTTTTATTTCGACTCTGGTGATTTCGAACACCTGAAACCACCAACTTATTTGAAATCATCAGATTCCGCAGATATTACTTTCAAAATACAATGTGTATCAATGTGAAAGAGCATAGTTCTCGGTTGTAATATAATCCACTGAAAACTTCGTAGAATGGGTAACGTTTCGACCTTCTGTTTGGAGCAGTGTGTTCTAATTAATTTAACAAAGGGTGGAAAATTAGCGAGGCTGTGTTGTGTAATTTCTGGCTAAATAGGTTGCGGATGTTTGCGCATTTATTGCACACGATTTGTGGAGGATTCTGAAGTAGGATTAATTTCTGTAATAATTTTCATCTTTCCGTTCTTATTCGTTCTACAATTCCGAGCAGAACGGATTAATATTTAACGCACTGTACTGTACATGCTAGGTCTAAATGGGTCAATCGATTAATGAAGATTATTGATGGAAATGTCAGGAACGTGGTAATAATATAATGTATTAGGTTACTGTAAATAATTAATGTAGTTAGTCGTTGAAATTCGGGATAACAATAATCTTGTGTCTCATTGTCTTATGTAACTAAGTATTATGTCTCATGTAACTAATAAAAATAACGAAATTTTCAAAACGCTTGAAGTTGAAAGCATATACTGTATGCCCACCACGTGACGTATGTAGTCGTTTGAATTTAAAAAAAAAATAATAAAAAATGACGGTATCTCGGGAACAGTGAAAAAATGTTTCGGATTTAATGAATCAGGGATAAGAGTAATATCTACTTCATAATTGATAAAATTTTAACAAAATTTTATTAAATCCCAACAAAAACATCCTATAAACAGGAGCCAAGTTTTTTATGGCCGTAAACAAGTTGTGAGATCAAACAAAATATGGCGAAGTTCGTTAGCTTAGAAATACCTCTTGCAATACTAAAAAAAGCGTTTGTAAAAATTCGTTTAAAAGAACGCTATTCAATTTTTAAAGAGTTACGTGAGGGGCTAAATCATTCAAACTATGCCCTTACTTTTTAAACCAGTGGAAAGGTGTTAGGTAGCGGAAAAGTTTAAATAATTTAGCACCCCATGTAACTCTTTAAAAATTAAATAGCGTTCTTTTAAACTAATTTTTACAAACGCTTTTTTGCGAGAGGTATTTCTAAGCTAACGAACTTGGTCGTATTTAGCTTGATCTCACAACTTTTTACTTTTAAAAATCGCTAAATTTCTCGCTGACTGACAGATCATCAAAATAACAAGTAACTCTTTAAAAATTTAATAGCGGTCTTTTAAACTAATTTTTACAAACGCTTTTATCAGTATTGCAAGAGGTATCTCTAAGCTAATGAACTTGCCTCCTGTTTACAGGATATTTTTCTTTGGTTTCGTTTGTTTCATGTCATTGTTAATAATCGGACCTTTGATATGCAACAAGCATAAGGGGTTATCATTTGGCCTTCGGTTTTGTTCCTTTCGAGAGTGAACGGCGGAGAACGGTGGGTGTCGACGATAATCAGCGATCGGCGCCGAATCAAACGAGACCGGCGGTCGTTATACGTTTCGCGAATTTCGCCGGGAGCCGGGTTTGGCTCGCAGGATGAGCGTCGGACCGTGTTTAATTGGAAATTTCGACGCGGCTGGAAAAAATTCGGCACATCGTCGTCCCGCCACGGTCGCCGATACCTATCGCGCGGATCGATCGGGAATTATTCTCGCCCCCGCGCGCGATACCGAAGTCAATTTCCTCTGGCCAGCTCACTCTCTCCCTCTCTCTCTCTCTCTGGCGGACCGGTGAAATTTTCCAGAGCATGCAGCACGCTTTACACGCGTTCGATTAAGCTCGCCGCATCGAACCTCGCCGGGAACGCGTGTCGAACACCGTCCCCGCAAACCACCCCCTCAACACCGAACCGCGGCTACAAACGGCCGAACAAAGTTGTTCCCGTGTACCAGAGACCCTGTACAACCCGTATTACCCTCCTTCTCATTTCTTTTCTCTTCTTTTTTTCTCTCTCTTTCTGTCTTCCAGTTTTGAGACTCGCGCCGATACGCCCTCACTCCTCCGAGTCGTTGAAATCACGCGCGAAATTGCCCTCCACTTGTTCCCGCTCGTATTCTACTCGTATTCTGTCACCGGAATTTCTCTGTTATCTTTTTTTCTTTGTCGCGGTGGAAATTCTTCGACCGCTGAAAATTATTTTATTGCACGTTCCAATTTTTCGAGCATCGCTGCGAATATTTTCAGGGGTCGTCGCGCGGCCATGTTCGAGTTTTACGTGGATTTTTGTACCTCCGGTAAAGTTTTATTGGCTGATAGAAGGGAGAAATAGAGATGAGAAAACGTGGGAGAGTTTACTTATTTAAGAGTCGTCTAGAACAATTTAAAATATTCAACGGAGTTCGACTTCTTCGTTGCAAGTGATATTTTCGATGTTGAAACCTTTTCGCGAACGAAAATTGGGAATTCGTCTAAAAACGAACAATTAAATGTATTGGTAGCGACACACGATACTTGCTCGTATCGTTTGATCTTCGAGAATCGAAATCGAGCAATTAACTGAGCATCGAGTTCCGATACTAATTGATTTTATTAAGGTTTCTCAGACGTCATACGATTTCCTGGCAGCAT
>CM052333.1:4468091-4495893 GCA_028455615.1 Lasioglossum zephyrum
AAAAATGTACGCTGGATCCTGGACTATAATAGCTGCTTTCGCGTATAAGAAAAAGAAAAACTGCAATAGCACGAAGAGGCACGGGCGTTTCGAGCCTCGAACACCGCGGAACGAGCTAATACAGGTTCCCCGTTTCCATTCTCGACTTCTGTCCACAGATTTCCATCGATCGTGCACACGCGACCGATGTAATTCCCGGCTGCGTTCCCTTTGAAAGGAAACAAGGCAGAAGGAAAACCGGGAACTACGCGAAGGAGGGAGGGGCGAAAAGGGAAGCGTAGATAAAAAGGAGGAAAGAGAGAGAGAAGGTGGAACGCCGGAGGAATAAGCCGACGGTGATTGTTCGTTGGTTGCGTGGCCGAAGGTACGTCGCATTGTCGTCCGAAGTTTTCAACGATTGTTTCGGGAACGGGAGGAGGTGGGGAGGGGAACGAAACCGATACAACGTCCGATGGGGATCGGGAAAACGTCGGCTCCGTTTGTAAGCGAACTCGTTCCTTCGGAACAGGCGCCCCCTGTTTCCCTCTTCAGGGAAAATATGGATCTGGGAGGGAGGAGGGGAACACCATTCTCCGGGGAACGGCTTACCGAACGAAAATCGGCGGCGCGCGGCTTTTGTTCCCGTGATTTTTATTGCGAATGTCTCGCAGACGCGTTCCGCGGGCCGCTTATTCTTCCGATTCGACGGCTCGGCTCCTCGGGAAATTCGTTGACGATTGAAAAATTCCATTTTTTTTATTTTCCTCCCCGAGCCCTTTCCTGTGCCGTCTGTCTCGCGTCTGATGGGAATTTTATTCGAGCACCCGTGAAAAACACGTCCGACCGACGAACGATCTTTCGCGATATAATGCGCGCCGAAATTTTCCGGCAACGTTTTTTTCCCCATGCCAGTAGTCTCCCCCTGCCGCCCGACCGGCGGATTGAATTTCCAGAGAGCGACGAATGGAGTTTTGCAGATGAACTTTCGGGAAGCGGCGCGTTGCCAGTTGCACGAAACGCTGCGAGAATGACGTTCATTGTTTTTTATTACGACGCGTTTTGGCCGAGTTACTTGTACAGTGATTTAGAAAATAATTGAACGGCGTGACCGGAGGCAATCGAATATTTTTCGCGTGGGACCTCGGCGATGGGGGAGAACGCAATTATTATTTCCGTTATGAAATTTAACAGTCTGTTCGAAAAAAATATGTTATACATTCTATATCGAACGAAACTAGAGAGCAGACAAAGGGAAAAGTACTTGCATAATATTGTAATTAAGTGTATAATTTGCGGGAATAATGGTATTCATAGGATAATTTACAGGGACAGAAATTAAACAGGAATTTACTCGCCTCGGCAAGCTTTCCCATCAGGTTAGCAATAAAATAAAAATCTCATCAAACTTGCTTGGTAACCGTGCTGAATATACTTTGCGAAACGCATCGCATCCGCGGAAACTTTTGCTGCTGCATCGATGAACAGGACACGAGTTTCGTATAATCAGTAACAATTCGCGCGGCGGTGTCTAATCGGGAGATCGGTTTGTAAGACATCGCTAATTGCAAGGCAAATTTAAATGAAACGGGAGAACGTGGCCGAAAGTTTCGGCCGCTCGTTTAAATTTCCCACGCTACTTATCGACGCGGCGAGGGCCGAGCTGAAATCAGAAGCTCCGAGGGAACTCCATAGTTTCCGCGACTAAACACTCCGGGTGTCTGTTGTACACACACGCGTGAAACGCGCCGGCGCGGCCCGTGCTATCACTTTCGAAGAAGTTTAAGTTTAATTACTGGCTGATATGCGGCCACGGTCGGGAGCTGTTTACGGGAAACTCGCGAATGACCGCGGACACTGCAACTTCCGAGAGCACCGGGAATGTATTAAAACCTCGTGGAACTTCCTCGGGCTTCTGTCTGGGCTTCCCTGCAAGAAAGACCGCGATACGAGATTGTCCGATCGAACGAACCGGGAATCATTGTTCCCCAGAACCATTGAAAGTCGAAACTGCATTTTCATTTGTTCGCGAGAAACTGCATTCCTCGATGTATTTCGTACGTGAAAAAAAATATGTATATGAAAGAACTTTTTAAAAAACCGCGCTTATATTAAGATGCACTTTAAAGAAGAAAATAAGTTTTCTAGACTTTAATGACTATATCGATGCATTTGCATTTGTTCGCCGTGAAACTTCCTCGATGTATTTCGTACGTGAAAAAAAATATGTATATAAAAGAACTTTTTAATTTACGTGGCGCTCCACGCTTTTATTTATAGTCACTAATGTATAAAAAAATTATTTTCTCCTC
The DNA here is from genome assembly GCA_028455615.1 of Lasioglossum zephyrum. Lineage (NCBI taxonomy): Eukaryota > Metazoa > Arthropoda > Insecta > Hymenoptera > Halictidae > Lasioglossum > Lasioglossum zephyrum. The sequence continues at coordinate 4,470,380 of CM052333.1, forward strand.
TTTAGTGCATTTCGATATAAGCGTGGTTATCAAAAAGATTTTTTTTATATATTTTTTTATTTCTCTTCGCTCAGATACACTGCTGAGATTCTTTTGTATCTTCTAAACGCAGAGTTTAAAAAGAAACTCTTTTTTATAAAGCCTATTTGTCTGTCTAGCTGATTGGGAAGTGGTTTAAGATACGATTACGAGATTTGATGCAAAAAAACAAGATGAACCTATCATTCCTTAGAAGGAACGAGAAGTGAAGCCAGAATGAGGTCGAAACCACCCACATGTACTCCCCTACTTACCCCTTTCACTATTCCATTCCAGCACCGTGCGCACGCGCAACGTTGGGCTCCCATTCGCCCCACTCATTCCCCGTCACGAGAGAGTGGGTACATCATTTCACCGTGACTCCCCTAATATGGCTATACTGGTTCATTAGTCTCTTGTTCGGTCATTGTATCTCTGTTATTTATTTATTGTTTACTTTAATGTGGTCACATTAACAGAAGTGTTTTATACAAAGGTAAATTTTAATTGTTTATACAAATCAATGAATTTGAAATAAGAGGAGGACGTTTCTAATATTGTCTTCTCCTAGATTTGTATCTTGAAGAAAAATCATGGAATCGAATCCGACCGAGATCCTGCGAGGAGAAGCCAAGGTAGAACCAGCTAACCCGTCGGAAAATAGAGCAGAGGTTGGTTAACAAGCCGAATCGCCATTGTTGTTACGACAGGATCTATCTTCCGTGCGAGCGGACAATAGAGATGCATATATTACGACTGTTAGCACAATGCGCGTGGAGTCGAGGCATTTCTGATTCAGGTTGGTCGAATTGAATGCGAGCCTGGTTTCCCGCGCTCGCTCGGCTCCGCGCCATGCCGGCCGTCGTTTATTAATATTTTCCTCCGGCGAATAGCAATTTAAATTCGTGTGCCGTTTACAGGAAATTCATTCGAGTCCTCTCCCTCTTGTACAACGGATTCTTCGTTCGACCGGGTTTTGCACGCGCTCTCCGAGTGGCATCATGGTTGTCCACGCAACGCCGAAACAAAGCCCTGTCACGAAAATATGACGCGTGTACCAGTGGGCTGCGCCGGTGTTACACTCTGGGAAATTATTAATGCCGGGAACCCCGGCCCCCGCGGCTGCCAGTTATTGCCGGAACAATTACTTGCAACGCGGCTTGTTTAATGTAATAAGCCGCGGCGATATTCGCGCGAACGCGCCCGCAGTTTGGTAATTTGCGAACGAGTTGCGACGGCCCCGGCTACGAAGGTTTGTGTATCGGATCTCGTTCTCCAAGTGTCCGTGCGCCGAACAATTCCACCCGGCTTGCCCCGGGATTTGTTAATTACAACCGAGAGGGAAAGTTGATACACGCTCGAATTAAATTCCGGACCGTAATTCCAATGAAACTTTCCTACTGAGCCGGAACACGATCGTTACCGGCTCGCCTGCAATTATTCCGCGTTATTGCGGTTATTGTGCTTTTTACAGCGGAACGGCCCGCGCGAAAAGTACCGCCAGAAATATATGTATATGTATGTATCGCGGAACATTCGGCCTGCTTGAACTGCCTGGAAAAACGATGCTCTCGCGCTTCGACAATTTCAGATTTTATTCCGAATGTATTTGCCGGTGAACCGCGATTTTTCGCGACCGTCGATCGCGACCATGGACAGAGGAATAAGGGGAAGGAGCTTTAATATTGCCGGGGGAAGCCACGTTTGGGGTGGGTCCCATGGAAATCACCGACACAGATTTCCGAGATACAGTTTTCACCGACAACGATTTTAGATTCGTAGGCGGTCAAATTTATTATCGATCAAATTCGTTGTCAAAATTCCTTCAACATCCGGAAACTGGAGATTCTTGAGATCATTCGAAGCAACATTTTCCTTTGGAAAAATCGCGTCCGCGGCTTTGTTAAGGAGTTATTAACGAAAACACACGGGCCAATCAGAGTGCGACCTAGACGCGTGTTGGCAGAATCGTGTTTTTCGTTAATAATTCCTTAGCGAAGGCGAGGACGCCATATTTGCAAAGGAAAATGTTGCTTCAAATGAACTCAGGAATCAATTTCCAGATGTTGAAAAAATTTTGAGGTGAAAAATTGTAATTAACTGTGATCAGCAAGGTTATATTGAATTACAAGTTTTGAAAAATATACAATGCCGCTATGTATTGTAAAAACGTGTAAAAACCGTACGAGAAAAATAAAAATAAATAAAAATTCACCCTCCACCCTCCCCGGAAATGGCTTCACACCCCTATGTCCATGATCGCGACGAATTGCACCTGCAACTTTTATTTTCGAGAATGTTCGGTAGTCTCGATTGAACGGACCTATCCCCAACGAGTAACGTAGTGGTCCCCGTGGCTTTCCAAATTCGCTGCAGTAACGAGACGCGTTTTCAGAGGAGAAAGGGAAAGAGGTTGAAGCTCGGAGCGAAACGAAGGCGATAAAGCCGGGTTCGGGATCGGTCGGCATAAATCATGCGCTCGTTAACTGGCCGGAGGCCCGCCGCGGAGTTATCAGAATTTTCTAACGCGGCGGTGCCTGCAAATAAGGCTGATTTACAAGCCGGCGAATCGATCGCGAGCATAACCCGGCACGTTTACGGTGAGCCCGAGCCTCGCCGAACATGGGCATCGTAAATCGCGGCTCTCGGCCCAGCCCGGGAATTGCCAGCCTCCGAATCAGCGAATAAATTCCCGCGGGTTCAACCCTTTATTTATTCAGTTGTTCGCTTATTTATTTAGTTGCAGGGTCGCGGCAACGCGGCCGGGACGACGCGCAGCTCTGCGGATACGCAACCGTACCACGATCTAAAATTCATTTTCGGGATGAATCCGGAATGAACAAGCGCGATACCGAGGATCCTAGACGGCCCGCGGGAGGATGCGTATCTGGCTGCGAGAGCTCAGGCGTTCCGGAATTGCAGGTGAGATTCGCCTAACACCGGAATTGGGATCGACGAGACAGGAACTAATAGAATTATGCATATCTCAACGCTGAAGAGACCTTCCGGGCGATTTTTTGAAACCAATCTGGTAGACGTATTAATCTTGAATTTTTTCGGCGTGTTTCACCGGGCTTTGAGCAGCGTGCACAAACGTTTGCATAACGGAATAGCAATTTTTCACGAGGCTGTAGTTTTAAATCGAAGTAATGCGAAAAGAGAGTTGCAATGATTTTAAACCCGAAATGGATAGAAAATAATAGATAAGGAAAAATGTGTTGGAAATTTGGAGGAAAATTTTCGATTCGTACGGGGACTCCACAATTTCTGAATACTCTCTCATCGAAATCGTGTTACCGAAGAGTTGCAACCGCACACTGCACTGGAGAATTTTCCTCGAACCGGTCCTTATTCCACGGGAACAAGCCCTGGACTGTTTCGCCAGTTTTTCGCGGCGACTTCACCGCGTCCACGAACCTCGAGAACCGCCGACTGCTTCCAGACAACGATTTATTTCCCTATGGATTTACATTCCGCAGAATTTCCTCTCGCTCGTTCCGCAGACCCGCGGTTCTCTTCACTATTTTTTTCTTGTTTTGCCTCTATTTTTACCCGGAGAAATGCTCTTCATCTTCGTTGCGTAAGCTGTCAGATATTTTTGCGCTCTTCGGTTACTTCAATTTCACAGTTTTATTGCTGCGTTCCAGAAGCACCTCCTTCCCTACTAATACAAATAGTTTTTGCGCAAACTTCTTTGTTTTTTTTTCTTCCAGTTTGAATTTCACCTCTTTCTAGTATTTCTACTGGAATATATTTTGGTGGACTTATCGCATCTGTTTTCTATTTTTTTTTCCGTCAACTTTTCGTCCATTAGGCGACCGGTTTTTCCTGTTCCTGTTTAAACAATTTTCCCGATGTCTCCATAGATTCGTTGTCAACTTCCGTTTTGTTCTTTATCGGGTTTTCTTTCTATTTTTATACGCCGAACGCCAGGGGGTTGTTTTTCTCTTTTTTTTATTGATCCTTCCTCTTCGGCTTTTATATATATACTTTTATATATATATATCTTGAATACTCAATTCCAATTGGTTTTTCCTTTATTTTCTGTATCTGGAACAGATGTACTCTCTCCCCCACAGGGTTTTATATTTTGCAGTGGAACACACCGCGGCGCTCTCGGCTACGGAATGTTTCTTTCTTCTTCCGCAGATATTCTGTCACACATTCGCATCATTTTTATTTACTCTTTTCTCATTACATTTATCGAATACAGTCGTAATATTGTTATTTTCATTTCCCTTATATGGACCGATAATACTTGAAAAATTTTCTATCTGTTTCCTCCTTCGGATTTCCCAGTTGACTATCCCCACAACCACCCCCACAGCACCACCAACCTTTTCCAACCGTATATGTTTGTTACGCTCCGTTCACTTTCCTCGGCGAAAAATATTTTTCGACGTCCGAGAATTCGAACCCGAGCCCTCTCCGATCCTAGCCGAGTATTCCACTCACAGGAGCCAGACTACAACGATAGCCTCTGCTGCTTTTTTTCCATATGTGTCTCGCAGATATAAAGGATACCTTTACGTACATTCTAGGTTTTACCTCGCAAAGCATCGGTTATCTACGAACACCACCGCCGATGCTTTTTGTTACAAAAATGTTTTTGACGTCGCTTCTCCACCAAAGTGCAACGAAATTTATGGCTCGATCTCCTTTTACCCAGATGCATCTAGGATTTTCAGAGCTTCCAACCCCCGGCTAGCTAATTGTCTAGCAAATTCCTAATACAATTTTAAGGGACCTCCTCCTGTCCGAGTATTTATTAAACAGGAAACACTTGTAATTTAAACTTAATTTAATTCTTTTTACATTGCACATTTCATATTTTATTAATCAAGTTAATTAATCAATTTCTGGCGAATTGAATAAATATATATAAATAAACCGAAGTGCGTTTAAGACAAGCTATAAAGGCAAGTTTGAAATTTAAAAAAAACGATAAGTTCCTGAGTGAGTCAAAGTCCTAGATTTTTTAGGGGAAAGATTTAAGTTTTTCCAACCTATAAAGGCAAGTTTGAAATTTTTAAAAACGACAAGTCCCTCAGCGAGTCAGAGTCCTAAATTTTTTTGGGGAAAGATTTAAACTTTTCCAACCTATAAAGGCAAGTTTGAAATTTTAAAAATGACAAGTCCCTCAGCGAGTCAGAGTTCTAGATTTTTTGAGGGAAAGATTTAAGCTTTTCCAATTCTGCACGCTACAAAAAATCTCATCTCAGCGAGCGTTCCTCGCCGGTATTTAACCGCAACGAAAGATTCCCGCGGTGCGCAAAGGATTAAAGCATCCTCTGTTGTTCGGGGATGCGAAATAGAAGGCTGGGAACTAAATTCTGTTCGGCGAAAAGACGTTCGGAAGCGGATCGCTTTTCGGTGCTCCCGTTACGCGGAACATTATGATGGCGGCCGCTGCTCTGTCCTTCTCCTTTCGCGGGGGTAAAGTTGAGGGGGCAGGGGATACTTTTGATACGTTCCGACCGGAAAAATACGGTCGAACCGCAAAGGGGGTTAACGGGATCGGGACGCGTTTGAAAGGCTGGTCGGAAGAATTGATCCTGGCCGTTCCGTTCCATTCCGTTCCGTTTCGAAATCCCGTTATCGCGTTATCGGCGCTCGGTTCAATATCCCACCGCTTTTCAAAAGTTCCGCTTGTAACTTCTGCAAAAACCGGAAAAACGACGTTTTCGTGCTTTGCCGATTGTAGATTTTATTCGAATAAGATATGTTAACTAATCAATTATGTCGATCGTAAATATTTAATTTATTTCTGTGTTCTCGGCGCACAGTTTTGATCAATTAATACCTATTTAATTAGCAATTTTGCAATTTAAAGTTTTTCTTTTTGGAGAAATTTGGCGTCTAAGAAATATCAAAAAATGTATGTAATATAGGTGGATTAAAAATTGAAAAAATTATATTTGTGTTTACTTGCTATGCATAGAGTTAATTGTGTAAATCGAACATTGAGAAATGATTTGAACACAATTCTGATTGAAATCGTACTGGGAAGGGTTGAAAAGGGAACCAGGACCGAAACGTTGACAAAGAAAAAGTTAAAATTGCAAAATTGCTAATTAAATAATTATTAATTGATCGAAACTATGGACCGAAGACACAGCAACAAATTAAATAGATAAGTTAACCCTTGTCGGGCCAACAACCCCTGATCCTTTGCCCTTGCATATATTAATTTATAATTTTTAAATAAGAATGTGTGCTAATATGTTAAACAGAAGAGGTTTTTAATAAATTATTGGTTAGCTACGCGAAGTAAAAAAGATTCGATAAAGAAATCGTGTTATCGGCGCTGGGATCGATATCACCCCTGCTTTTCAGAAGATTTCGCGCACCTCTTTGCACCCAGCACAAACGCGGGTTACTGCAACCGTTTTATCCCGGTTGATAAACGCGTGCATCTCGACGGCCGGCCGTGCATTCGGTGCATTATGCAGCGCGCGTAATACCGGGTAACGCGCAGGCAAATTGGACGTCGAGGGCACACGGAGAAAGGGAGAAACTGCCGGGTTTTGCAGGTGTGCATTAGCGGTGCGCGTGTGTGGGTGTGTTGTTTGTATATGTGGCACCGTGATACAGAGGAAGGAAATAATAAAGCAACACACCGGGACGCTACAAACAACTGTTGTACGCGAGCCGAGCAATCCTCGGTCCCGAAAGTGGGGCTAAATTGATGGTCCCTGGCTGGATCCTCGCATGCGAAATCGTCCAGCACCTACTTTCTTTCCCCGGTTGCTCGATGTTTTCTGTTATCCCACGGAAATGGACCGGGGAATGTCTCTTCCTCGCTGAAATGAAGGTCCGGTGGATTTCGTAGCGGCGAGGATGTTCGTTTTCGGTGTGAGGATAGTTGTCCTTGAACGGTTGCCCGAGGGAAAATGAACCGGAAGTGGCGTTGAATCCAAGATCGTTGTTTATCGTTTGCGCACACCTGTTACGTTTCCGGAATTCGGGAACAAATTTTGTATGTTTTTAAGTTGTATGTTGTACCGTGCCCGATGAACAACTTTAATGAAGAAGCGGAAGTGGCGTTGATTCCGAGATCGTTGTTTATCGTTTGCGCAAACCTGTTACGTTTCCGGAATTGGGGAACAGTTTTGTATGTTTTTAAATTGTATGTTTTTGTATGTTGTACCGTGCCCGATGAACAACTTCAAGGAAGAAGCGGAAGTGGCGTTGAATCCGAGATCGTTGTTTATCGTTTGCGCACACCTGTTACGTTTCCGGAATTGAGGAACATTTTTTTTTTTTTAAGATGTTGATTGGATCTTTGGGTATTCTTGGGGTAATGATCCTAAGTAAAACTAGTATGTTTACGATACTGAAGATGTGTTGCACCGTGCCCGATGAACAACTTGAAGGAAGAAGCTGAAGTGTTAACCATCTTCCCCTAACTCGATGATGTTACCGGAAGATCGAAGTTCACGAAGGTTTCGAAATTGTTCGGCCAAGTTCGAATCTGCATGCACTCCGCAGCGGTGGCGACGCGGCGGGCCTGAAATTTGTAAGCCGTGTGTGCACCGTGTGTCAGGCGATGCATCGAGTTCAAGCGGCGCGGCGTGCACGCGTCGAGGCGCCGACATAATTTAGTTAAAAGCGGCGTAATTATGATACACTGGCGGGAGACGTTATGTTGGTAAATATAATCGTGCATTCGGGGGGGATTAAATGCGTTTCAAGGCGCGCCGTCTTATCTTGGAAATTAGGGTATCATTAGGTTAAACGCAACCGGTGTGCTGGGGCCGCGTGTTCCTTCGTTACGTCCCGTGGGCGTCACGGAATCCTTCGCTGTTCTTATCGATCCTTTAATGTATTTCAACAGGCAGATTTATCCTACAAACTTCCATTAAAAAAACACGCATAGAAAAGAATTTCTAATTTAAATATTTACGTTCAAGCACAATGAAACTCGGTGGAGAAATAAAATCGTAAATGTATATCTTTAAGAAATATAATAAAAGGGTGGAGGGTTGCGAGGGAATGATTCTCAATCCTTCGCTGTTCTTATCGATCCTTTAATGTATTTCGTCAGGCAGATTTATCCTAAATATTCCATTAAAAAACATACACACAGAAAGGAATTTCTAATTCAAATACTTACATGCAAGCACAGTGCAATTCGGTAGAAAAATAAAATCATAGAGGTATATTTCTAAGAAATATAATAAAGGGTGGAGGGTTGCGAGGGAATGATTCTCAACCCTTCACTATTCTTATCGATCCTTTAACATATTTCGTCAGGCAGATTTATCCTAAATATTTCATTAAGAAATACACACGGAAAAGTATTTCTAAATCAAATATTTACATTCAAGTACAGTGAAACTCGGTGGAGAAATAAAATCGTAGAGGTACATCTCTAAGAAACATAACAACGTGGGGATGGTTGCGAGGGGATGGTTTCTCGATCGCCGGGTAAAAAAGCTCGACGATCTGGATTAGCAGCGACAGATCGAGGATTTCCCATCGGACGCATGGGACGATAACGGCCGGTTATCGTGGCCGGACACGTGACAGACCGCGTATCGAGTTAAACGCGGCGCAGAGGCCGCGCATGGCGCCGGACTAATTTATTCAGAAGCGTCATAATTGCGATATCGCGCGGGCCTGCCATTGCGGATTACCGCAACGGAGTTCTCCGTGCTGAAATTGCAAAACCGACGGCGAAGGGTGCGGCGCGGACTGGTGGGAACAGGGTGGAGGCGGAGGGGAAAAGGCGAGGAGGGGAAACCGATAGGGGGGCGAGAGCGTGTAAATCGGGGACAGCCCGAGGGAAATGCTAATTCCGCAACTCGTAACGCGTGTCGTTTTTCGGCCGATGATCGACCGGAGATACGCGTTGCCATTCCGCGCGAATAAATCGCGTGAAAATATACCGAGGGTTTTTTCGCTGCGAACCAGCGGCGTGACGTGCGCTCCGATCGGCTCCCATTCCCACGGATCATTAAAAAAATTACGACGTCGACGATGCGTCGCGAAATAACAAGAAAAAACCCGCTGGAAACGCGGTGAAACGGATTTTTTCACCGCGAAAATTCGACTAGCACCGTTTACGTGTTCCGCGTCACAGCGTTCCCTGTCAACAAGATACAAAGATGCACGGTCTGATCGGATCAATTTGCTTGTTTGATTTATACGAGTTATATTCGGAAAAGCAAACGCTGCTCTAATTTAGCGACCATCCGTGCATCGACCTGTGTTTCGAGAGCGAAGCGTTCGAGAATAAAGTCTCGCGATAATCCCGGATTCAAGTCAATTTACAGTAAACGCGACCTGGCTGGAATAAATTCCGCGACTCGTCCGTGCCAAAAATCACCGTACGCCGTTTGAACCGTGCCAGTCACAATAACTTTAATTCTTGCCTAATGCCTGACTCGGTTACCGTGCTCTTCCCTCCCCCTCTCTCTCCCCGCTCACAGCGGAACTCGTTCGCGAAATTTAATTCGCCTGCAAAACACTCCGTAAACTACAGTCGGCTCTCGGTGGCGCGCGGGGCACACGAGCAAGCGGATTCCGCGTAGAAACTCGACCGTTTTTCCCCGACAAACGACAAATTTTATTCGCCGGCGTTCCAGAGAGGCGTCGGAACACGAACAAAAATATATACATACACACACGCGCCGAGCGAAAAACGGAAACGAAAACAAGGCGGAAAAGCGCACAGATTACGCTCGTATTCGCGAGGAACAACGATCGTCGGCCGCCGACACGGGGGCGAAGAATCGAACGGGAATAAAAATAGGACGAAAAACGAACAGAACCGAGGAGGAACGCGGAGATTTTCGCGCGATTTGTTCCGCGTGAAACGCTCGTGTGTCTTTCGCGGACTGCTCGCCGAAAAATGATGTCGGGAACCACGGAGTTGCCAAGTGGAGCAGAGGGAAACCATTTTTATTTTCCCCTTGCCCTTTGCTGCCCGATATTTAATTATTTGGAATTGCGACCTCTGCACACAACATTTATATACATTTATAAGATCCTGTTTAAATTATTATTTGACTTAACACAATTATTTAACTTAATATAACTTTATTATATATTTTTTTACTTAATTTTTTAAATTTTATTATTATATAAAATATATAAATATTATTATTTAATATTTACTTAATATATATAAAAAATATAATAAACTAATTGTTAAGGCATTAAGCATTAAGCACTAACACGACATGTTGCCCTGTCAAAAGAGGTTTCAAACTTTATTATTGTAAACTATTTACGTTATTTACATTATCCACATTTACCTGTCAAAAGAGAAACGACATTCAAGTTCTCATCTACACTTTTCTCTTTACAATATTGCTAATGAAAACGCTATTAATTTATTCTTTAATTTCTTGACTATTTTATACCTCCCGCACGTGGGCTTCTTGATCGATCTCTGTTATCGATCTTACAAGGCATGACGTCCTGTTAATATTAAAGAAATATATTTTCTTTATACATTTTTTAATTAATTTCTTTTCTCAAGAGAGCAGACTGTAGATGTTTATGGAAATTCACAGAGAACCACTTGCTGTAGGTAATTTTATTGGTTCTTTGAACATTCATTAAAGAAATATCGATTGGTCGATCACGCGGAGCAAACCGCGATGCCGTAACAATATTTCCAACCTCCCCGAACAGCGCGGACCGAAACAATCAATAAATCGAGTGACAACGAATCAATTATTCGCCAGGGCATCAAACAAGCTCCCAATTATCATCGGATACAGTTCCGCCGACATCCGAGCCGAAAAAAGAGGGGAAAACAGCGGTGACCGTCCACGGGGAGCTCGGAACCGTCCATAATCAGCGAAACAGAACAGAAGTGGCCATAATAATCCCCGGAAACCCCCCGGGAAGCGATGTCCGAATTTATATACTGCGAACACAAGTGACAAGGGTTGTCCGTTCGTTGGCGAAGGGTGGTGGTGGGGTTTGCGCGTGGCGCTCGGTAATAATTCATATCGCTCTTTTTCCCGCCGCGCCGTTTCCACGTCACCGGTCGCTTTTATCATCCCTCTGGTTGCCCTTGCTTCCCTGGCCGGCGTCAGGTGGAAGAAAGAGGGGTGGAAACGAGGTGGAACAGAGTTAGAAACAGAAAAGAGTTTAGGGGTGAAAAAGAGAGAGAGAGTTGGGGGTTGCAAAGGGTTGAAGGTGGTGGAAGCTGGAAAACCGCGGGTTTTCTGGCCGCGATGCCCGTCCGGAAAACAACGACAAGTCTTTTGAGCGTTTAAACATCTTCCAACCTCCTCGCTGCCCTGAATCTTGCCTCTCTCGTCCTTTCCACCCTTCGTTCGGCGGTTTTGCTCCTTTGCCAACCCCTTTCCCGCGGTTTTACCGTTCCTCGGGCTTTGTACTCGTCTCTTCGCGGGATTTGTTCCTGACGTCAGTGATTTTTCCTGCGCTGCATTCGCCCCTGTTTTTTTCAATCACATTTTCACCGCGACAAATTTTCCGTAGTCTCGCGTGATAGGATGCATTTATTCAATTGTTCTGTGAAACATATTTGAAAGATCGTTTGGAACGATACACGGAGCTTCTTTCTTGGACAATGGTCGGCCACGGAGCGTTAGTAATAGCGGCATGAAAGCCAGCTTTTTTCCCCCCCGACAAATTCGCGTTCTCGCTGGCCAATTCGCGAGAATAAAGACTAAACGGGAAACCCGCGTACCGTGATAAAATCTTGTCAGAGTAAATGGAGTTTTCCGTCTGTTGCCGGACTTCTTTTTGCGATTTTCACGCTGACCGAGCTTCGCGGACGTCAAACGGAACCTTGTTTTACACTCGATCGCAATTGTCTGTTTACGTTGTAACAGTTTGCATCCGCTGTGCCACGAATGCCAAGTCTTTATGAAAATTACTCGGCGAGGGAATAAAGAAGGGCGATATCCCTCGGTTTTCCGGAGTTGTTCCCTTCTTGATATTTCCGGGAATCTCGACGATATACTGGCGAACTTTGGCAGCCGCAGTTCCCAGGACTGTTTATCGCGGGAATTTCCCAGACGTCTGAGCCGCGAGGTAATCAAAGAAATCCGCGGTATTACCGCGGCCCGATAAAACCGGCCAGGTGAGTGTATAAAACTTTCGGGAAATTTAATAAGCTGGCCAAGAGCATTCCGGCACACGTGCGCGCACCACTAGATATATTCCTAGGGTTAATGTTCCGGGGAAAGGATCCTTGGAATAGGAAGCTTTAATATCGGCCTACCCGCTCGCTTATCCCGACTCGCCGAGCGGATCGGAGCGGAGAACGCACGCGGCAGCTTATAAAGCCACGACAGAATACCCAAAATAATCTCCCGACCCTGTACACTTCTTCGTCCGCGCCTCGTAACAAAGCTTTCTCGAGCTTCTCTTCTACTGTGGAGAAAGAGAGACGAGAGAGAGAGCTTTTCCTCTCCAGCCGAGTTCTTATTAAACTATTTCCAGTCGCGGCGTTCATCCCCCGTGGCGGCCACTCGCATATCCATGAACATCTCCTCTTTATGCCCCTTGAACTTGAACCGAGGACAGTCTACTACCGGGTGTTTCGTAATAACCGCTTGCACCTTCGCGCAACCTTATCGGCATTCCCAGGCACATGAAAATCTAGTTTTTACGCGACTCGATTTTCAGCTAAGAAAATTTCTGGCGAGACGATAGCGGGGCTCGTGGATCGGCTCTCTGAGTTCATCAAGATCTTGTGTTTATGATCATTGAGGTGTTCGCTGAAAGAGTTTTAGAGGAATCCTTTATACAACGCTGGTCAGTGTATCCAGGGTCTATGAAAATCTCGTTCTTACGAGCCTTCTTACGATATCTGCAAATACAGTTTTTTAAATAAAATCAAACTGGACGTTGCATTGTTTTATAGGAATTTGTTATCGATTAATAGACTGCGAATCTTTATGCATTTATAGTCGAATCGAGTAGAAGAAATTTCAAAGTGCATATATATAATTTTTCCTCTACTAAAATTATTAAGGGAAGAAGTAACATTCGATTTGGTTTCTATTTCTTGCGATCGATGCAGATTATTTTATCTCGTTTTTATTAGTTCGCTTTCTTGTTCGTTTGTTTGTCTGTCTATTCAATAAGAAATTTTGCAATTGATTTTAAACTAATTTCTTGAGGAGCTAGAGACTTGAAATTGGAAACACAGCTTAGAACTGGATGACAATGCAATATACAAAAAAGAATTTTTTAAAAAGTATATCCGTTTCGGAGAAATAAAAATTAAATTTAACTGTCTGAAATTTAGAACATGTCTCTGTTATAATTTCATAACGTGGTAAAAATGTTAAAAATCGATTGAAAAATTTCACATACACAAGACTGAAAAGCAGAAAATAATTATGTAAATAAAAAGAAATTTTTAATATGTACATATCCTTATTGAACGACTTACAGCCACAACCCACTTCAGACGCACAGCCCCACACCATTACAGAGATCGAACACTGTCGTCGGAAAATTCTTGTATATATAGAAGCGAGGGAAAACGCCATCGAAAAATGAAATCAGCCGAATATTCCTGTCTTTTCCAGCTAGGAATGCGAACGGTAGGAACGAGACTGGTATCGATCAAAAATTTGCAAAGGGCTCGGCGGTTGGTTAGCGAGCGGACAATTAGACCGTCACTGTCATCGTTGACAGACCGACAGGAATAACCCCGTGAGTGCTGAACGAAGAATTTTCCAGTCGACAACCGGCAGGAATCGCAGCGATCGCTCGATCCTCGGTCGGCGAACGCAAAAATGCAAAGCATCGTTGTCGAAGTTTCCGGCCGCGTTTGAACGCAAAAATAAGGGATGGTGAAAGAGAGACAGAGAGAGAGAGAGCGCGCACACGTGTGTGTGTGAGAGAGAGAAGAGAATATTGGGATAGGAAGCGGAGGAATGAAAAAGCAAGGTAGACGTCGCGGTACCGATGAATAATACATTCTTCCGCCGTCCCGACGATACATTATGCCGAGTCCTCGTCTTCGCCAGACCACGGAAGGGATTGCAACGGTGCACTAAAGACTCCCAGGAATCATATCGGGGGCTTGAACCGACGCGATGGATCGGCAGGGATCGCGGAACCAAATCCTCGGGAACAAATCGTTCCTCGCATTCAACCTTAATCCTACGCTCCTGCCTCTAAACATTTTTCTATCTGGTTGCTACTTCGCCGTACACCGCATACGTTTCCTTGTACGCTTTCTTGCGGGAAATGAAACCTATCAAATATCGAAATTTCCCTATCGAATATCACGTTTCGTTTCTTATCTGATAGAAGGAGTATATCCACAATACTCTTTGCCAAGCACATGCGTGGCCGAGTACATGTAAAACCCCCACTATCAAGTAATATGAAGAGCGGTTTGGTGGTGGGGGTAGCGTGTCACGTTTTTTTGTTTAAGGACTCACTCCCCTTCGGTGATGATGGGTTATGACTGTTGGGTTGCATGAATCCCTAGTTATATTTTGATTTGATTTATAATGAATGTTTTCCAAATAAGTGGGAGTGTTGGATTCTTGCATGAATCATGAGTTTATAATTTGAATAGAGGTGATTCCTATGCTGTGTAAATTGCGGGAATTTTCTATTAACCATTACGTGCCACTGGCCCGCTTTCCGCATTCAGTGGGGATGTACTTCCCGTTCCATATCCACCCCTGTTCTTAGCTTTTCAGGGGTAGCATGTCACAAGGATTGAGGAAAAGGTAAAAGTCAAGAACAGTCGTGGCTATCCAGCATGCAAAACCCCCACCACCAAGTAATGCGAGGAGCGGTCCGGTGGTGGGGGTAGCATGCCCCCATGGTGGGGGTTTAGAAAAAAAGTCCCTTAAAAGGCCCTGGACGGTGGGGGTTTAGTCGGTATGGCAGTAGACTGAACCTGCCAATGACAATCCCCCCAATTTTATCCGAGGGGGTATCCAATCGTCACCGTAGGGGAGGGTGCCCGCCATAGGATTCCTCTAACGCCTTGAAACAAAATTTTTTTTAGGAGTATCCGCAATAAGAAAATGTCGAAGGAAATCGTGAGGGAAAATAATTGGAAATTCGAACGTTTTCTTTTTTTTTTAAGCATGATCGAGGCGAAACAGCTGGGTTTCATCGCATCAGTGTCACGATTAAACTCTAATTTACGCGGGTAACTGAGGCAGCGGGTAATACGAAAGTTCTTCGGGCTGATGAAGTGTTCGGGAAGCCGTTCGTATGCTGCAGTGAACCGCGCTTCCCGTTGTTTACGGATTTATTAGCTAGCGGGAGCGTCTATAAATTCTGTTCGCCGGGAATTAGCCGGTTGAACGCCGCGGAACACGCCGCAGTAGACGACACGACGTGGAACGCACTCTGCGGCGTCCTTCATAAGTTCAACGACGAGCGGGGATTAAGATGAATGAAATCGAGCTGGCGGCGGGAGTGAGAGAGATAGAGACAGGTTAACGGGAAATCGTAAAACGCAGCTGCATCTCGACGAGTAAAGAGCGCACGCGATCGAGCGCAGGATTCCCAACGCTGTGCCGTGGGTGGATACGAAGGGAGCGAGCACCAGATAAAGGACCGTTCCAAGGGATTTTTCTTTACGAGGGCGCCGAGAAAGGCGAGATCGAAGATATTCCCTGAGAAATTGACACTGAGGAATAGAGTGTCTGATAAAAAATAGTTCCGCGGGATTCCGAGGGCTTTGCGAAACAAGACGCGAGCGTGGAACTTGGGCTTTCGGGATGAACGGGGTCGAATGGTAGAAAGAACACAAAAAGGATGGTGAAGAAACGGGAAATTGTTACGTGGAACGAACCATGGAATATGTAAGTTCCCCCCGGTGAAATTGTATGGTAAAGACTGGCTAAATTTTTAGAGGAGTTGAAGTAAAATAGTGTTTAAAATCGCGGAGAGGGCTTTCTCTCCAGGAGCAAAAGGGAAAATATTAAGGGCGAGAAATAAAATTTAAAAAACATAAGGAGAGCGGAATGTGAAATCGAAAATAGAGCCCGAGGAAAATATGGAAGACGATGAGGGGGAAGACAAATTTATGGGACGCAAGAAAAATATACGCACAGTGTGCGGTAGGGAAAATTGCGAAGAAATAAATGTTGGAGAGGGAAAGGTGTGTGTGAGGGGAACGGAATAAAAAAGAAGGGAGGTTCGATGGAAGGTTGGATAATTGGAAAGTGGTTTCTGGAATACCACGGGCAACGTGTATAACCTGAAAAGAGGGCTAGAATACATCAAAGAGGATGTTGAGCAGTTCATAACGAAAAGGAAAACAGTTAAACAGATTTAATTTTGCGAGAAGCTTTCCCGAAGAATTTTCGAGAATTTTCACGAAGAATTAAAGGAATGTTTAGAAAAAAGGACTCGAAGGAAGGATAAAAGAGATGGCGAGAATTCGCGAAAAAGTGGCGACGACGCAAGCAAAAAAGTAATCAGAGTGGCGAATCGTAATCAGATCCGGAGAGAAAGAGCAGGTGGGAAAGCCAGGGGAAGATAGAAAATCTGACGATGATGAAGAGCGTTTCGGAGACAAAAAGGCGGAGGTTAAGATGGATTCGAGTCGGCGGGAATAACGACGGACAATGTTATGGAATCGCGGAGTGTAATTGCGGCCACGGGGTTGAAAGAGACTCGGCGGAAATATCAAAAGGGAGGGCGGAAGGGGCGCGCGGGGACGTCGGTGGTTGGATAGGACGAAAAAAGCGAGTGAGATTAACGCTGTCGGTGAAAAGCTGTCATCGCGCCGGGCGGACGTGAATCGAAGTTTTCTTACGCGAGTGTCACAGACTTCTCGTCGTTCCCATCGGATAATGCCGTTCCATCTCCACTCGAAAACGCGGTTCTTTTTCCTCTCTTCTGCCAGCCCTCTTCGCCCGCGAACTATAAAAATCAATGTCGCGTCGGTCTACCGGCGGCACCTTTTAATTCCTCCCGGAAATTGCGGAACTGCTGCCCAACTATTTCTGTCTTTCCACGACAAAATATCACTGCTAGATCTTCGAATTATTTTGGATTCTGGAAATTCAAATTAATTTTACACCCTTGCGCGATCTCATTAGATTCAAGTACAATTTTTAATAAATATTCTGTTTTGTCGATCGAAGACACAGGTCTGTTTCCAATTCAATTAAAAAATAAATTTATTATTTTTTATTTTTGATCTTTTGAGACATTTAGTAGAACATTCAGTATTTTTCAGACACAAAATTCTCTTGAAAAGGATCCAGAATCGAATCGAAACGTTGAGAAAAATTTTATAAATTGCAAAATTGTTTTGTTCATCATAAACTAATTTCTACAATTTTTAATACCGATATAAACAAAATATTCTTTTTCTTTCTATTTTAGAAATTCTTTTGTCCCCCATATAAAATACTTACTTCCACAACTCTAGCAATATTTGTAAGCATACCCATTACTTATATATAAATCTTTTAAATTGTCAAAAGATTAGCCTATCAAATCCAGTAGAAAAGAATAATTTTTTTCATAATTCGACGTCGAAACATCGCCGTATAATTGGTCCCACGTAACGACGGGAAAACTGGAGAGGAAATTCCTTGACAGAATGTTATTTATCCCGGAACTTGGCGAAAACCGGCGACGAGATAATTCGAGTCGATCAACGTCGATCGGCGAGGGCGTATATCCGCCAATAATTTCGTCCGGCGAGCAGCGCGCGACGCGGTGTTCCCTCGATCGAAAAGGGCCGTGACGATAATGGTGGCCGCGGCGGAGGACGTCCATTTCCGGTGATCGGGCATCGATCCCCGGCACACCGATTCGATTACCGTGCCCGGTACCACCGCGCGAAACTGTTTCTCAGCTAATCAATCTGATTACCAGGCCGGACCGTGCGCCGTTATTCGACAAATTTATTTTTCGTCGACGGTCCGACGCAGCAAACAAATCGATCATTTTCGTCCGGCGAGAACGTACGTTCGTTCCACCGATCGATCCATCGAGCTGACTGCGATATCTTTCGCGGAGTGCTCGCAGGAAACTTTTAATTAACGCTTAATGGCCGCCGGAAATCGGTGATTATTAAGGTCTTCCGGCCGGATCGGTCTTTACCACGGGTTTGGCAACGATATTCAATTTTTTTCAATGTCTATGAATTGATTCGATACTTAAAGTCGGTGGGTAAAATTAAGTGATAAAGATAAGATGTTTTAAAAATTGTTTACCATTTACACGTGCAAAGTTTCAACGAAATCGTTTCACCTGGAGAATGGAATAATTGTTAGGATTGTGGAATTGTTAAAATTAAGTGGTAAAGATAAAATATTTTAAAAATTGTTTAGTAATTTACATGCGCAAAGATTCAACGAAATCATTTCACCTGGAGAATGGAATAATTGTTAGGATTGTGGAATTGTTAAAATTAAGTGGTAAAGGTAAGATGTTTTAAAAATTGTTTACCATATACACGCGCAAAGTTTCAACGAAATCATTTCACCTGGAGAATGGAATAATTGTTAGGATTGTGGAATTGTTAAAATTAAATTGGATAGATAAAATGTTTTAAAAATTGTTTACCATTTACACGCGCAAAGTTTCCACGAAATCATTTCATCTAGAGAATGGAATAATTGTTAGGATTGTGGAATTGTTAAAATTCAGTGGTAAAGATAAGATGTTTCAAAAATTGTTTACGCGCAAAGTTTCAACGAAGTTATTTCACCTTGAAAATGGAATAATTGTCAGGATCATTAAAAAATCGCTTGGGGCTCAGGAAATCCTCGATTCACCCCTACTCGCCCACCCCCGAAGAATTCGCCACGATCGTCAAGGGTGATCATAGCCGTCCTAGGCGACCATCATACGTCTGGGACCACGCATCCTCCCCCGGACTCATCCGCGGAGATATTTCGGCGACAGCCCATAAAATCTTGCACGGGGATGGGGGTGTTTGAGGGTGGAAGACCGTGGGACCGGGATACAAATACGCGGTTTGTCGCGAGCATTCCGTTCACGTGCGTCGAATCACTGCGTTTCCCTTCGCACGTTGTCAGTCTGCGATATTTTCCTCGCCCACCCTCCTGCGCTTTCATCCCTCTAGGTCTCCGTCTGTTTCTTCTTCGCGCCCTTCTTCCTTTTTCGAGGGAATTCGTCGCACGTCGTTGCCGAGGACAGGCTGCAGGCTTTTCAGAAACGCATTTGCACATGGGGGTGCGATGGGGGTGCGCGGGGCTGGTTCGAGGGCGAGGGAACCGAGACAGGTGGTTGATAAAGAAAGCGATGGACGGGAGGGAAAATGGAGAGTGGAGGGAGGAGAGAGGGGAGGGCGGATCCAACGGATGTCTGTCAGCGAGCAGACGTCACAGGGGTGAGAATGGTGCTTTCCTTACGCGTCAATGGATACCGAGGACCTTTGCGAAGAACTGCCAGACAAACGACCGTTCGCATGCTCGACGAGACCTATCGAGGCTTCCTGGTTCGATGCTGACTTAACTGGGACCTGTCGCTCGGATCTCGCCAGTTTTGATTGTCGAGGGTGCCGGGATTAGGGGGTTGTGATTTTGGTGGCGTCTACGGCTGGAGCACCGTGGAATATTTTCTGTGATCAGCATCACCGATAAATGTTGTAACTCTCCACATGAAATGTTCTTTCACCCTTTTCGGTTCAACCTAATTATTAATAAAAATTAATATCAATATTAGGACACCCTGTATAATTCAGTATTGAAGCTGGCCCGGCAGAAAAGTCGCGGATAAATTCACCGAAATTCCGTTTCCATTCTGGAGCACTGCCATCAAGCGGATTAAAAGATTTAATTTCCTACAGGATACATCGCGTTGTTGCTCTCGCTAATGAAAACTAAAACCGGACTAATCGAGGGACAATTAGCTGTATTAATTCGCGAGAAGAAGTTTCCGGTATATTTTTAGCTGGTCTCATTTGAATAGCTGCTCGGGTTTCGTTTAAACGAGAAATTAATGATTTATTCATTTTGTCTATCGTCGCGAGTTGTACGCGAGTTTCGCATTATAAAATCGGGCAATGTACAATATCTTGCAATCAATCCGGACCATTTTTATTTTCCGCTGTCTAGACATCGTCGTGACAAAACGTTAACTCTGCAAATTCAGTTTCATTAACCAGATTACATTGATTTTTCGTCAGTCAACGTTTTAAACCGCGACAGCATGACATATTCCGCGGCGTTATTTGCGCAAAAAGCTGTTTAAATAAAACTACAGTATTTACTCGCGGAGGGATAGGAAAAAGCTGTGCAAAAATCAATTTACATTGATTGCGTACAAACACGGGGGTAACAGATACAGGTTAAAATCAATACTGGCTATCGTACATATATTTTTCGAATTAAAATCGAACGTAGCTCTCCAGGCAATTCTATTGGAAACTCATTGATAGAGTGCCGATTCGATGGCGGATAAAATTCGTTTAATCGGATTGATTTTAGAAACAGGCTAATTCCGCGACTAAAAAGAAAACATTCGGAATAATCTTTTTCGGAATACTTCGTCGAATATTTCCGGGATTTTATCGAAGCGAATCTTTTTGCGGTCGTGTTCGGGTCGTCGAGGAATTCTCTCGATTTCTCGAAAGCTTGCAACAGGCGGACGAGAATGCGCATCGCTACTTTTTACACGGAGTGAGTGCGAGAGGGGGAGGAAAGGTCGTTTCTCGGGAGACTTTGACAGAGAAGAAAGGGGTTGGAGAAAGTTGGCCGTGTGTCTCGGGGTAGGCGGGCGTGTATTATGCCGAGATAAAAACTTTACCACTCGTTGCCAGGAAATAAAATGAACCGACCTCGCTACCCCCGTGCCCACCCTATCGAGCTACCCCCTTAAACTGTTTGGAATACGGGGGATTGAAGGAGATGGGCTCGTTCGCTGCGTGTGCCTCTCGATGGAACGGAATCGTTCCCCATCGGCATTATCGACGTTGTTCCTGGCTTCGAGGAGGTCCGGTTCTGTACCATCAACCTCGGATTTGTTGAAACCACTATACCAACCTAGACCTCCGTTGCATTATTTCAGCTCTTTTCTATACCGAATATTATTCTACGATATTCACCGAATATTAGCAATACGAAATTCGTTGTATCCATTTACGAATTTATTATTAATTTAACATTACAATTTATTTCTGTATAGATTTTCAAACATTCGTTCCTTTCTCATTCATCCTCGCACTGCGAATTTTATTCGGATAATTACGAATTTTTTTATTTTATAAATTCAACATTAGAATTTATTTCTCTAGAGATTTTCAAAAATTCGTTCCTTTATTATTGATCATTACACTGCGAATTTTATTCGAATAATTACGAATTTATTATTAATTCAACATTAGAATTTATTCTCTACAGATTTTCAAAAATTCGTTCCTTTAATATTGATCAGAATAATTGATTACATAAAAATATTCTTCGAGTTCGAATGGTTCCGAGTGGAAACTCCAATCCTTTCCCTCCACATTCGTCTTTCGAATGGCTCGGCCAGCAGAAAGAAGTTCTTCTCGTTTCTCTGAACTGGTCAGCCCGCGGAAAACGTTCACTCGCAATAAATCCACCGCGTCTAATGATTGCATCGAGGGAGCAACGAGCGTCGCCGATTTCATCTAATTACAGAGTTGCCTCTGCGAGTCCGCCCACGCTCTCGGAATCTCTCGCCAGTCTGATTTATTCAAAAACAAGCTCGCGGTTCTAATTACCACCGATTCGTATCCAGGTCGTACACGGTGGCGCACGCACGCGCGCCAGCTATCTCTTAATTCCTCATAATTAGAAGCTTACTCCTCGGCCGAGAACAGGTAGAAAATCGGGGGGTGGAAAGCAGCGGGTTCCTGGCTGCGAGATAAGGAGGCGACGTACGCCGCACCACGCAATTTTCGTGGTTCTCGGCATCGCATCGGGTCGATACAACCCGCGACCAACACACCGCGCCCGCGGTTTGCTACAGTAGTTCGCTTAAATTTCCCGAATCTGTCACACTTAAATTTCCACGGAATTTTGCACGCGGAGTAAAGGTATGTGTCCGTCTGAGAATTTCAGTCGATAGTTGGCTTTCGAGAGTACTCTCAATTTGCGTGTCCATTCGAATTTCGCGCGTGTACCTCTCTGATGAATTTTTGATTTTAACTTTTTTTCGAGCAGACAGTGGATCTCTGTTGAAAATAAAATTTTTCTACCTGAATCTCAACGAACTGGAGTGAAACGGAAATTTTATTTTCTTTCGAAAATAATACAACCGTGTTATAAATTAATTATTGCTGTTCGTTTTTGTCATAAATGTATAAAATCGAAAGTTTGCTGCAATGTACTCTATAGGAAAAAAGGAATATTCTAAAAAGAGAAAATGCTGTTCAATGACGAATTTCATTCTTGAGAGTAACTCGCTATATGTTGAATTATCAATATTTTACCAGCACAATGAACTTATTGTTCGTTGTCAAAAATGAATCAACTATCTCCGTATCGGTTTAATAAACAGATATTAAGAAGTATCGATGAAACAATTCTCAGAATCGTTTTGAAACAACGATTTCAAAGTATCTCAATTGATACTCTGTTCCAAGAGCCGGACTGTGGGGCCTAATCTAAACAATCCGGAGATATGAGAGGACCCTGGTTTCCATTTCGGGTTCCAACGATTTTTTTTCTAACAGTTAGTCGAAGCTAAGATATCGTATAATAAAGAGCTTCATCTCGTGTCGTGAAATCTCGCGACCACTTTATTTTTATTTTATTTTAATGTGGTCGCATTAATATAATTAATTAGGTCATTAACGACCACATGGTTTACAATCAGATATGTCTGACATTTTACTTGTGGAGATAGTTACAGTTATTGTGTACATTGATAGTGGACAGCAAAATTTATAACAGTTTATATAAATCAAAAAACAAGTTCTTTTTACCTACAGTTCTATTTTAGAAAAATACCAGTGTGCATTTATTCACACCCACATCCAATACGATAGTTGGACACGTACAAGTATCAGACGGACACGTACCTTACCGCGAGAATTTGTTTCTGGGTCGCAAACTGCAAATTTAACTGAGCACTACTTTGTCCACCGTTGCAAGATACTAATCTTTCGCTTAAAAGAAACTTGTTTCTTCTTTCCCCCTTTTTTTTGTCTCCTTCCTACCCTTGCTACCGGCTCGTGAATGATCTTACGAGGTGACCGTACTCACTCTTTACCCCCCTTTCTCTCTCTTGCTTCTTTTCGCTTAGGCTATCTCTACCTTCTCCCACCCACGATCCGCTTCCTCTCTCGAGATAACGTCGCTCTCGAACGACTTTTCGTCGGAAGTTACGCCGCCTACGGTGGCCGCGTTTTTCCAGTCTGTTCCCATGTTAACGAAGCACAGAATTACACCGGGTGATCTAGTTGTTACAACCACAGCTCTAAAAAATCAATTTTTAATATCATTCGTATATGTATATTTTCAATAATAATATTGTCACTCATGAAAATGAACATGAAAAATGAACATTTTGCGGAGTCGCCTGTTTTTTATACATACATTTCTCAAATCTCACAGTTTATTTCTTTAATGTTAATATTGTATTCGAAAATGTTCAACATATTCCTTATAGCTCATAAGTTATCCTTGTAATGTTAGCATGCACAGCCATGTGCATGCTGTTAATAATCCCATGCGAGGTTTCACAGCTTAATAATAAAAAAATAACATTTTGCGGAGTTGCCTGTTTTTTATAAATACATTTCTCAAATCTCACAGTTTATTTCTTTAATGTTAATATTGTATTCGAAAATGTTCAACATATTCCTTAGAGTTCATAAGTTATCCTTGCAATGTTAGCTGCTAATAATCTCACATGTGAGGTTTCACAGTTTAATAAAAAAAATAAAAAAACATTTTGCGGAATTCCCGGGGTCCCGACAGACCCCAGGGCACAACGTCAAGGTTGACGAGTGTCGAACAATGACGGAGGTCGCCGAACAATGTTCGGATCTCTGAATGTGTCTCGAGAAACGCGGAAAACGCGAGTTCATCGGCGCTGCAGGTTCAACAGCGGAATGCAGAAGGGTTGGAAGGGAGAAAAATGCGGCGCGGCGGAGGCCACTGGTTAAACGTGGATTTGCAAACAAAGCGGCGTGCCTTTTGTGCGTCTTACAACCGGTGTACAGGGTTATTTAAGGTAATACTCCTCGCGGGGGAGAAAAAAAAAGAAAAGCAAATTCATGGAAATTTTCGGACGGACGCTCCGCTTTACGGCGTTTTAAACGCTCCGGCCGCTGGAAACTTGTCTCTGGGGGGTGAGTTTATTGTTGCTGGAGTTTCGATGCTTTTTTTCCATTTTTCTCCCCCTTTTTCCCTTCCTCTCTTTACATCGTCGC
The DNA here is from genome assembly GCA_028455615.1 of Lasioglossum zephyrum. Lineage (NCBI taxonomy): Eukaryota > Metazoa > Arthropoda > Insecta > Hymenoptera > Halictidae > Lasioglossum > Lasioglossum zephyrum. Next base: position 4,494,708 of record CM052333.1, read on the forward strand.
TTTTTTACTAGTCTGACGTCCGAGAAACGAAAGGGGCGAGTGTCTGGCCGCGATAACGCTGCGCGAACAGATTCGCGAGCAACTTTTCTTTTGTTATTAGCAGACTGCCGGATGTTCATGTGTTTGCGCGAAATAAACAGGGGAAGCCGAATAAAATATACGGCACAATGGAAATTAAATGTTCCGCCTCGCTGGCGAAATTCAGGTAACAATTATCATTTTTACGTGGCGCGTTCGTTACACAGAAGAAAGAAAACACGCGACTACGAATGGAATAACGTCGCTGATTTTTAACAGACGTTATAAGTAAATTGTACATGGTATAGTGCTGTAAAATATTGCGAAATCAAGAGGCCAACCTGGTTCCTAAGAAATGCCAATTTGCAATAAGCCATTTTGTTACGGGAAAACAATACGCGTGTACATATTTGCGGAATTATTCCGCGAGTGTTAGCGCGTCAATTAAATACACGCGCATCGGGTTTAATTGAACGGAAACGTTTGACGGAAACGGGCATTCCACTTTCGTTGTTGACGGCGCGCGCGACGCGCGAAAAGAAATGCACTTGGATGCAACGATGACGTTAATGCGACAGGAAAAACAGCAGCGCGTTCCGACGGATCCCAAAAACCGACGTCGCCTGTTTGCGCGCAACACGGAGAAACGGGAACACGCGGTCGCTATTATTTTTCATCGTTTTTTCACGCCGGCGAGAGTTTCCGTTAATTTCGCCGCACGCAACGCCAAAGGGAATAACAACGAGCCGTAATTATGCGACCGCTAAGATAATAAACAACAACCGCGGAGAACACATCGACACCGGATTTCTATGTAAACGGAAAAAGGAACGCGCGTTTTCCCTTTTTCATTCGCCGCGGGAAATGGTCGCTTATTTCTGAAATATAAACCGCGGGCTAATCTCGTATAAATTAATTACTTTCAAGTAGCTCACCCGACAGACGTTGTCCTGTCCAAATTTCAATAAATTTGTTTGTGATTATGATTTTATTTTATGATTTCTAAATTCCTATTGTAATATTGATTAAAAACTGCGTCGTTCGTTTTTTGATTGTATTGAAATGTGATTCAAAAAGCATTTTTAGTTTTTCCCGAATTTTCCATTTTTCCGAGCACCTTTTCCATTTTTTCTTATTCTGAAATCTTATTCGGACTATTGCGAACATT
>CM052333.1:4495993-4509008 GCA_028455615.1 Lasioglossum zephyrum
TTTTTTGATTGTATTGAAATGTGATTCAAAAAGCATTTTTAGTTTTTTCCGAATTTTCCATTTTTCCGAGCAACTTCTCCATTTTTTCTTATTCTGAAATCTTATTCGGACTATTGCGAACATTTTTTTTTTAAATTAGCCAAATCGGTCTAGTCGTTCTCGAGTGATGCGGTTACCAACGAACAGCGTTTGATTTTTATTTATATAAATTGCTGGAAAAGGTTATTGATCCTTTTTTATATAAGTTGCATTCATTAATTTTCACGATCGCCAATTTTAAATAAATAGGTTGAAGTTTACGGCGCACAGTTTCAATCCTATTATATATTTAATTAATTATATATTTATAAAGCAATTATATATATTTCTTGAGTATGGTGTTAAACTAGACCTGAACGTTAAAAAAAGTTATATTAATTTGCAAAACTGTTAGTAACATAAGATCGAACCTATGCGCCGAAAACATCAATTTGTCTATTTCAAGTTGGATTCTATTGAATTTCACTTAACAGACAGAAATATAAAACGCGAATATATCTTGATTTTCCGAATTGATTGGATACCATAGTAAACCAATGATAACAATAAATATCTTTCACCTAGGCCTGACCGTGCGGCAATTAGCCAGCCGAACGCAACAATTGAAAGCAATTAACGTTAAACAAACGTCATTTAATTCGTTCCCGGTCCGGACCCGCGGCTCGTGACAAACGTTCCGCAATTTTAACAGTATAATTTAAACGTGCGACATAGTTTAGCCGGTCGGCACGGGAAGTCCGCGAACTACAAATTAATTCTTCGAGCGGAAACGAGGAAAAAGGCTGGTGATAAAATTTTTCGAAAAAAACCACTGCGCCGACAATCGGCATCGAGCATTTATTTGACGCGCGCGTTCGCAATAAGTAGAACAGGTCTGCAGCGCGCGAACGCGTTCGCGAAATTCTGTTCGATGGCGGACGCGTTCGACCGAGACCGAAAGCGAATTTTGTGTTTTTTTTTTCCGAAAACGAACCGAACCGTAAAAACCTTCATTCCTCGCGGCGTAACTTGTTTTTCCGTGCAGAATCACCGGTTGCCGATTCCGGTTTTCGCCTTCCGTTTTGATTCGAAATTTTTATTTACGACGAACGTCCCCGGAGTATTTTTTCAAATTAAAAACCGTGCAACGTCTCTGCGCGCAACGCTCGACAAGCCGAACGAGGAAATTTATTGTTCATCGGACGGCGGACCGGATGCTTCAACGTGAAATTAATACGTTTTCCTGTTTTACATTTTTGCCCGCAACCTCTGCCGGCCGCACCCGTCGGGGTAATTAAACCGAATTTTTCAGTCGTGATCGGTAATTAACGAAATTTTCGGACCGCGACGAGCTCCGCAAAAAACGATTCTGTTGCTCGCGAAGCTTTCACGTCACCGGCGGCAACGTAATGGACGATGACGCGGCGCGAAAAAAAGTCTGCGGGAAAATGGAGATCAACATTTTTCCGGATTAAATCCATTATTCCAGGGTAAACATGCTCGGCTGAAATAAACTGGTAATGCTCGCGAAATCGACTGTAAAAATAACCCCACCATTCCGATTCCGGGATAATAATTTTATCACATCAACTAATATTACGTTAGCTTCAATTTACAATTTATACGGAGAGCTTGTTTACCCGGGCAAAAATCATAAAATATAATGGCGCGTGTTTTACGAGCAAACTCGAAATCAACGCGGTAATGATTGAAAACTTGTCGAGCTTTCCAGGAATTTAATTTTGTTTAATTTCTAACTAAATTACCGCGATATGACGGAAGTCCACAAAGGGCAACTGATTACAGGATTTACGAGACGTTTATGTAAAATGAGAATTGTCTGTATTAATTACGAGACACGGCAGCTGTACATTCGTTTATTATCTTAATAATCTTAAATTAAATGTTTTCACGGTTTTCGTAGTATGCTATTCTCGCGTTCGTTGCAAATGTATAATTCGTGATATTCTTCGTGCGATATCGAGAATCGATCATCGGTCAAAGCATTGACACTCGTCGGACACTGGTCGGACACGCGTCTGGCCATTGTAGCCACTTTCTACTTAGGCGGGTAAACACGAATGTCATGAGTACCGGTGAGTAATGGGGGAATAAATCATTTCCTCGGGTCGGTGCATAATTTAGGAGGTTTTTATTCGGCTGTGTAGGTGGTCCACTAAATTCTCGGGGAAGTACTCCATCATGGCAGACAAAAATTTGGTCGACCCTCGAAAGGTTCAGCCAGCAATGGTTCCTCGTTCATTTCACCCGAACTTAAACAGCGATTCAAGCTTCTTCTCCACGGGGACATTAATTCTGATCGTGGCTCGCCGCCAATATTCTAAGAATGCTAAATGTCACCACTCGACAACTGTGTCCCATTTACCCGATACGGACCAAAAGTTCAACAAGCTCCGCGGCTAGATGAAGTCAGCGTGCATCAAACGCAATCATCTGCCCACATGGTTCAACGAAGACCTCGTTACCATGATCGCCGATCTAGTCCGGCGCTATATTATCATTTCAAATAGCTCGCAGTCCGTTTTCAATCGCGCCGAGCAATTTTAAAAATAACACACGTCCAATCAGGTTCTGCATTCCAATTCCTATATTCTCGAAACAACACGGGAAACAGTAACCTCGAATCTAAATCGAATGTTTAATCATTTCCAAAGTTCGTTCAACTGCCGGGAACGCGTGTAAAACGATTCGTCTTTGTTAAAAAGAATATTTCCACTGAAATATTGTTTTCCGAATAGAGAACATTGATTTATTTATTTATGCCGTAAACCTTGTTTGGTTTATATAGCATACATCATATTGTACATATAGATGTAACATAAATATGCAATATCATATACATGTAATATAAATTACTACTTACAATTATAAAATGAAATTAATATAAATGGTGGACGTTAAATCCTAATCTTACATTTTCTGAGGAAATTGGAAATGAACATTAAACATTATAAAAATATTCTGTTTTGTCGATTGTACGAATTAATAGAAATTAATTTATGATATCGGCGCATAGGTTCGATCAAAGAAACAACAAAGAAATTTTGCAATTTATAAAATTTTTGAAAAATACTGTTTAGTTCTCAATATCATGGAATATAGTGACACGCAAAAACATTAATAATTTACACATAGCAAGTACGATGAAAATTTAATTTACAGTTGTTGTTGATCTTTTGAAACATTTAGTACAACATTCAGTATATTTCAGACGCAAAATTCTCTTGAAAAAAATCCATTATTAGATCGAAACGTTGAGACAAAATTTTATAAATTGCAAAATTGCTTTGTTGTTTCTTCGATGGAACCTGTGCGCCGATATCATAAAAACGATTCTATAAAACATTGTTTTCCCGAAGTCATGTAGCGACTATATATTAAATATCTGCGGCACGAGAAATATTTTTCACAAAAATTTCAGCCAGTCTACTGTCCGACGTAAATTCAGTGTCCCACGCAGTCTAGCGTGCCGCCATCCATTAAACATCGAGTAGCCCGAATAAAAATTAACTTATTTACATTTTTCCAGGTGCACCGTGCCGCGGGTACCATTCGAACGTGTTCGCGGGACCCTGCGAATTCAATTCAATGGTATTAACGATTCAGCGACGGTGTGAAAACGATACGCGTTTGATTCGCGTCTGCTCCGGCTGGCCGGTTACAATTACATACATAAATTTGCGGAACACGCTGGAACGTGTAACGCGTGCTCACATGAAAATAATCCCGACTATCCCGTCGCGTGTCCTCGTTTACTCTTTTTTTTTTGTACTAGAAATCTATATTCGGCCCTGTTCGACCGTGCTGCACCGCGCGGAACATAATTTTCGACCCGTTAACCAATCAACGACACCTTTCGATATTGTTCGGAAATTTTCATTCGCCGAGAAAATAATCCTTTTATTGGACGTTTGGTCGTCACTATTGACACTGTCCAACACAAATTTTTATTCCATTCAAACTTGGTTAAATCAATTTTTGGAGAATTTAGGAGCTCGCGCGAATGTTCGCCATTCATTCCTATCGATTTATAAGAGATGTAAGAGATGGTCGGGATTAAAACGATAAAACAATAAATCGATGATTATGAACGATCTTTATTTTTAAATGTCTTATTCCAGCAATGGATTTGACAAAACTGCTTGACGTTCGTTTCTTTTTAGATGTTTTTTTTTGTTCTTGATGTTTGTTTATCGTTAGCAACGAACTGCTTGTAAATAACATTAACAATATACCGGGTGGTGCAACATGAACAATATATACGGCCCGCGGGCTGTCGGCTTGCAGTTTACATCTCGGCCAGTTGTAAATTGTTGTTCGTGTTATAAATAGTGCATGATTTTAATTAAGCCATAACTAGACTTCGCTTTAAGTGTTTGAAAAGCCAAATAAAAATTGATTTGCGCAAGTAGAGAAGAACAATCAATACGATTATTAATTAAATTAAAAATAAAGCTCCGGTTGGATTATTTTATTGTTTATTTTATTTTATTATATTATTTTTTTATTTTTTTATTATATTAATTTATTATATTTATTATTTTATATTATTCTTCGAGCATAATGTTTAAAAAAAGAAAACAGCTGTTTATTCGTGTCCCCGTTTTTTCAGTGATTCATGAAGCAACATATTCAGATAATGCCGGGTTCCCAGCGTCAGTTGAAGCTCTGTAAGCCCCCACGTGCATCGTCTGAGTGCGATTAACCGGTTTCACGCTCCCCCGCGTGGTAGAACGAAGAGCAGAGCGAAGGCAAAGTTCAAGGGAGAAAACGCGACTGTCCCTTTCGCTTCGTAGTCGACGTTGTTCCCTTCAGGCCATAGGGTTGAAAGGTTATCCGGGGGGTGCACTGCCACCTACGACACGTACGCAGACCCTTGAAATTGTCCCCGGGGATGCGTGACCTTCGAGCACCGACGGAAATTAAGGAAAGCGTTACAGCAATTCCTAAGTGCGGTCTAATTGTCCGACATAAATTCTGTCGGCCGTCGATTTACGAGACCCCCGGACCTCGAACTCGGAACGTCGATCCCCCTACGATTTACTTAATTGTCGGCTAAAACGATTTTTTACAAACTTCCACAAAAGTTCGACACTCGAAGTTCTTCGACTTCCGATCGGCCGGCGATAATTCTGTTAAGAAGTTCCGGGGGACTTTTGTCTCCCGAAATTGGATAGCTCGAGAGATTCCGGGAGTTTCAATGAATTTTTCTGTGGATCGAGATAATTGCTCCTCGAAATTCTTCGAATGCTTTTGTTGTTTTAAATCAGGTCTTTCGTCCGAGTGAAATCCGAGAAGAAACAGCGGAGATCGTGGATTTTCGGGCGGTATCGAGCGAACCGGTGGGGTTCTGCAGTAACAAACACTATTTCTGGCAGCGCGGCAGACATTCTCCGGTTCGCAGTTTCCGGCGGTGCTCGTCTCGGCCTGTCCGAAACTCGGAAATTGCCGGAACGTCGAGTTCTTCGCGACGGTAACGAGCGGCGCGAGACGAAATCTCGGTTCGAACGTAATTTCGCGAAAGTTATTACGAATATAACGCTTGGCGGCTGGTTGCCGGCTGGTTCTCCACGAGATTGAAATTCTAGGACGGGCCACGGGAACGGGGAATAAGCAGGGCCAATGAGAAACGTCCCTCATTTTTGCCAATTATTATTCCGTCGCGATTACTGTCGCGCAACGCGGCGCGCCAACAAATTGCCCCCTGCGGTTTAAATAAAAATTCTGCTCTCCTGTTTACCGATCCCTCCCTCTCCCGACACGTTTTTCGTTTTCGCACGGGATCTACGAAACCGTTTCCCAGGAAAGTCCGCTTGTAATTTTTATCCCAGCCGTAATTGTGTTCCACCGAAGAAATTGCTTCGCGGCTTTAAATAAAACTTGCATCCCTCCGTTTCCGTTTATTATAGAATCGCGGCCGTCTCCTTTTACGTGATTCATCTCCCGAGCGTCGAGCAAAGTGCACCGACGACGTTCAATCTGAAACCTTTCCTATTTCTTCGTGCAACTGGGAATACGTTACTGCGAGCCTGTGACCATGGGAACGTCTTCATGCATTATGCATCCGGTGCACCGGGATGTAATTATACTCTGGCTCTTCTTTTTTTGCGAATGCTGTTGTCGTTTCTGGCGCAATACCTAATCCGACCTCTGTGCTCTGCGCTCCGAAAAACTATTCGCGATCGCAAAATGGTAAGATTGATTTGGGCGAATGGTAGGAGAAAAAATTTTCAAACAAGTTTCATAGAATCGTAGTCTCGTTAGATGATTTCCATATATTACATACATAAATGTCTTTGAATATCGATCTTAATAATAAATGTTGAACAATTAATACTGCGAAATTAAAAAACAATTTTGCAGATTAACAAATAATCATCGACGAAGATATATTTGCATTGCGTCTATAAAAATATATATTAATTCACATGAAAAACAAGTAAGTTAGTTTTTTGAATAATATTTACAAACAATTTTTGTTATTACACTCAGGCATTTCAATAATATTTTTTTGATAATTGTAGAACACATGTATTTTTACAGACGCAAGTCTCGTTACACTTAATTGTTTTAGACAAATGTTCAAACAAATTCAAACTTGATTTTCATAAATTACATACATACATTTACATTATATTTCTTTCTCGTTCTCACTATACATATAGAATTTCTCTTTTTGAATTCTTTTGAGTGATCCGTACCTTGTAGAGTTCATTATTCGCACTCGCAGATTCTTCACCACGATCCATCAAGTTTCTAGATTTATCGTCGGACCTCACGACCGAAATCGGTCGACGATAAGTGGATTTACGATTACGTTATATTCTAGCGAGTCACTTGGCAGCTTTTGATAACCGGTTCCATGAGATGCAGTAGCACAACGAGTCCACCTTATCTACCGTTTCTATCCGGAAAGGTGTTACCGAGTTCTGAACCAAGCTTAGGAGCTGCTAGCACGCCACTGTTTGTTATGACGAAGTGCTCCACGAAACACACGACGATTAACTAACGCTCTTACTCGGTTCCATCGAGAAGTGTTAAATTTCCTTGTGATCTTGTAATTTAAAGAGACAAAAACCCTTAACCCCTTGACAAAGCGGAAGCCGAAAATTTATTAAGACTTTAAAAATAATTTTAATAATATCTTTAAAATTGTAAAAGATCCGAATCTTCAAATTGTTCCCAGTCAAAGGCACATAAAAACATATGCAAAAAAGTTCAGATACGTATCCCGATTCCGGTTCTCGAAAAAAATTGCCAAAGTTCGATGCAGAACTGCATTTCTAAACCAGATGACGCTGTAAAACTCGGATCCTAAGCAAAAATTCATGAATTCAACCTAGTTTCGATGGAGGTAATAGTAGGGAGGACCCGTGCAACGTTTTACGACTGAACGGTAACACCGTCGACGCTGGGAGTTGGGACTATCAAAGAGTCGAGGTTGCAGGATGCAGTCAAAGAGTGACACAGAGCACTGTATCTGCATACAGTCGCAGGAAAAGAGCCGCGGAAAATGTGAGATCGCGGAGAGAGATCTGGGAAGTTTACAGAACGTTAGGGGTGAGTCGATGCGATACAGTGAACAGAGGGTGGTATCTGGCAGGATATAGCAGCATGTGTCGAGTTGGAGAGGGGGCAAAGAAATTGGAGAAAGTCAAACAGCTGCGCGTAATTCGGGAGTCTGCCGGTACGAATTTAAACAGAATATACCGGGGAATTAAGAAAGTTACATAGCATTAAAGATTGCGCGCCGGCGAGTCTGATACTCGGGAGTTTAGGGGATGAAATATGGAGGTTGGTCGGCTAATGGGGACCTAGAAATGCTATGGGGAGGCCGTGCGCCAGACAGTCGAAGAATACCGGGAACCGAACGGGAAATTTCAATTTGAATCGGATCGCTTAGGCTTTGAATTTGACGACGGTTCCCAGACGGGATTTCGAGCCGTGTCATTAGCATTTGAATTTGAATCGAACGGAATTCGAGTGTAGGCAGAAGTGAATTTCGAATTTTCTTGCTTGTCAGTCCGAGTTTCGAGTTTCGGAATACAGGTGCAACGCCTGGACGAATGTTTGACATTTGAGTCAACAGTTCGTCGTTAGAATCGGAATTCGTCGACTCGCAAATTTCCCTTACAGTTAAAATAGTCAGCATTTCGGTCGGCCGCGCGCCGGAGCCACTGAATTCTGAATTTGGAACCTAGAATTTCAATTCAAGATTTGAATTTCAATCCCGGCTGCATAACCGGAATACAAATTTTCCCACGGCAGCTAACATTTGAATTTCAATCCGATCGGTAACGTTCGACCGTATAGTTGACAACGGGACGTTGATTATGAGAACTCGATTGAGAAGCATCGTCAGCTACGGACTCGCATCTTTTTTAGGAGCCAATCGCTGATCCCATTAGCTGACATCTCTCTGTTAATCCGAACGCGCGATCGATTCGCCTGATTGCCACTGTGCAAACCCTGCTTCATCTGAAAGAAACGTCGACACAAAGATCGACAAACGCGCGTGCACACGCCACCGCGTCAGCTCTCCATATTCCAGTTAATAAATCCGATATATTGACAAGCGCTCGCACGTACACAAACGCACACGGACTCGCCGATCAGCCGGTTCTTCTCTTCCAAAGACTCGGCTAAAAACTAATCTAAATAACGCGATGCTGCGTTTCAATTCCCGACCCGTTTGATCTCTCTCTCTTTCCGCCGATGAAACAATCACTGTTGCCCCCACGCTCTCTCAGCGCGCGCCTTTTATCTTTCACTCCCCACGTCCACAACATCACCCTCTCTTTTTTTTCTCTTTTCAGACCCCTGCCTTTCTCCGCGAGCCTCTCTTTTTTCGAGGAACTTCTCTTTTTTCGGTTCACTTTTTCACGGATTTTTCTTTGGTTTTTCGCAGTGCTCGCTTTTTGAGTCGTGCTCTTTCTCTCTTCTTTCCTATAGAATCTTTCTTCCGTCTCTTTTCGCAAAGTTTTCCCTTCCACGTATCTCTGTTACAGGATTTTTCTTTTTAACTCTCTCTATCCTCCTACCCCACCAGGGAATTTTTCTTAGACCTCTCGTCTTCCCTTTCATTTTCTCGGCTTTTCTTTCTTCTCTTATAAGATTTACTTTTCCAAGTTTTTCCAAGAATTTCTTTTCTGCTTCACCTTTCTCTCTTCCTCTCGCAGTTAAAGGCTTTGTTATTTCGCGACTCCGTTTTTTCCTTTTGTTTCTTCTCGGATTTACCTTTCCGGGTCTTCCTGTATCTGCTAGAGAATTTCTCGGTCTCTCTTCCACTTTTTATTAGGGGATTTCGCTTTTTAGACCGTCACCCTCTTTCCTCCACTAAGATTCTACCTCCTTTTTTCATTACCAGAAGTTCTGGCTTCTTGGTTTCTATCTTTGCTTTGCTCCTACTCGTAAATCGGTTAGACCAATTATAGAAAAAAGCTATTCCGATTTGAACCGTTTCCCGTCGATTACGAGAGTGACTGTATTACCCCTCGTCTAAATTTCTCTGTCTCCCCTCACGTTCCTCGTTATTTTCGTTTCCCCATACCATCGACGCTGTTCATCGGTCGCAATCATCTTCCGGAAGGCACAGAAGGTCACGTGCCCCTATCGGACAGGGTAGTCAGAGGGTTGCAGGGAGTTTTGAGGGTGTTGCAGAGGGTTGTCGCGTACCGTGCATACGAACCATAGATAGCCTTTGACTCCTTCGACTAGACATCCAGACTCGTTTCCCAGCTCTTCGACTAGCCTCTTTCAAACGCACGAAACATATCGAGCGCTCCTTTCAAGAACCCACACCCTATTCACAGCTCTGGAAAACAGAAACGCAGACGGCTTCGAGAGACTATAGCGAATCTCTTTCTATACCACTCGCACCACCGACGATAGACGCTATTCCCGGTGCTCCGGCGTGTAATCTTTGCTGGCGCACACCTGTGGACTTGCTGGAAGAGATACGAAGCTATACCGTGAAGAAAGAGCCGGAATCTTTAAATTCATGGTTGACCGATCATGCTGTTGCCGCCACGCCTTTGTCGTCGGCCGATTTGCCGAATATTTACTGCGACTTTGATCGTCCCGATAACTACCCCATTCTGTCGCCGAGGCAAAACATTTTTACACCCGCGAAACCGGAGTAGAGCGATGCTGAAACTTGCATCGTGGATCTTGCAAAAATACAAGGAATATGCTTTCCGCTACAGAGTTTGCGAGTTTTTGTTCTGCAAGTTTCAAGTACAAAGGAATTTATCTTTTAATGGAGAGTAGAGTTTGTTTAGCATGGCAGGATGTTTCTTACCAAAGGAAGCCACTAACAATTTCCTTTTCATATTTAATCCTTGAGGAGACCCTTAAAATGAACTTTGGAAATGCAGGAACTCAATTAACATTTCCGCTGCATCTTTCTGTTGTTCGTCAAAGTGGTCTTTGTAATTGTACTGGCTGACCCCGACAGATATTGTCCTGTCCAATTTTTTAAATAAATTTGTTTCTGGTTGTCGATAACGTAAATTCTTATTCAAATATTGTTGTTGAAAATTCCTATCGAAGTATTTATTAAAAGTTGCAACGTTCGTTTTTTTGTGTTAAAAAATGATTCAGAAAGCACTTTTAATTTTTCCCGAATTCATTGAAGTGTTCTTTATAATTATAATAGCTGACCTCGACAGATGTAGTCCTGTCCAATTTTTTAAATAAATTTGTTTCTGATCATTAATAACGTAAATTACTATTGAAATATTTATTAAATGCTGCGACGTTCGTTTTTTTGTGTTGAAATATGATTCAAAAAGCACTTTTAATTTTTTCCGGTGCAACTTTTCTTTTCCTAAAAACCTTGTCGGACTATTACGAACATTTAAACAAAAAAATTAGCCAATTAGCCACCTTCTCGGCGTGACTTTCGCGTCAGTTTTCCAGGAAAATGGTGAAACGTTCGTGACGCGCGTCGCGAAAAATGAATTTCCTTCGTTAATTAGATCTTGTGTTCTCGTTACGTAACAAAGTGACCTCCGACGTATCGTATCCTCTCTTCCGTTCTTCATTTTTTTTTTGTTGCTCGAAAATACTGCCAGCCGAGTTTGACCGGTTAATCGGATTACGTTCGCCGCGTGTACCACGGGGTTCCGCAGGGAGAACAAGAGTTTGCCTTTCGGTACGATTACGCCGTAATAGGATTGGTATAATTAAAAATCGATACTCGCTGGACGTCTTTTTGGGGGATGATAAAGAACGAGGTCGTCGGACCATCGTATTTTTGGTCGTGTCCCGGTAACGATCCTAATAAACTCCTGGAATGCTTCGATGCTGCGTCGCGTTGCACGCTGCGCGGCGTTTCGCTGAATTTGTTGCTACAGCCCCGTTTTAAATCCCGATCGAATCGACGGGGATCACTTACGGGCATAAAACACGTTTAGCGGCAATGTGTCACTTAGTTTCGGAAAATGTCCCAGGACACACATTCGCCGTACACCAACGCACGCTCTATTGATTTTCTTTCTTTGCTGTCGAGCAATAGATTTTTCCGGCTTTGCGCTGCCTTTGCCTGACGGGGAAAGGTCGATCGAGCAACTTCGCAAGGAAATTATTTATCCGGGAATTACTCGGCCGAGTGTCGCGACATCTGTTCGCTGATCTACGGTTATTGGGCCAGCCCCCATAAAAATAATAGACTTTTTCACTTATCCTCCATTTTTATTTAAAGGGTCGAACAAGTTCTCCAAGTTCCAAGCAATTCGACAAAGGGTCTAGCAGGATATGCATGGTCAATCGGCAACAATTTTTATTGATATTTTGTGGAAAACAATGGTTTTAGGTTGAAAGATAACCCCCGAAAATTTTAAGTCGCTACCACTTCATATAAGGGTGATAAGAGGGTAGATACCCTAAACTAATTTTAAAAATTGAATAATTTTTTATCCACCATTTCTAATTAAAGGGTCTAAGCAGTTCTAAGCATGGTCAATCAGCCCCGGCAACAATTTTTTAAAATATTCTGTGTAATCCCCTTCGGGTTACATTTTTTTTACCTTCTCTTAAAAAATTAACTTATCTACCAACTTATTCCTAATTTTATTTACACTTAAAATTAAATATCCTTATTTCTAAAAGAGAGAAAGAGAGAGAAAGTAGAACTATATTTACACAAATTCCTTTCTCCATTCTCTCATACAAATCACCCCCTTCTCTCACAGAAAGTCTCTCAAAGTTTGAAAATTAATTTAACTCGGTAATAATAATAATTTAGGTAGGTTAACCTAGTCCGCCTTATTACCAAGTAATGGAAAGTTAATAAACAGATGGTCACGTTGTTTGTAATACTTTTTCTTGTCAAGTAGTTGCGTAACCATGGTTAAAGTATAGTTTGGACGCAAGGAACGTCCGAGGTTGAGCGAAGAGGCTCCGAAGAAAACAGATGGCGTATTCGTTCCGAGCGTAATCGTGGGAGCTGTCTTGGGACACGCGTCTACTAATGGAATATCCGTGTAGAACGAGTACGCGACCGGCAAAAAGAAGCTTCGAGAAGGAAAGTCGGTCGCGAACGATGCGAATTCGAAATTCTAATAACGGGGAAAAACGGACGGGAGCAACGGGCTTCGCTGTTCTATGCTAATGCCTGGATTTACGCGCCGTCTTCCGCACGGTAAATCACCGTTAAACAGCCTGTGCTCGGTCGGGTACATGCCGGTAACGACTGTATTTGTTAATCGTTTTGGTCCGCCATCCTTCTTCGAGCCATACCTCTCCCGCATGTCACCGCTGGCTTCCCCATAAAACTTTCTGCCTTCGTTATCGACAATTCTTCCTCTTCTTTCACGAAATTAATCTAGTAAATCCACTGATCAATCAAATTATATAATTTTCAATGTATAAAATTATATTTTGTCTGCTTTTGTCTAAGATTTTTTTTTAATTGAAAATTTCATATGAGATTTATTTTGACAATTTCATCTTCTTTTCCTTTCACGAAATTAAT
>CM052333.1:4509108-4546958 GCA_028455615.1 Lasioglossum zephyrum
TGAGCGTGCGTGGCTCATCAGAATCGAGCAAAATTCAGGGCGCAAAGGGGTTAACTAATGACTTGGCGATTTTCGCTTAGGTTCGCCACGCCATTATGGCGGTTGGTGGCGATAATAATAAAAGGAAGGGGTGGTGCGTGCGTGGCCCACCGCGCGACACAATGCGACTTCCTCCGAAAGCGGCGTCGTAGAAACAAAAGATTCAATTTTACGGAGACGCGTCGCCACCCCCGCGTGCAAGAGGGTGCGACACTAACGAGCCACCGCTTCGAAACAGCCACCCCTGCATCAGTCAACCCCCTCGTTTCCGCACCCCTTCGCAGGTTTTCGGTGGTAGCACCCCCCGTTTTCCATCACCTCGGGGGTGGAAAGAAGACAAACCGATGCCAGGGAAACGGGTAGAAACAGAGACGGGGATAGAAAGCAGACGATGAAAAGTTTTTCCGCCGGCTGCGGGTTGGTCGTTCGGGAACATTGTAAATTCTAATGAGAGATTTAACTGGGCTTGATTTTCCCTAAGACAATTAACGGTGATTGCTGCGGAGAGTCGCGTCTCAGACTTTGAATACCATTCACGGCTGTTTCTCCTGATTTCTGGCAACTCGTCCCCTTAAAGCTGTTTCCTAATCGTTTCGCGGATTGTATGTATTGGTGGCGATTATGATGAATCAAGATGAAAGAGAGAGAACTGATGCCCACCTTTATTAATTGATAAATGTAATTAAATTGGAATCTTCTTAATTGAGAAAATATTGAATACGACCAAACACGGGTATGCACGTTACGACCGGACATTCTTCTGTTCCATTTTCACTGGCCGAGAGCCGTGCATTTCGAATAAAAATATGAGCGTAGCCATTTCAAGGGGCTGTATTTACAATTTTCCAGAGGGGTACACTAATCAGGGATGAAAACACGCGCGAAAGCCAGAGCAGAGTATTAACGACGGGCGAACAAAAGGATCGCCGTTGGAAATGGCGTAAGAATGTGCGGACACGGTCGCGGGACACAAAGAGCCGTAGACAATTGCGGACAGAATAAACATGAATGCGGCTATAAAAAGGAAGAAGGAGACGCGGATGAAGAGCTAGCTCGCATTCAGGGACGCCGAGGTGGGAATCGAATTGTAAGAAAATGCAAGGTATCACGGAATGGGAAAAGAAAAGCCGCGAAAAAATCACCCCCGCGGAGTGATAAATGGAAGAAGAAGAACGAGAATAAGAAGAATAAGAAGAAGGGGAAGACAAGCGTAACGCCGGAGTTGGTGAGAGAAGAAAAAAAAGAAGACGTTGGGAGGGTTCTTGATGCAAAATAAAAATAGAACGCGCGCACCACAGATACCGCGGCGAATAAAAGGAACGAAAAGATACGAGTAATGTTCGAGGAGTGAAAAAAACCACGTGCTACTCGGAAAAAAATATAACCAGAGATAGGGGTTGGTCTTATTGAGAAATAGAGTGTGCGAACAGGTGAGTAAAATATTCGTGAAGGGATCCAAGAAGGGGGTGTAATAAAAAAACCAAAGGAATCGGGGAAAACTGAAGAGACGAGATGGACAAACAACGATGACGGTTTATCGATGCGAGAGGAGCATGTAGGGGTGGTTATTTTACAATGGGAATAATACAATAAAAGATCCGTTGAAAATAGAGAACATAAAAGCAAGCAGAAGCACAGAACTATAAAAATTAAATACTGCAAAACATTATAAATTAGTTCCAGCTAAAAGGAAAGTAAAGAAACATTGTATCGATCCTTGGTTCACGCTTCCATAACCATAGATATTGCTGTAAACAATTCGCTGGTTTCAGAGAGTCGTAAAGAGAAAGGACGCGGAGGAAAGGGGGATGAAAAATTTCGAGAGAGGTCTGACAGAGAAAGTTTTTCTCGCGTTTGAATAATTAGTATCAGCGTTACAAACAAAGAGAGTACACACAGGGGGTGGGTAACTGTCCGAGGGGTTGCAGGAGATCAAAGAAGCCAGGGGCAAGAGATCAGAGTCGAAAATGTACAGGGGGTTGGGAGGGGGTTGAGATCCCGGAGAAAGCGAGTCGGAGATACGAAGATGTTCGGCGAAGAATAAACAAGAATGAGAAGACAGAGACGAAAGGAGGGGTGGGTCGCGAGGGGGTGGAAAAAAGTGGCGGTGGCGCAGCAGAAAATAGGGGGTTGCAGGGGGCGGTGGCAGGAAGATAGAGGAACAGGGAAAAACGGGAATACGCCCTTGTGGACTAGACACAATGGGACACGCACAATGCGACGTTGGATAAGGGATGGCGTGTTCTGAAGGGGGCGGGCCCAGGGGTTGGAGAGGGAAGGGTGCGCACCCTTCGCGTTTACTGCAGTGCTCTTCAATCCGTGGATATTTTCGACGAGATTTGACCCTCGTCTCGCTGTTCTCCCGCTAATAAATAATAAAGTGCCGGGAGAACGATGTGTGTCGCACCCTTCGAGTTTAGGGGTTGCTTCTCGCTTCACGGTCTTCCCATACTTGGATGCTGCGTGTTTTTTAGACGATTTTAATACTTCGCTTTAATACTCGGTGCTTTCTTGGTTAAAGATATACTTGAATGTTTTGTTGAGATGCGCTAATAATTTTGATATTTTCTAAACTGATCCTTGTAGACCATAAATATTCCACTAAATTGCACTGTGTTCTGCTTCTTTTTATCTAGCGATATTCTGTGTTTATTGCATTTTTATCTGACTCGAGTTTCTCCTGTTTCACCGGGACATTTTTATCTCGCTTTTAAGCCTCCCTCTATTTTATAAAGCGAGAGAATTAGAGTCGTTGAATAATTATGATAATGTACCGCGGCTCGCAGAATGATAAATGGGCGAGACACGAACGCGTTACCCCAGTAACATATTTACCCTCTTCTAAACGTAGCCGTAGTCTATAAATGGCGTGCACGCGGGTGCGCATCCCTTTTTTTTCTAGACAACGATAAAGAAAATCAATTTCAGCTAGTTAGGTCGGGAAGAGCCTCTGTCAACTAAGCATTTTTCACGCATCTTACCGCCTGCCACACACAGCTAAAGCCCTCGAATCCTTCTTTTCACCGCGCAGCGTGATTTATCGTCAATATACGTATCGTCCAAAGTAGATTTATGCGAGGCAATAAAATCAGCCTGGTCGCAGAGGGAAGGGTACACATAATGTGCATTGTCCGCACTAAAATACCGGATAGCTGCGCGTCACGCGTGATGTACGAGCTCTTTCGATACCCTGGATCATTTTCGGAATCATCATCCCCGTGTGCGCGAAACCCTTTTGCTGCCCGAAGCGGCAGAGAAACTCGAGAATCGTACGTAATTCGGATAATTCAAACAATTTGAACATCAAGCTATATTTTGCACGAAACGGTGGATGAATATCCAATCGATAAAAAAATGTTATAATGAGGTGTTATAATCGATGCTCTCGATAATGTTACAATTAGGTATTCAAATGACTTCATTCAAATTACGATGCATTCGATACCGATATCGATTATGGCCATTCCGATAGAGACGGCCTGTGATTACTATAGCAGCCAGACTATAATCGACAGCAATGGCGAACGGGTTAATATAGTACGCTTCTCGTCAGAATTATCGGAAATACCCTGAGATACAACAATACTATTTATGCTTTCGAATAGAGTCAGCTGGAGGGTCTGATTTTGTCGAGAATACCTCGGTACTGTTATAAACGTTCATTAATTGTATCGTTAAAGTAAAGGAACTATAGGATCGATTAAAAAGAAAACAATTTTTTGTTATATACTTGGAACTTCGAATCTTACTGCGTTAAAATCCATTTAAAATTCGCCTCCTAGAAGTTAATCCCCCACTTGTTGAATTAAATAATTTCATTTCGTTTGTGCTATATTGTGCTTGAATATTGCAACTATAATATAAAAAAATAAGATGAACAATTGAGAAAAACGATTTTTTAATTTTTTCGCTATAAAGAAGTTATAGTGAATAATCATTTTGAACATCTAATTAACGTTTAAGTAAGTAACAATCATCCAAACAGCATATAATCAATTATAAAAATTACAAATATATACATTTTATATATTATATTTTACAAATTTTGAAATATGAAAAAACTGATAATTTTTATAATTATTCACTATAACTTCTTTATTTATTATTTTTTAAAGTAATACTTAGCACAATTGAAAAAATTGAGAAAAATGAAAATTTATAATTCAGCACAATTGATGAAATTATTTAATTCAACAAATAAGGGGGCTAACTTCTAGGAGGGGATGGAATCTGAACTAGAAAGAAAATAGTGCATAACGAGAATGTTTTATTTATTGGCGAGCACCGTTCACAGTTGTGGCGCGTATCGGTTCGCAAAAAGTGGTCGGATTAGCAGATTTCGCTTGTTTCGCGGTTGCGATAGCAGGGGCTCGGCCACGGTTCAAAGCCCGAATGAGTTATCCGAGTGGAAAGCTCGGTCTTTATCGTTGAAGCCCATCAAATCGTGGCAACGCACGGAAGTGCATCGACTATAGGTGGACGCATGCGAACATTTCGCAACGAGCGAAAGCTAGCTCGAGCATTTTGGACCGAGCGTAGTCGGTCGCGTCGCCGACGTCCGTGGCCGTCGAGATCGAGGCACGAAAATTCGCGATAAATCTCGCGGCTGACTGCCGGAACACACACGAGGAACAGTCATTTCCGGCGAATTTCTGGCCGGCGGACCAAGAATAAGCTCTCCCCCCTGGCTGCGAACGATCGATTTCTGTCACGTCAGAAACTATGCTCGCGCCCGTGTTATCGACGCGTAACAACCCCGACGCCTATACCAACGGGATTGAAATCGAACTCTTCTCTTCGCCGTCGATTGTTCCTGTCATGTCGCGGAGAAATTCTCGGGACAGACTGCCGTTACATTGTTCCACGATGCGTTTTATAAACGTCGGCAGGAGAGAAGTTGAAACGTTTACAGAGAGCTGTTTAAGAGAATCTCCAGATCAAAGACTTATTCAATACTAAACGAAAAATAATAATAATAGTATTTTATTTCCATTGCAGAATAAAATACTATTATTATTGTTATTATTGAAGGATTTTAACAATTTATTTCTGTCAATTCTCTTTGACGTACAGAAGACAACTGATAGTTTTCAATGCATCATACGAAAGACAGCAGACATTCAACTCTCACACACACTCACACTCAAAAATGCCGCTGTTTGGATTCTCGATTTCTCGATGCCGCATCCTCTTTTAAGAAAAACGTGAAACAACAGTAACCGATCACAACTCACCGAAATGAAACCAATGAGGCCAGCGTCGAGACAGCTCTGTGAACAAACAAATGGAGAAAAACGGTTAACAATCGCATGTTTGCAGTCGGCGTTTAAACGGGCAGACAAAGTGGAGTTTCGAGAAGGAAAACAGGGAATAGCAATTATTATTCGAACCGGTCTCCGTCCGAATTAATTTCCCAACAATGGAGGTTCGTTTGTCGATCTGGCGCGCGCGTCGCTCGACCGGGTAATAGTGTTTTTAATTAACAAAAGTTCGACACTCTATTCCTCAATGGTGAGTAACGAGGAAATAAATCACGGGACGAGTCTGAACGCCGAAACACTCGTGACTCGTTGACTTAAATACGAATTAGAGAGCCATCAAACCCTCCCCTCTATTTTTTAATCTCTCTTTCTCTCTTCCTCTCTTCCTCTCACTTCTCTTACGCCTATGCTTTCAACCCCTAATGGATTTCACCGATCGGACACGAAATTGCGTGAGCACGCAGAAATCTGACCGCGCGCGTAAATCGGCACGTGCTTCACGGCTCCGCGTTAAATATGCTGTACTATGTATCGCGCGAATCGCCACCGAGCACAATTTATAATGATTTCAACCCCCTCGCGTTGTAATATCCAGTCACACTCGCGGTCGTCATTCGAAAATTTCAAATGTGTTTTAAATATCATCGCGAATGCGTTGCGGAATTAAAATGTACGGGGATGGCATCGGCCATCAGAGTTCGACGCTGATTACAGCCACATCAGATCGCGTTAGTCCGCTCTCATGGACGGTTTAACAAAGTATAAATTCGATTTTGCGGCGGTTTTAACTCAGAAATGTCTGTCCCACGTTTCCATGCGGTCCCCTATCAAAATTCAGTGAATTAAAACGAAGATATTTTATTCTTAAATGTTTCACGGATAAGGGATGAAATATTCTCGGGAATCTTCCTACCGCGATGGTTCCCGTGCACCTGACTATCAAAATTCGGTGAATTAAATCAAGAGATTTTATTCTTAACTGTTTGACGGGGAAGGGATGCAATTTTCTCGGGAATAGATCTGTCTACCACGTTTCAGTGCGCTTGAATACCAAAATTCGGTGAATTTTTAATGATAATTATTTTATTCTTAGTTGTTTCGCGAATAAGGGAGGAAATTTTCTCTGGAATCGTTACACCAGATTCTGCGCATCTTGACTGGGAAAATTCAGTGAGTTCAATGAAGATTATTTTATTCCTAGTTGTTTCACGGATAGGGGAGGAAATTTTCTCTGGAATCGTTCCATGAGACTGGGAAAATTCGGTGAGTTTTCAATGAAGATTATTTTATTCTCAGTTGTTTCATGGATAAGGGAGGAAATTGACTCTGGAATCGTTCTACGAGACTGGGAAAATTCGGTGAGTTCAATAAAGATTATTTTATTCTTAGTTGTTTCACGGATAAGGGAGGAAATTTTCTCTGGAATCGTTCCACCAGATTTCCGCGCATCTTGACTGGGAAAATTCGGCGAATGAAGCGGCGAGAACTACGCCGCTCTAAACCACAGGCCGATGATCATAATACGCGAACTCGATAACAACCCCGGCACGGCAATAATCATTGCATGCAAATGTCTCCGTCGATAGTGTCCCGGCGAAATGGATTTCGAGCGCGGGTTGTACCGTTTTGCATATTGGCTGTACCGTTTCGGCAGCGAACCCCATCAAACGGAGATCAAGAGGGCGGAACGCGGAAAAATCTCAGGTACGAATCGAGAAAAATCGACGAGTCGAAACGCAGCTAAAACGAGCCTGGAACACTGCCGGAATAAATCAGGAAAAAACAGTGTTCAGCCTTTTACAAGTCTAAGAGAAACCTTAACCCTTTAGGAAGGAACCCTTTTCCGGGGTTCTCATGTCTCCGATTTCGAGACTCGCTGCTTGGTGAAAGAAGCGTAATTTTTACGTAGTTCTGGCTTCTTGCCCTACTCGATATCCTGACCGGTTCAATATTTTCAAATCGTTATTCGATATTCCCGATACGTCGCGCGTCGCGATACGGACCCAAGGAAATAGAAAAGTCGCTCGCTAAAACGGATGCAATTGACAAAATGACGATTCGATTGGGGACGCTGTTTGGCTGCGACGTTTCTGTAACACGTGACACGCGAACTTAATTAGCGGATCCCGGTAACGCACGATTTTCAAATTCTATCCACGTAATAATAAAATTTTTTACCATTTTTATTATATTAGAATATACAACAATTATATGGTCTCTGGAAAGCTCTAAGTACGAAATCATGCTAGAGAGAGTGCAGCATAAATTTCCAAGGTTTTGTTCATTTAAGCTAAATAATTCAATGTCAATCTTTGATCATGATTACTCCGCAATAATAACTGAAATAAACCTGGAACCATTATCTGCAAAGAAGAATAATATCCGACCAGAGCTATATTTTTAATTTAATTAATAATCATGTGGATTGTTCCTCTCTACTTGAGCAAATCAATTTTTATGTACCGGAACGTGAACTGAGAACAAGACCGACTTTTCAAACACTTAAAGCGAAATCTAATTATGGATTAATTAATGTGTTGATTTTTTCACCAATTCTTTATTACATTTTCGATTGTGCATGTCCCTGCTTTGTTATTTTAAACAGTTTTGTAAAAGGATTTGATTCCGTTTATAATAAATAATAATAATAATAAAATGAATAAGCGAAGTTGATAACAGTAGTACAGGTCAGATTGTAAGAATGAAAACTTTCGAGCTGAGAAACGTGCTTGTAACTGTTCCCGCGAGATTAGCTAACCGGTAATTATAAGCTGCATTTTGAAGTTTAAAAATCATTTTTTAAACAGCGCATTTTGTTTGGTTAATGGACAGGTAGTGATAATGGAGCGAGATACAAGCTTTAAATTACCCGGTTACACGGCTCCTGTTTCAAACCCCCTTGAGATTTTCACCTCGGATTAGGCGTTAAACAGAAATATGCAAAATCTTGGTAATTTATCATTGTACGTGACGCGCAGCCAGCAAGATGTTTATGCAAATATGGACTTTCGCGGAGTGATTTACAGGAACCGGAGGCAAACGAAACTCCGTTTGCTCTGACAAGGGAGAACTGACTTTGAATTAAATATTTTTTATTGCTGCCGTAGGTTCTAATTAAGTTAAATTAAACTCGAGAATAAATTGCAGTTAAATACCGCGGTGTTCCAACGGGAGTGGCGCGATAAACTCTGGTACGCGAAGGGCTAAATAAAACCAAGATATTATCATTCATACATTTAATATTTAATCTTGAGAACAAGTGTGGACTCCCGATAACCAGAAAATTCTTTACGAAATGTTCATCCAAGAGTTTACAAACATTTCAATATGTATTTTTTTATTATTATTTAACATCGCTTTTTGAATTCTTATGTGAGAATTATTTCAATGTGTATCTACACTAATTCGAACAGCGTACCTTTGCACACCTGTCTCCTCTGCACCGTTCCAACTACATTTCCGAATCACGAGCCACCTGTTTCGCAGCAAACACAGCACGGAGCCTATCTCGACAAAACAGGCAGATTTTCTTTATTCGCAGAATGGGTCACCGGTTGCTCTTCTGTCGCATTTTCCGCTCGAAAGGAACAAGAGTAGCGGCAATAGAAGGGAACTGGATTCTCAAACATTTTTCGGATCGACACAAAAGGCCAGTCGAACCAAACGAGGAAGAGAGAGAGAGGGGGTAGGAGGGGAGGAGAAAACGAAAAAGAGAATAGCTCAGCCATAGATTTTTCCGGGTCGTTTTCCAACAGGCAAATCGCGACAATTTCGCCGGCCGCCGATGCGGAAAATGAGTTTCCACGTAGACCGGGGGAAAACTTCGGCTGGAAATTCGCGGGAAAAGTCCGGGAAAAGATACGATCCCTGCCGAGCCGATAAAGAATGCCCGGTGTGTAGGTATTATCGGGCTGGCGCATGGCGGTCCTCGCGACACCAGTTCGCGAATAAAAAGATCGCGGGCCAAGTGTGCCGAGCATTAAAACTTTCGAAATAACCAAGTTTCCGTGGGACCACACCACCCCCGACACACGTTCTCGCCGCCGGTGACGATCAATCGACGACAGAACTCGATACTTTTATGGGCCCCTTACCGAACGAACGGCGAAAAATCCTTTGGTATTACTTTCGACGCTTGTTGCTCGTTTATTGGCCCCGGAACCGATTTCTCTAATATTTTTCTCATAAACGGGAAACCATTCAGATCGCTCTCCACTTTGTCCCGTGGTGAAACTCCGGAAAATAACCAAGCCATGAATTTTTCCAATGAATCATGTTTGGGAGACTGTTTGCGAAATCTTTCGAAACAAGATTCCGTTCGTGTTTTGTCTGAATTGATTTTTTTTTGTTTGTTTAATAAGGAGGATGAGAAACAATATGATTTCTTTCCGGGGAAAGCATTAAACAAAGCGAAGAGTGAAACTGCAGCTGCAAAAGCGGGCCCCCCTTTAATTCAATCAGCTCGACAAATTTGCATTAATAAAATTACGCTCGTGAGCTGGCCAATACAGGGCCGACTTGTGCCCTTTAATTCTGTCATTTGTGCGCTCGTAATCACTACCGGACGATTCGATGTGGTACGGTTCTCGAATTCACCGAGTACCCGTTCAATATGCAACGCGATATTGTTAATAAAGGCAATGGAATAATGAGACCGGACAAAGCGAACGGTTTGCCGGCCAACAATGTGATTTATTAATTTAATTTCAACGATCGATCGCGAGAGCAAGCTCCGAAAGACTCGGTTGAACGAACCTATGGTTATCCATTATGACGATCAAATTAGTATAATTAAACGAAAGAATATTTATTGTTCTACTCTAGCAATTACTTCCGTTCATTGACAGCCCAAGAAATCCTCGGAAAATTCAAGTGCGATGGCCGAAAAATTAATTGCACGAATTACTTATATAAGGTGACCCAAAAAACCACATGTAAATTAATCTTTACCATATAGTTTACGAAATTAATTGTTTGTTATAAATATAATTAATCGACAATGTTTACCGTGGAAACTTCACTGGATTCTTCGTTAAACTTTTCGGAAGAAGCAATTTTCGAAAGATCGCCCGTTCCATTGAATTTGGGTAAAAAATAGTAAATTGATTTTATTTGAAGTTGATAAAAATTGGCTCGACAAAAAATTTTGTTATTTTCGCATGGAACCGATTAATCGTAATTAAAATTCGATTAGTTCTGGTCACGAACGATTCATCTGTCGTCGATGTTCTACGAGTGAGGGAGAGAGGAGAAAGCCAGAGAAAACGAATCGAACTTCTCTCCCCCGTAATTTTCTGTAATCTGATTATATCGAAGAATCACGTCAGCGAACTTCGATCAAGTGAGACACCGATGATTTTTCCGTGACAATTGGATTCGCCGCGGGTACAAAGGTTGTTACATTAACCGGTTTTCCACGGGATTGATCTTGCTTTTAAACGAACCCACGTAATCTGCTTACCGGCGCGGATCGCCCGATGGAACTGTGAATATATTCAATCGGGAACGACTCGGCGCGTATATTTCACCGATTTCCGGTTTCCCAAGCAAAAATACGCCGTCGGGTTTAACGCTCTTCGTCCGGCGACGATTAACAGGGACCTATTTTTATCGGGCGCGCCGATAAAAATCCTCGAACACACATAGTACGGATTAATTCATTGATTTCATTTCAGTCTAGAGAGAGAGAGCCTCTATAAAAAAAAATTAAACAGAGTACCGGGAAGCGCGGGTTAAGAGCCGATTTATGGAAATGCAGTTTTGTCATCGCGGTAATCACACGCGTGCGAGTTGTTGAAACGAAATGTAACGGCAATTTATTAGCTCGAGAACGGTGCGCGAAGTAAAAAAAATAAAGGACAATGTCCGTCGAAATAAATATTAATACAGTTGATCAATAGATTGTGGATCTTAATATGCGTGCAACGATAAAAATGGTTTTTGGTCGACGATTTTTTTGTAATCCGGCTCCATTTTCACCACGTTTTCCCTGCAAATCTGAGTCATTAAATTAACCAACAACCGATAAATCCCGCGTTTAACTTGGAAAAGATAGTGGGAATCGCGGGGCAACATTTTACTTCCGCGGCGAGATTAAAAACTGCATATTTTCGCGGTGATCCACTTTTTTATGCCCGGGCGTTATCCCAGCGGACAAAAAAAAACGTCGTTAAAATGGAGCATTCCCCGTTTTTCCCGTGGCCATTATTGGGCATTATCGGAGGATGTAATTTTTCGTCGGCCGAATGATTTGCGAACGACATAATCTCTCTCCGGGTGTTCGCACGGCGACGATTTTGTTACGGTTGTAGGGTCGACGACCCGCGGGGACGGGGCTCCGTGAATCACACGGCTTATCGATATCTCCGACCTCGATAAATCGAGAGCAAAGATCTCGGTCGTCTCTGGCGACCTCCGGAACTCGCATCTTCCACCGTGAGTTCTGTGCCGCTGCCTGGGAATCAGCTCTCGCACATAAATGAATAATTTCAACGTCATCCCGCAGCCACCTTACATTCTATATTTTATCTTTTATCATTTCCAATCGATTGTAGCATTATGCTCGGCTAAATTTGTTATCGTTGACCCTTCAACTCGGGGATCTTTATGCAGATTCTTCGCTCTGGAAGCTGGTCGCGCGATCGAATAAAAACGACGCAATAAAAAGTTAAAAATAAATATTTAAATAAATTAAAAATGCCTCAGAAAGCAATATTCATGGTTATTACTGAAACTAAACATGTGATATTTCCGTAAAATTATGTTCTAATAATAACAAAAAAGGTGATTCTTTTTGTTTTGTAACAGTTTATAATTTTTTGCTTGTGACTATTTAGCGAATCCTAATAAATTTTGAACACAATTAATTACATAATCTTTACTATATATATGTGTGTGTGTGTATTAAAAAAATGGAATTTCTAGTTGCGTTTTTTCAAGGATTAAATAGGATTTGAAGTGGAATTTTTTGAATTCTCCATAAGAAGACCTTGTTAAAATGTGCAAACTTTAAGTTGCTATAAATATTAAACTTGAATCGAAACAAAAAGCTTTGGTAATTACATTAATTTAGTAAAAATTATATTTAGTATTTATATATTTAGTAAGAATTATACCTGCCAAATTTTCAAAAATTTTGTTGCGTTTTTATATACCTCCAGAACATCCTTGAAACGTCCTGGCTTGGAAGAGATTGGACGGAACAAATGGTGATGGGGAACGAGTTTAAACGGCATTTTCTTAGCACGGTATTGCAGCACTCGACCTAAAAGCGTGAGTTTCCCTCGCGGACCAGTTTTTCGCGATCGTCGAAGGATCTGGCGGACGCGTTTCCCTGGTGATCTTTTCGGTGCTTTTTAAGGGAACGGTCAACGCTAACCTTTTTCCCCGAAGGTGTTGAATCGTCGAGGCGTCGCGCGATTCAATTTGCACCTGATAATTTTCTGGCCCCGAACACGGAGACAACGTTAGGTCTATAGAAACAGAGTGTAAAGGTGAAAAAGAGAAAGAATGGAAAAAAGAGAGAGAAGGAGGGTTAAACCTAGCTGCGATCCTCGGAAAAAGGGAAAAAACCGGCACCTCTTCGTTCCACGGGGCGCGCGTTCCACGTACGAAGAAATTCCACTTGAAAATTACACGAGAAAGAGCCGGGAACGTTTAGAGCCCGGAACACCGAGGAGAGAGCACTCGAATCCAGGGGAAAAAAGGCGACGAAGAAGAAGGCTGTCTTGAAACAGCAGGAAACGCGGACCCCGTGGACCAGGATGGATCGGGGGCCATTTTGGATTCCAGCAGCGGATGCACTGACAATTAGCTCGTAAATTACGGTACATTGAAGTCTGAACTAGAAACAAGTAGGTTTTATCCCTCCCAATACCAAACTGAGAATTACTTTTTTTTAACGGTTAATAGTGATATGATTATTTGGTCCCCTCAGGGTTTCAAATCCATTCACCAAATCTCCTCTTCACTTCTCCCTATCGCCTAATTTCAGCCTATTTCAGCCTAATTTTCAGCGGGACCTACTGTTTATCACGGTGGGTTCCGAACCACCTTTTGCCAACAACACGTGAAAAAGCACCTGGGAATCACTTCCCGGGTTTTTTCCAGGTGGTCATCACCCATCCAAGTCCGTTCCACGCTCCACATTGTTTAACTTCGGTAATCGAATGAGAACCGGTGCTTTCAACGGGACCACGGTCGTTGGCTTCTAAACGGTTAATACTCTTTTTCAAAATTTCACAATCACCGGAAGAATATCATTATTTTCCATTCCACATATTTTCCTCGGACTCCGAATATCGCGTCACAGCGGCAAGAAAAAGTTTAATTCACATCCTACCGCAAGACAATCTCCACCGCGAAATTTGCATGAACTACCAGCACCGCGGCGGCGGGCGCGTTATTCAAAAATCGATACGAAAAATTCCCTCGGAGAAAAAAAAAGAAGAAGCGAGAGCGCGCACAACTCACCGAAATTTTTGCATATAGACAGCGCGCGGCGGAATACTGTTCTGGCCGCGGCAAAAAGGCTGGAAAAAATATGAGGAAACAAAGGGGGTTGGACGAGGAGCGCTATCAAAAAGCCGGAAGATGACGGCAGAAATCCACAGCGACTGCCATAAAAAGGGACACGATGCAGTCGATGTAACAACGAAGGGAGGAAGCAGGAGCGACGTCGGAGAAACGGGAGCCCTGGCCAGAAAAGGAGGCTGGAGATCGTCGGAGCGAAAGAGAGAGCGAGAAAGAGAGCGAGCTGTTGGAGCGAGAGAAACGTGGAGAGTCAAAGAGAAACACGGAACGAGATAAAGAGAGACGCGGAAGAAGAGCAGTGGGAAAAGTCACGTAGGCCGCTTTGGTCCGACGATGATGACGGAGGCTAGGCCCGCGCTGTGTTGCTGCTCTTGCAGTCGTCGAGACATCGAATTATCGCAAAGTTTCCGACAGGGGCGGAATACGAATGAATCGAGGCGGGTTCCAGAGAGGGAGACTCGACGCCAACGCCAGGAGAGAGGATATCGGCCTGCAGACAGAAAACGACGTTCGTTCTTCAACGTCCGAGGACAACCACCACCCCTTAATGGACTCCCGCGCGGACCGGGTGCCTTCGAATTTTCCTTCGATCCTCTTTATTTCGGCTTATCCGCCCAGCCCGGAAGCCAACCGCTCGGCATTTCACGGATCGACAATCTGTTCGAGATAAGTGGTGGCAATCTGCATTTCATTGGAACCAGCCACGCCTCCCTTCGCTACGCGAAAAGACTTCTGCTGCAAGGCTTCTTCCTTCCTCTTCTTCTTCGTTTTCGTCTACTTGCTCGTCTTGGGGTACGTTCTTTCAGAAGTTTCGATTTATTCGCCGAAATTACCGGTGCCTTCCACCGGCCACTCCAAAGCGATGCCACGACGGCCATTTCCCGGTTTCCATCTGACCCCCTTTTCTTTTCGTTCCGAGGATTCTTCCGACGACTACGCTATTGTTTCGCTTCTGACCCCCCGCTCCCCCAACGCAAGACTACCAGTAATCGCAGGACGCTAAGATTCCACGGAAAATTGCTACCATTTTCGCTGCGCTTTTCTCGACGTCTGTGTGCTGTTTTCCATGATAATCTCAGCGGGATTCTTCACGTAGTACTTGACGTAGTTCATACTGGAGCTGTGACTTATGAGATACCCGGGTAAACAAATATTACCAGAGTATCCAGATATCTCATGTATAAACTGCGGATCTTTATGCAAAATAAAAATCGTTTGCATCAATAGCAAGAAGCAGACGGTATATTACGGTTACTTATTTTCTTGAACAATTTTAATAAATTTAAATCAATATATCAACGTTCTTTTAATTTCTTTATTGTTTTAAATTGCACAAAAAATCATTTATGCCATAAATGCATAAAATGTCGAGTATACTCATTAAATACAATAACATAAAACATTATAAACATTAACATAAAAAACATTATATACATAAAAACATATATATAAATAAAAACATTATATATATAATGTTTTTATTATTATTACATGAAATTTTTCAAGAGTCGATGTCTCAGTGGACAGGTCAGGAATCTCGAATGATACGCGAACGACACTGTCGGTTTCAACGACAACGGAATCCGAATCGCCGATTACAGCAGAAATTGATCGTCCACGTAATATTCGTCGACGTTCCCGCTCAAAATTCTGCTCGAATTTACAGTGGGGTGAGTGAGGGGGACACGACTGTCTCGTTCGTGTACAGGCCACGTTCCCTATTAGCAAAACGCAGCTCCGCCAGCATCGAAAGTAGCTTCATCAGGGTCGGGGTAGACACGCCTAAACGCTAAACGTGGCCTTTCGACGGCGCGTCGCGACGCCTACGTTCCGTGCCCTGTTTCGTCGATCCGTTGATAAATATTCCGACGCCATTCGACGACCATAAACCCGACGTCTTTTCACCAGATTCCGCGACTCGTTGATCGTTAAGACGTTACGCAACGACTTGTTGCGTGCCGGAATTTCGGATCGTAGGCGGTTACTGCTTTTTCTTGAAATTTTATTTTCAGCGCAAGGAATCTTGTGGTCATTGAAATCGATCTTCTTCCAATCTAATTTTCATAAGACAGTGTAGAGATAAACTTACCAGATCCAAAGCGCAATCATAAATCAACAGTTAAACACCGATAGAGGAATAACATTCTATTCTCGGCGAAGAGAATATTCAGTCACGAACAGAAACAGCTTTCGAACGTACCCCTTGAGGTATGTTATTGAATTAATTTACGTAGAATTCATTGTAGACGTCGTAGTCCTTAAAGTAGTTCTTAAAGAAACCTAGCCAGTTCACTCAGTCTATTTATTAGGATATTGTTAGGATTATTTTCCAGGATATTCCATATATGTGTAGGATTAATTAACGCCGAAAGAATAATATTGGCCGTAAACGTGAAATATTTTAACATTTAATTCGAAACACAACGAATACGATTAACCAAATTTTCCCATTTCAAGTACAAGAATCATTTAATATCGCATATTATAAATTGTGAAGAACGCGATCAATAACATAAATAACAAATATCGATATTAATCACCCTATATATGTGCTTTTCTAAAGTCTTAAAAATTTCCGCTAAGTAAGGGGAAAGAACAATTGCGATATGGTGCAACTTTTGCAAATTGATCGACAGACGTGTTTCAGTTCGGGCGAAGCTTTTTCGCTTTTCTTCGTAAGTAAAATACAAGGAAAGGCATGCCAAATCGCATGATAGGAACGCAAACTTGTGCGTCCAGAGCGGAGAGCTACGACGAACGGAGTATGGATAACAAAACGCTGCGTCCAGACGCGCAAAGGAGATCACAGTTTTAGCGGGGCGAAAGCTGAATTCACGGGCCCCTAAATCATCTGTTTTACCGAACGATAAAACAGAGGAGCGAAGGTGAAAAATCATGGAATGAAGAGGATCGGTAGGAGCGTAGCCGAGGCGGAAACAGGGAGGAGGAGGTGGAGGAGAGGAAGAAGGGCAGAGGCGAGAGAGGAAGTTGCGCGTACGATGGACGATTGGATTAATTTATCGCGTGGAAACGTTATCTAGATCCCTTTCCAGCGTGCACCGTGGCCGGAGGAGAGGGCCCCTTGATGCTGTTTCCAACTGTTCCATTCGGTTGTCACGTTGTTTCGATGCGCATACCTACGTGATACGATTCGAATCACGCTCGAAGAAGACGCGATTCGATTTATTCGAGAATCGTCCGACTGCTTCGAACCGCGTTACGCGCGCTGCCCTCTCTGCCGAGCAAAACTTCTTTCATAGCAAATTTCCACAAAGCTGCTGGTTACGATTTTTTTTATTTTCCACGACGCACAGCTGGAAATTCGGGAATCAAGTTCTAAATTAAATTTCTACCCTGATACAGTCAGAGAAACTAGTAATTTCGGACTATTACGAACATTTTTTTCTTAATTTAGCCAAGCTTTCCAACAAACTGCATTTAATTATTAGTTATATAGATATCGGTATCTAATCAATTACTAAACATTTGGATATTGTACGTGAGATATTATACCAATTTAATATTCTAAATCGAAAGAGAAGTGTTTAATTTTCCAGTTAAAATAGCTTCGAGTGCAAAGGGTTTTAATATAATAAAATATAATAACTATATTGTGTACTTATTATATATTTTTGTGTTTACATTTTATAATTATAATTTTTATTATTATTACTTATTATTTTTTACTTCACTTTATTATTATTTATTATTATATAATACATATATAATTATAAAAAAAAATTATAATTATATAAAAAAATATACTAAAAGTAAAATATAATAAAAAAAGTTTGTGCTTGTTAAAAAAAGTGGTAGATGTGATATATGGGACAAGTTAATATCTAGAGTTTCTGCACAGTAAGGTCGGATTTTACGGATTCGGATTCACGCGAGGTCCACGCGGCTGGACCACCGTAGCCGACGTGACTGGAAACTGCTGGAACGATTACTTTATGCTGTCGACAAACGCGTCAGCGATACGTTCCGAAAGCAGATTACGATAACACGGCTTCCATCCGCCCCCACGTCGCATCGTCCCGGTTCCATTGAAATATCGCGATGCTCGAACGGAACCGGGACAACGCTATAGAAAAAGCCGATAGGAAGAGAAGAGAGAGAGAGCGAGGGACAGAAACGTCGAGGCAAGGTGGAAACGGAATAGCCATCTCGAGCAGCGAGAGTGACCAGAGAAGCGCGGACGTTGAATTCGCGAAACGGACGACAAGGAATTTTCTTCGAAGCCCGATCGCCAGCAAATCGAATGAATCGAGTCGCCCAGCTACTTCGGATTTTATTACGGATTATCGGCAATACCTTCTTGAGGCTGATGGGTTAAAGATTCGACCCTTTATTGGCCCTTGTAACCCCAAGTCGTGCGCCCTCCAATTTTACGAATTCCTCGAATCGTTTCAACCGTTTGGAACAGTGCTGCCCATTTCGTCGAGAGGAGAGTGAGAAAGAAAAGTTTAGCTTGTTGGAAGAATTGTTCTTTGATAATAAATTTTTAAGGCTGAAGTTCGACATTTCGTACATTTCAAACCATTTATGCACAGTGCGGCGTGCGATGGACAAAAATCAAAATAATCATGGTTCGATTCTAATCTAATTATCCAAGAAAATTGTCTTCATTAAAAGAAAAATTAGAATAAACTTTTTTACTAATGGTACCTTATATTTTTGGTGCATTAATCGATGCATCTTTGTATTCCCTTTAAAAAATGATTAAGGTACTTAGGTAAAAAATTGATTAGTTTAGAAGTTACGATTTTCACTGTGGGCCAATATTGAAAATTTTTTAAATATATTTTGTAAATCATAATCCTTAATGTTTACGTGTCTGAATATTATACTGTGGTTCACCGAATACTGTTTAAAGTAATAATAATTTTCGTCGAGCCGAGTCCGGACATACTATCCGGCGAAGATTGAACCGGCCATTAGGGTAATTCGGAAAGGCGTCCAGGAAAGTCCCCGGTCGAAGATCCGGTGCCACGATTGCCGTCAATGGGACCACCAAGGTCCGCCTAGGGATTCGGATCTGTCCTGCATTCTGGTTGCACCAGGAAGATCGAGATACGGATAAGAGGAACAGGGTCCATTCTGTGGCTGTTCAGCGGATGCACTTCTTTGGAGCCCTGGGAAATTTGTGGTACGATAAGCGTGATACGTGGCATTGATAACGCGGTTGATCTGCTGCTTTATTAAACCATCTTGCCGATAGAAAAGCTTCGGAAGCTTTCGAGACATTCTGTAGCCGGTCGACACGTTATCTCTGCGACGGACACACACAATTTCGTGCTTCGAAACATCTGTATTCTCTCCCAGTTGAATTTTCCGAGAATCAACAAAGAAATTGTAATATAATGTGAAACGAAGAGGCGAATTTTCAGGATCGAGATACAAGTTTCACGATCACGGGGAAAAATTCGTTCGTTACGACGGCTAGAGGAGGCCCCGGAGTAAATAATCAAGGATCAATTCCAGCCGTAGTAAACTTCCCGAGGGATAAGGGCTCGGGAGCGTCGAGATCAGCTTCGAGAATGGATTTACGGTGCAGGAAGGGAGGATCCTCGCGCAGAATGCAGCCGGTGTGCTGCGTTCTCCAGGATCGCTCTACTCCTGTGACGAACAGCGGTTCGTGCTCGATCCTGACCGAGGATTACCTCGAGACTTCGTGTCCTTCGGCTAGGACCACGGGCTTAGGCTCCCGGAAGGTTCGATGCTAAGCTCCGTTCATACGTCCTATTTCTTCCACCGGAATCGCTCGTTATTACTGCGCTGTGGACTTTATGAAACTTATACGGAACAATAAAAGTTCAGCCATCTCCTTCGTCTCGCAACAAAATCAAACTCTCATCGGTGGATCTTTAAACCTGATTTTTCTGCATCGTTCAATCATTTCAATTACATGGACAAAACTCTATTCGATTATCTTCAATTAATTGAAACATTCGTTCGAGAAAATTCTCATTGGTGAAATCTTTAATCTTGATTTTTCTGCATCGTTTAATCATTTCAATTATATGGACAAAATTATATTCGATTATCTTCGATTAATTGAAACATTTATTCGAGAAACCTCACTCGCAACAAAATCAAACTCTCATTGGTGGATCTTTAAACCTGATTTTTCTGCATCGTTTAATCGTTTCAATTACATGGACAACTCTATTCGATTATCTTCAATTAATTGAAACATTCTTTCGAGAAACCTCACTCGCAACAAAATCAAACTCTCATTGGTAGATCTTTAAACCTGATTTTTCTGCATCGTTTAATTATTTCAATTACATGGACAAAACTATATTCGATTATCTTGGATTAATTGAAACATTCGTTCGAGAAACAGACGAACAAAAATAAAACTCTAATTGCGAGGATAACTGGCGAATGGGGGACCATTCGAACCTTCCAGCGAGTTCGTTAAGGTTATTTGGAAAATCATTAGTGGTGTAATTTGTAAAAATGTCCGTGCGGGTATTTCTAGCGGTTCCTTTCGAGAGTGGAATAAATTGGATGAAATATTCTACGGGCGTAGTAATTACGAAAAATTTCCGAAAAATTCGAGACGATTTATGAAAATTCTGGGGCAGTCTGAATTTTTTAATTTTCCCTTTCGTTCCGAGATGTGGATCGTCGTCGATCCGTGATAAAAGATAGTGCTATCCTCCTGTCACGGGGTCATTGTCGAACCGGGACGTGATTCACACCTCGTTTGGAATTCATGCCGCAAGAAAGACGAAATATTCCAGGTAGCACGGCGAGAGCGCACCGCCGCGGAATTTATTCTCGTTCTTCGTCGTTAAAATTCCGCCGGGTTGAATATCCGGCGAGGTCCTCCCGTAACTTCGAATTTACTCTTCCGTTTACCAACTATTGCAGTTATCTGGTTATGTTAATTCGCTTAGCGCCCGTAGAATTTCGACTATAAATAGTTTTTCCGCCGAGTAGAATTTGCATCTACGAATCTCCCGTTCTACCCTTGGCAGGAAGCCCTGTCAGGCTGTCTAGTGTTTCGCGTTTTTATTGGCCTTGCTTGGCCTGCAATTTGTCTCGCATCCCATTATTGTTGCGACTCTATGGATGCTGTAATGCGAGGTTACGTTTTCATTAAGCGACAGCTAATGGTGCGATCTGTATTCATTTATGTAGAAGTTCGTGAGCGAGAGATCGATTTAGTAATTGCGATTTTAGTAATCGAATTTAAAGTGCATCGTGGGTTCTAAGAACATTACTGAGCCATAAATAACGTGATAAGCGAATATCAGTATGTAACAAACAATTATAGAATAAAAAAGTATTTAAATTAACTTTCTACCGCGTCCTACAATACATACATATATCCATAGACGTTAGCTCAATTTTATTGTAACTCATTATTTTTTTTATTTAAATAATTATTTTGCCGCAGCAAGTATGTGTTTTATAATTTTTTCTTCTAAGATATGTTTACACAGCTGTGTCGCAATATATTTCTTTTCTGTTTCAATATTGTATAAACGTATTAATTTTCAGAAGCAAAAATGTCTCTCGAAGAAGATCCATACAGGAATCGAAACGTTGAGTTAAATTAATTTTTAAAATTTTACGTTCCAAGAACTTGTATGCAAATTATAAATCTTACATTTTCTTCTCACGGAGTAGTACACCAACGATCAGAGTAACCGACGCCGATAATATAACCCGCCGCAGACTTAATCACAGCTCGAATAACCGCATTTATGATCAATCGATCAGAGCTTCTCGCAATCAGTCCGTCAACGAAACTTCCGAGAAGATTTTCATCTTCGTCCACCGAACGTTAATTCGTGATTACGGCGACTAATTGTCTGTAAACCGATATCGGAGTTTACCAGCTTTCGCTGGCGTCGGGAAAGAAAGCAAGGACGAAGAGAGGAGCAACACGAATCTCGAGAGAGAGAGAGGGAGAGGAAAGTTTCCCAACTCAGCAGGGATCGTTGAATCGACTCGAGCTCGAGTAATGATTCGCGTCCGATTTCTGGAAAATAATTTTCTCGCGTCTGAAGAGCTCGTCGTTCTCCTTCCACTTCCCTGCTTCTCGCCCCTCCAAGGAAATGTCCTCGAGGGAGGCTTTCGTCCATTCACGGAGTCCCTCCTTATTTTCCCTCGGATTTCCCGATCCGTGGAGCAATCGATACGAC
This sequence comes from Lasioglossum zephyrum, assembly GCA_028455615.1. Lineage (NCBI taxonomy): Eukaryota > Metazoa > Arthropoda > Insecta > Hymenoptera > Halictidae > Lasioglossum > Lasioglossum zephyrum. Next base: position 4,531,103 of record CM052333.1, read on the forward strand.
TCGGTGAAATCGAGCTCGACGAAAAATGAACGGACCCCGGTCCTACAACGTCGTTCGTCAGACTTGAAAATTAACCGACATACCCTGCGGCGGAGGAAGAATAATTTTCTGGTCTCCTCTGCCCTCGGTTCGCACATCTTTGCCGCGGTCCTTTGATGAGACCTTCGGAAATTAGTGCTCCCGTTTCGCCAATCTTCGCATTCTTCCGAAACTGCTGCATGTAAATATCAAGAATATTCAACCGAATAATATTCCACCAAAAGAATATTATCGATCATAATATTATCATAAAATTAATAAAATTTATATATTATTATAATATTATCTTTAACGTTTATTAATATACTCAATAATTCCCACAACCAAACGGAAGAATCTCCAAGACCATGAACCTCAACCAACCCCTAAGAAAATCCCCAAAGCCAGAACCCGAGTAATGCTCCACCAAAAGAATATTATCAATCATAATATTATCATAAAATTAAATAGAATAAAATTTATATATTATCATAATATCATCTTTCACGCTTATTGCGATACTCGATAATTCCCACAACCAAACGTAAGAATCTCCAAGACCATGAACCTCAACCAACCCCTAAGAAAATCCCCAAAGCCAGAAGCCGTCCACCCTCACGATTTGTTTTCGCCTCGGAGTGATCTTTCTCGCAGCGCGGACTCTTTGATCCCGAACAACCGGCCCGAAAACTCGTCGGTGAAGATCGAACCATTGGTCACCTTGGCAAGGTACAGGGGGTGGGATCTGAGGTTTCGGAGGCGTCGACTTGCGACGCCGTTATCGAATCCGTGGACGTTTTCCAGATCCTTTGGTCGGGGTCTGCTCGTAATCCGGCGGTATCCCGGTGAACGGCGATCGTGGACAATCGATAATCCGATCTCGGGGCAAGGGCAGCGAGGGGATGGGGGTCAGAGACGGTCGTCTGCTGCTTTAAAAATTAACCCCGGTCGCCGGGGGTCGTGGAAAGGGAGCGAACAGCTAGAGAAACGCTCTCGTCGATGTCACCGGCGATTTTCCAGCAATCCGGCCTGCAAACTTCTCGGGGCTCATCCTCCACACCCCCGGACCACCCCGATATCTTTCTTCATCCCTCTTTCCTACACACATACACATATATATGTATATATATATATATCCCCTTTTCTGTTTACCCTCGCACAGCTCGCGCCGAACGTCGTAAATCTTGCAACGAATCGCCTTCTTTTTTCGCAACCCCCAACGGCTGCTCCGGCCGGCGTTCTTTTCTGTTCGTCAGCGCCGAAAAAGGGTGGAACCGGCTCGCGAAACCGGCTCAAGAGCATCGCATGCATTTTTTCGAACCGGGGTAAACGGCCGGCGATGCTGAATTTTGCAACGACGTCTGTGTGTTCGGCGGGGGTGTCAGCCCGCAGGGGGTAGATTCGCGCGAGAGGGCGACAGCTGGCTCTCGCTGATTGGTTAGCTTTGATGGTCCCGTGTTCACCGTGATTCGAGGCGATGCTTTTTCCACCGATGTTTGCACAACCGATCCCCTTTGCCACCCCCCGCAGCAAAGTTATTTGCATATTTTATTGCCGTTATCCAGCAATCCGGCTTTCGTTCGCGCATAAATTATAATTGGGAACTTCCTTTCTTTTTCTAGTTTTCGGTTATCAGTATTATGCATAGTTTCCAGATTTGTCTGGTTTCGTTGCGAATAATGTTGGCAACGTTAAAACGGCATTTTCCTGCAATACGTTGGAATATTTGTAGACCGTGAAACGCGATATTCTGCATATAATAATAACGAGTAATCTCCGTAGCGAGATTTTTAACAATATTAATAAACCGCGGCTGCGATGCTATTTTATGTGCATCCGCGGGGTGCGTGAAATAAATTAAAATTCATTCATAATTGGACAGCCGTGTAGGCAACGTTGTTTTTCCAAACGAAACAAGAGCCGGATGTAGTTTCATTCGAATATAATATATTTCATCGAAATATGTTCCATGTGGTTCCATACCATATTCCATTAATCCAGATGCGCAAATAATAACAAGATAAATAAAAAATTCGTGCTCGAGGGATGGAAACCGATCCAGCATCTCGCCCGGCGCAAAGCAATTCGCGTGTCGGCAATTGTGACGAATGTAATCGCGTTTCAGACGTAGATAGTTTCGAAAAAAGTAGTGGTTCTCTGAAAATCTGAAACGGCTGGATTAGGAGAGCCTGCGCACGTGGTCGAATAAAATTTACTTTGACCAAGCGCGGTACAATAAATAACGGAATACGAATTTACGGTGCACGGCGTCCAATGTGCTCTTTATTCATCCGCCGAAAATTCCGCGACCGATGTCAAAGCGAAATTTTCAATATCGTCGATCTCCCGAAAAAAATGTTATTCCACAAATTCGATTGGTTTTATGCGCTGGTAAAACAGGCCGGTGCACGTGTACGGTTGATCATTATCGCGGGGCGGTTCCGTGTGTTCAAACTAACGAGCCCGATACGAGACCGTCAGAATTTTCGGACAAGCCTAAAACCGTTACCGACAATAACAATATTTCGGCCGGTGCGCTTCCATTATTCGTCGTGGGCCACGCGCAAAAAGGGATTTCCAGGCCGCGCGCAACTCACCCCACGGAGCCCGTAAATTTCCCAAACAAGCCGCGTTTTCACCGGTTTCATTATCAGTCCGGGCGCAGTTTGTGAAAAATCAGCTCTCCCGTTGGCCGGGGCTCGCGATCCGTAATTTTCAACGGGGAATTATAATCGGGAACGAGTAACACGACGCCTGTAATAAATATCCTGGCGGACACGACGGATTCGCGAAAACTTTCCTCGCAGAAAATCATCGGCCAGGCCTCTCGAGCCACCCCCCTGGCTGTTTATCTCTGTTTGTTCACGCACAATCCGCGGAAAACTGGCGCGGCCGGCCGAAGCTTGTTTTCCTACAGGCTTGTAATTTATGCCGGATCGATAATCGATTCCCGGCTGTACAAGAAATTTTTCGTCGCCGTTTTCGCCACTCGATTTATTACCTTCGCCGCGGGAATTAATCACTATCCTGCGGATTCCGGTCTATGGACGCCTACCTCGCTCCTTTTTTCCCCTTAGAGAATTTATGGGGAAATTCGAGCAAAACGTTCTCTGGCTTTTCCAACCGTTCCGGCCGTTTCTTCCGTGTCGATTTTAGTCAAGCTCTGGACACGTTTAATAATTATTGACGCACGGAATAGTGTGGACCCTCGCTACGCGCATAATTCGTTCTACTAAAAATAATCGTGTTTTACAGAATTGTTCGCGAATATCCGACGGATTTATATGCTTTTGTTCCTTGTTTCAAGGATTTTATATATTTATGGCAATTTGTGTTTGCGTAGAATATTAAGCATCGGATGGAATATTTAGAGGGATGATTTTACACATTCGTGATTGGAGACGGTACAAGTATAATATATGTATGGCTTTTCATTAAAATGTGGCCTGTACGAGTGTTCCATTTATATGCCAAAATTTTTAGTGTTCTAAACCTTACATTTTAGGGGAGGCAGCTCCGATGACCTTGATCTTGACATATGTTGTGAAGTACAACATTCTGAACAACTTTTGTCATTACAACTACCCGGTGATCGGTTTTAGTTTTCGAGATAATTGAAAAAAACTATTGCTAGTACTAAATTGAATTTTCATAGCGTCAGCTTACTGTTTTTTTAAACACGTGTGGAGATGATAGTGAAACAGGGTTGGTCTCACTCTATATAAAATGAGACATATATAAGGTGAGCTTTTAATTTTGAAAGATGATTCACCTGCGCGTATACGGAAAATTCAATTCAGTACTAGCAATAGTTTTTTGCAATTATCTCGAAAACTAAAACCGATCACCGGGTAGTCGCAATGACAAAAATTGTTCAGAATGTTGTTCTTGACAACATATATGAAGTTCAAGGCCGTCAGAACTGCCTCCCCTAAACCTAAGGTAAAAATTCGACCGAAGAGATCATGGAACGTATTTATCTTACCGAAAGATTGTCAGACGTGACGAATCTCCCACAGGGGTGGTTCCACGAATAATGTTGTTTAGCGAAAAAGTGGCAGCAACGGGCAATGAGCGTAAAATCGCGAGCGACGTCGCGATGTCCCGTAACAACTCGTCGCCCCATAAATTCGCCGTGACGGTGTGTACGTGGCCCTCGGAGTCTCGCGCAGGTGAATCGATGATTAATCGCGGCAGGTTCGTCCGAATATGTTCCCGGTATAAAGTATACTACATACGCATAGAGGAAAGGAGCGTGTGGGTGTAGATGAGGGGTGGCGTATACGGTGGCAGGAATATATCTCGGGTGGGTTCCTTGTCGAGGCTGGGCGACGGGTTTCCGGGAACGGTGTTTTGCCGGCGCGAGATCCAGACTACATTCACTTTCGAGGGTTATCAGGGGCTCCCTTGGGAGAGGGTCGCTTTGTCCGGCGACTCCCATATTTCAAGGGAGCCCCGTTGAAAAGCGGCGTGTACCAACGCGCAAACTACGCGTTGTACCGACTCGGAATGGCCATCCTTGGACACGGCAGAGCCCGTTGACAAATGTCCCCGGGACCGTTTCGATTCTGCTACGGACTGTCTCTCCTCCTACATTCCATTTCCTCTCTCTTTCTCTCTTGCTTCTTTCTTTTTATTTCACCACCCCTCGACCCACTCCTCTCTTCTTTCACGTCGAACGTTTCGCGTCCATTCTATTTTACTTCACGGCAATCGTTCTCCGCTGCGTTTCCCGACGCGAGAATCGATGAATCCGGACCACGCTTACGCTTTTCAATGCTCCACGATAGAACACACTGACTCTGCCAACACTGTCATCGCGACAATCCTGTGGAGTCGACGTATCAGAAAGATGTCGTCGGTCTCATATGAAGATTGCCCAAGACCAGAAAAGTAAATTTTGCAAGAGACGGAAAAAACAATTTAAAGCTTTAACTATTTTCTAAAATAAATAAAGGCTGAATTTTACGGCGCACAGGTTCGATCCTATGTTACTAACTAAGCAGTTTTGCAAATTGATATAACTTTTTTCGACGTTTCGGTCTAGTTAAAGACTATTTTAAAAAATATATAATTGTGTCTGTAAAAATTAATAAATATAAATTATATAATTCCGTGTTGAAAAGCAAAAAGTTGTTATTATTTTATATTATAGACGGATTCAAGCCCTTTCACATAAGTGTTTACAATTTTAAAAAAAGGAAGAAAAAGATACAAAACTACTCGTCTAATAATAAAGGGACGTGTAAAAAAGAAAAAAATTATAATAATGGTATATGGTATTATCATATAATCCTACGTAATTGCATCTGAAAATTTTGTAAAGATTCAATGAAAAAATCTGTATTAAATCTGTATTAAGATGATTGTATTTAGGCACTAATTAAAACAGCTAACTCTCGAACCGTAGAAATTGAAAAAGAAAATGGACTTCGGCAGTTTCATATGAGGCAGTTTTTTCTTGATTGATTAATTGATAAAAGGTACAAAATCGCGTCCAGAAGGTTTTCTTCGAGGAACCATTTCTTGGACAGCTTCCCGCCCGAATTCGCATTCCACTGTGTGAAATAACGAGAACCCGATTGGAAACGAAGTATTCAACCGAAAATGGAACGAATTAAAAGCTTGCAACCCGTTCCGACGCACACCGTTTTATTTAGTTTCGCCGTTACGCACCGCGGCGTTAACGAATGAAGCCGAAGTTATCGACACGGATATCGATGTTTACGCGTTAATCGGCTAATTTATATGCAAACGCCGCCTGTATCCATAAAGTCTCTCGACGTAGACAATAATCGCGCGCCCCCCGTAAAATAAATATTACCGATTGTTAGCGATTTATCGGCGCGTTTCCTCCGCGAGTCTGTGCCGACCAATATCGACGACGCTCCTCCAATTTTTTGGCAAATTTTTCGCCATTCCTGGCCAAGAGCAATCCATTCCCACCGTGGTTCTAACGAGATCGATGTTTCACCCGGCTCGATTATATTCGAGTTCCTTTACCATCTTTTTCTGTCCCGTCGATGATGAATTCCAATACTCTGAACATGTTCTTGGGTCTAAGGATATCTTCAATTATGTAAATAAATTTTTAATAATATATTATATAGTATAAAATAATTTTTCCTAGTCGCATACCGATTCCTAACCTCGTACAGATAGTGATGAAAATTTGTGATTGTGAATTTTGAATTGTTATAAAAATATTTGTAAGATTTGAAACGAAAAACGTTCCTTTACCATCTTTTTCTGTCCCATCATATGTTCAGGGTATTGAAATTCACCATCGATGGGTCCAAGGACATCTTCAATTCTGTAAATAAATTTTTAAAAAATACTACTGTTTTAAAAACGGACTAAAACGTATAAAATAATTTTTCCTAGTCGCATACCGATTCCTAACCTCGTACGGACTAGTACAGAAAAGTTCTCCGCGGAGAGACAGATCGACACTCCCGATACTTTGATTCCCAGCGAATTTCGGCCGCGAAACTTTTGGGGAACGGCCCCACCTAGTCTGGCGTTCGTCCCAGCCGAAGGATTACGGCGAAAAGAGCGAGCGGATTGTTGTTTGGCTTTAATTAGCGAGATGCGAGAGGAAACGTCGCGACACAATTTCATTAAAATTTCGGGAAGGGGAGAGAGCAGCCCGACAATTAACGCGCGTTCTGTTTGCGTCGTTATTATGTGTTGTTCAGTTTCATCCGCTGGCGGATCGGCTCTCCCGAAGTTTGTTATAATTTACAGGTTTCGCGGCCCCAGCCGATGCGAGGGGATCGATCTTTCGAATGATTCGAAACGCGAGTAACCGGTGCTCTCGCAACAGGTGCTCGAAACGAGAGAATTTTCAATTGCTCGCGATTCGAGTTTTACGAGCTCCGAATACGTTGGCCGTGGGCTTCCGAGGCTCGCATAATTGCAGTTACCGTCGTAACGATTTCCAAAAATTCCAGGCTGGTGCTGACACGTAGAGAAATACGGCTGGAGAAGTTTCGTAACAATATCTTTAATAGTTTAATAGAAATAAAAGATTAAAGTATATCCTCAAGGTAGAACCTGAAATGGATATATTACATGGAGAATGTAATTTTCGTATCTGTTATCAAACAGTAATGACGCGTTTATCATCCGAATAAATGATCACGTTCTGAAAACTTGATAAACAACAACAAAACGCCGCAAATAATAATAAACATGTAGATCAATTAAGAGAAATAATAATTGTTTCCCTTAACGACGAACGAGATTAATATACATGCTACAGCGGAAAATTATTTATGCGTTTCGATTATCGGACAGAACGTTGTTTACAACGATATATATATATTCTTGGTATGCTTACAAATATTGCTAGAGTTTGTAGTTTGTAGAATTTGATCGAACCGTTAATTGTATATATTCTGCCGAAGAATATGAAACATTAACTAAAACAATTTTCTAAAGAAAGAGTTTTGAGATATTTTCGATCGAAAGGCTTTAAGGCAGGCTAATTGAATTTATGACAGCAGAGCTCGAAGTTGCGAGCACGTCATTCCCTCGAATTCGTCAAAAAAACGCCCGGCGAAAAGTTCTAGACGCGGATCAACGAAATTTCTGTTCCCTTTTTTTTGCCCGGCGCGGCAAACAAAATTCTCGTCCGCTATATTCGGTCGGCTGGATGCGCGTTTCCTATCTCTCGTGGCGAAGAGAGAAGCTCTGCTCGTTTTTAGAGAGAGAGAGAGTGAGGAGGGGAGATGGTGCAGAGAGAGAGAGAGGGAACCGTGTCGTTCCCCGAAATGTTCTGCGCCTGGACAAGGTACAAATGAAACGAGCTCGCTCGCGGATGACGCGCAAGCTAGGCTTCCTGTTTGTCGGCCCATCCGGCCTGAACGAGGATGAAACTGCGAGGGGAAACTGCTGGCCTAGGATCAGAGAGAGGGGACTACAAAGAGGCAGGGGAGAGAGGGAGAAAGAGAGAGAGGGAGAATCAGACTTGGCAAGTTTGAACAGATTGCTCATCCTCGGACCGTCTTCCGCGCGGATGCTCCGAGAACCAACACCCGCCCTTCGAAGTTTAATGAGAGATGATCAAATTGCGCGACGCCAGACGGCTGCGGGGACGGAATCGATTCCCGCGGACCGAAAATTCGTTTGTTTCGTTCATCCATGCAGGTGCCAGACCGAGGGGTGGGGAACGACAAAGAGAAAAATAGAGAATTTGCTACTGGAACGAAAAGAGAAGTTGGAGAGGAAAAAAAGATAGGATGAGAGAAAAATAATGAAAATAGAAGATAGCGAGGAAAATTCGATGAGGGACGGAGAACTGACACAGAGAATTACAAAGCGGGCGAGCGTGCGAATATCAGGAATTGAAGATAGAGTAAACTGTGAGAGAAAGAGTGATGAAAAAAATCGGTGACACAAAGAGGATAGAAAGAGACGAACAAGAGAGGACAAGTGCAACACGGAAAGCGTGAAAACCAGTTAGAAAAAAGCGAGAAAGAGCAAGAGTCAAGAGAACAAGAGAAGTTCGAAAGAGATATAGGGTTCTGAATGGACGGGCTGATTGCTTGCTCCCGAAATCAGACGATTTTTTTCACACTTTCTCTTGTTCCTCTGTGAGTTCTTTTTTTTTCTTCTCCTCTTTGTCTATTCGTCGGACGTGTTTAATTTTCCCGCCAGCACTACGGCGGAACTTCGCCCCCGCCGCTGATTGTTCGTTCAACGGTGTTTAGTTCGGTGTCTATTGTTGGACCCTCGTGACGGTAATTAACGAGGTGGCAGCGCGAACGTGGCGATGATTGTAACGCGGCCATCCCCCCTGTTATCTACTATTTATTGCCTACTTAATTGTACGCATTGTTTGCGCTGATTCGTCACCGGATACAGAATTCGCGGAGCTCTCTGTGCGCCGCTATACGCGCCACTTCTTTTTACACACCTTTCTCGGCGAATCGTTTCCGGTTACCAAAGTGTACGGTGCACAGTGGTCCCTTTCAGTGATTTATTTTTTATTGAGCCACTGAAACCTATTATAGGTTTATTTCGGCTTTAACAATATATATTTTTAACAGTAGTCTTACAGTTAGTGTACAATGACAGAATTAATAATTTCTAGATATGAAGATTGCAGTCGCATAAAAACTGAAAAATATATTCACAGGCTGTAACATTAGGTTTAGCAAAGAAAATGTCCGCTTTTAATGGAAGAAAAAACTTAATTTTACGCAACTTATTAACTAATTTAATTCTTTGAGAATCATAAAGACGATACTGCCATAAAATAAAAAATTTAGAAAAAGAATTTTATATGTTTAATATATAAATGTGTCGAAAAAGAATTTATTTTATAAGCTTCAGAAGCAGTTGTAAGTAGTTTTTACTTAAAAACGTACAAAAAATATTGAAAAAGTATTAAAAAATGTTTTTAAAAATTGCAAATAAAAAATGATATTATGTGTAATTTGAAAACGTTGTGGGATCATTAAGCATTATAAATAATTTTGGCGAGGTAGATCGCTGAAAGGGACCACTGTGCGGCGTAGAGGCCGAATTTTATTTAAAAATTTGCAACCTTCCGCTTGGTCGGTTTGAGCGGCGGAAATTCCGCAATATTTAGTGGTTCGTTCGGCGGGTTCGGTTGTTGAAAACGTTGAAGCAAAGCAGTTTTGGAATAATGGGAACGGAGCAGCGGCATGGTCGATGGCACGCGTAGAATTGGTTTCTTTCGCCCTTCCTCGCTCGTCCCGACCGATTACGGTCTGTCGTCGTGCTCGGTTAAGTCCCGTGGTTTAATTTGAATTTGATCGAAGGCTTTCGATTACCAGCAACGAAGAAGAGAGCTGCCGGAAGCGAGGAGAACGTCGCCCGCCCTTTGAGCGAAATCTAGGTCGGCCTTTTCACCTCCGTAAGTGATTTTACCTAATATTTACGCGCACACTCGGTTGGCCAATTAAATCGAGAACCGTTCGCGTGTGTCTATTGCTTTTGGGAATGATGGTCAACCCTAATGTCCGCGCGGTGCGCGCACGTGTAACCCGTTCGCCACTGCCTCTAATTACATGGTGATACATATTTAAGGGCCAGTTTAAATTCGTCTAATGTGTCAGGGAGGAACGTCATCTTGTGAAAACATTGTAATTGAATTTCATGGAAATTCTCATTTATTCGGAAATTTCATTTATTCATACGCGAGGGTATAAATAAGAAAGAAAGAAGAACGGTAGCCTAATGAATTTTTCAGCCGTGTCCTAATTACTCGCGTTCGCTTAGGAAATGTACTCTTGAAATAGAGTCCACCGGATATAGCATGATCTGAATCTGATATTGGCTAAATCTGCAAGGGACATTATCGCTGGGTCTCATCCTCGACATTTACAGAAACGATGACGTAAAACGGAACTAGCCCGGAGAGACCGACGAGATAATGGAATCGAGGATGATCCCGCCGACATTGAAACGTTTAAAAATTCTCTGACGACATTCTGGCTGTTTCGAGATCGCCTGCGAAACGGATTCTCAAGCAAGCCAAATATAATTCGTTATCCACTCCTTACTTCGAGATCCTTAAATAAATATTAACATAATTTTATTAATAATCGTATTGATTGTTCTTTTCAACTTGCACAAATTAAGTTTTATGCACCGGAAATCTACTTATGGATTAATTAATCTAATGAATCGCATTATTGCAACAATCATGCACTATTTATAACAGTATTGACTTTTTCATTGAATCTCTGCAAAATTTTCAAATGCAACTACAAAGGATTATATGATAATACCTATCGATTGTACCAGTATTATTTTTTTTCTTTGTCTTTGTGCGCAAAAGGGCTTCTGTCCGTCTATAATAAATAATAATAATATAATAAATGACTTATAATGACATATATGATTTATAATGAAATGAACATAATAAAGAAGGAATATGCTAATCGAGCATCGTTTGTATAACGTCTAATATGTTTCGTTAAATATACGCTTCGTAAAATTGTAACTGAAGATTTTCTGCGGTAAAAACATTTTTATTTACGCGACCGGGATGTTCCTTCCTCGAGTGGGTTCATCTTTTAATATTCGAGTAATGTCACTTCATCCGCCTGACCGATGAGCTGTCCCCTCTTATCACTGTTTCATGGTGTTCTGTAACTAATGCCACCTCATTTTCCATTCCTCCTTCTCACCCACGGTCTCGCTAATATTTTCTTATTCTTGCCGCGGTTATTTACCGGCTCGAGTTACTCTTACTTCCACCAGTTTCCTGCGATTTTTCTATGCCCGCCGCGCCGCCGTTCCGCGCGTTCACGTGCTCTCCTCGTATTCTGATTTTGCAACGGCGGTGCGGCGGCCGTACCTGCTAGCATTTCCTCGTTTCCCAGCTCGTTCCATTGCGTTTCCTCCACTCTTTCTCTTCGTTACCTCCATTTTCGCTCTCTGTCCTCCTCCGGCTAATTATCTTATTACCGCGTTGTCGTATTTAAGATAGCTTTTCGCTGTTCACGCTTTCGAGCTTTGGAATTCACTGTACGTTTTTTTATCCTGATCGTTCGAACACGGTAATCGGATTGTAATTATGCCACAATTGTGTGTACAGGCTTAGGGTAATTTGTAAAAATTTAAATAGAGAGGAATTTGTTTTCTTCGTTGGGTGCGATAGGTTCATTGTTGTTAAAATTTTTTATTACATTTTAATTTGCTATAACTTGACTCAATGAAAATTCAATAAAAATAGGACACATTATTTGGGAACATCTAAACTATTATATATTATATATTAAAACAGAAACTTCTTCGTATAGAATACTATATGAAAATTGAAATAGAGATGAATGTGCGAAAGTGTAAATTTTTTGTTCCATTTTAATTTGCTATAACGTTAATCATAAAAAAAATTCAAAAAGAACAGGACACATTATTTTGGAACATCTAAAATATTATATATTGTATATTAAAACAGAAACTTCTTCGTATAGAATACTATATGAAAATCAAAAGTGATGGTTTCCGTTGGCGTTACTTCTCTAATTTCTGTCATTATTATTCTCCAATTTCAGCCATTATCGTCTTCCCATTTCCCATCAGTGCTCCCATTATCGTCACTTCCATGCTCAGCGACGCCGTTATTGCTTTAAACACCAATACTTCCGGTAGATAAACTCGGGGAAAACGCGGGGGAAAAAAGGACGGAGGAAATTGAAACGAATTCGACGAGGGCGAACCTCGTGATCGTTAATTAGTACTGTTCAGTCTGAGGAGGCGGTATCGAAACGAGCGCCCGGTTCAATCGAACTTTATTGATTCCCGAACGACTTTTTTTCGATCCTTCTATCATCGACAAAAACTATCGCGTTCCACAGACTCGAAACATGAAAATTAACCAAACAAGAAAAAATTCGTATCGACCCCTATATCCATAGCCGGGTACTATAAAGTGTAACACGAATGTCCCAAGAAATTTTGGTTATTAATATAAACAGACTGGGGATCTTTATCAATATAGATAAATATTAAATAATGTTTTTAGGGAAAGAAAAATCTTTTTACAAATTCCCAAAACGATCACAAAAGAATTTATTGAAATTTGTTGTTTGATATTGAAATTTATTGAAATTTTTATTGTAACAAAAATTTTGTTACATTAAAAGCACCGTTAAAACATTCTTGAATTTTGTTAAATCTTTTACCGTTTCATATTTCGCTAAACGAATTTTTTCATAAACACATAAAGATCCGTTGGGTTAAAAATAAATAAAATTTTCAACCGGGAAAATTGTTTAAAAATTTGAAACGCGAGTGGGTGTCGGATATCGACACAGAAGCTGCACAATGGTGCTTCAGTTTTTGTGGACAGACGTGAGTAGTTGTTAAAACATGTTGTCGAGTGTAATTGTAAAAAAAAATTAATAAAAATGAGATGACGAAATTGTTTGCCGGTATCGCCTGTCTCGTTGCGGGATGAACATTGAACGAATGCGGCCGCGAAGACACAAAAGAGGAACCGCAAGTTGAGCGTGCCGACCACTTAATCAAAAACTCGACAACAGGTGGCCTTGTGTGCATGACGATGTTTTATCAATGAATCTCTGCTCCGTCAAAACTTGGTCGATTAACATTGGAACGAAACATCGTATGCGCATACCGTAGTCCTTTCACTATGTCAACCTCTACTCCCCCGATGAAATTTTAAAGAGCACTTTGCCGACTCATTTCGCGGTTTCTTTGTGTTAAGCAGCGTGGCCAATTTAATTCTTAACAAATATGTACACTGCTGTTCGCAAATATTTGATCGTCTGCTCGATAAACGTTCAACTCTTTTCTGTCCAGAACTCGGCACTCTTCCCTTCCGCGGTTCGTTTAATGAATTATGCAGTTACACAATCACTTTTTCACCAGTCTCGTTAAAACATCGAACGCTGCTTGAGATGTAAAACGTTGTTTATCGAACATTATTTGAAATATTGAATATTCTTCGCATTATCCAACGGCTGCATTAAACATTCAATATCGTTTAAATAATATACATTGTGTAAACGTTTTTAGTAATTAATAAAACGTATATGTATAAGTGGACATTATATAATTCGGTCGCTTTTATATTAAATGCAACGGAAACGATACGTCTATAGTAATAATATTGCAATCCTTATAATATAAATAACAGCAATTTTGGACGTGTATAATTATATGTTGCGGTATAAACTGTAATTATATGTGTAATAGAAATACGAATTTTATTTACCGTCTCCTTTAGAATAAATTTCATTTGATTTACCTTCCATTCGGAATAACGTTAACTGTGTTTATCCCTGCGCTTTAGAATGAAATTAATTTTATTTATCCTCTCCTTTAGAATAAAATTAATTTCGTTTATCTTCTCGTTCAGACTAAATGGATTATCGTCCCGAAATTAAATGGCTGCTTCCTTCTTTCAAAATTATACAAAAGATGTACTCATTCTGCTAAAAAAGATTTTCATCCACTTCCTGTTTCTTTAAAATAAGTAAAATATGTTCTATTTTTTTTACCACGTTTTTATTAGCTCGCTTTCTTGTTATGAAATAAATGCATAGTTTCATTATACAAAGTTTCAGTCTGATCAAATAGACAGCGAATTTCACGTAAAACGAGAACGATTAACACAAAGGATTATAATGAACGGTATTCGACCATTCTTATGTAATTAGCAGGAACGGGAATGTTCGCATGATCGAGGATCGTGGTGGCAATCGATCGAGCATTTTTTCATGTGGACGGGGTGGCTGCTAGTAAATGATTTCCGATTAAACATGGATTATAAGCGCTATTCACGAATAATGCATAGACGCATTTCGGTGTGTACCGTTGCACAGTGCGCGTAGGGCCGTTAACATAACCGCGGTCACGTTAGAAACATTCTATCCCCGTCGAAATGTTGCGCGGCCGGCTATGTAAACCGCGATAAGCGGCCGTGTAAACTGCGAGCATGTAAATCGCAATACGCGATTGTGTAAATTAATCGCGAATAATGCGAGTGACGCACGCATATTCGTGCGAGTGTATCCTGGCATGATTACGTCATTATGCCGCCGGGTTATTACACTATCCTGTGGAACAATCGTACTTGCGACCCCCTATTGTCAACGATCCCGATATTGTTAATAATGTTCTCTCTCGATCTCCCTCGCCGGCAGCACTCTGGATTGCCTTTTCACTCTCTCTCACTCTTTCTCTGTCTCTCTTGGTCGAACACACACTCCCATTGACTCGAAACGAGTACCATCGGGCGTTAATCCGAGTTGTTGAGCGGCGCCGATCTCTAAACACGATCTGTGTTAATCGAGATCGACGCGTTCGAGATGTGTTGACACGACGGAATTTCGACGGTGCGTAGCGCGCAGAAAACAAATATTTTTCATCGTTCCGCGAGTCAAATCGATCGTGTCGAACCGGCGTGTATTTGTTTTTCGAAAATTGCGATCGCTAACCGTGCGACCGCCATGCCGCGCCATCGACATAAAGGCTTCCGCGAACGGACTATGAAAGTTTATGCAAATACAATCTGCAGAGGAGGAGGCCCACAGTGGTTCGACAAACCAGGACCTTTGTTGACCACATCTTGTTTGAACACGTGGTTTCAAAAACTTTAATAATTTTTCACTGAGCAAGTAAGTAAATTTCTTCTGCTTTTCTTTTTGTTTTTCAACAGGGTATTATATAATTCAGATTTATTAATGTATACAGACGTAATTATGTATTCTTGAAAATGGTCTTAAACTAGACCGAAACTTCAACCTATTTGATTTTAACATTTATTAGAAAGTCTAAGGACATTCGATAAGGGAATTCGAAATTCGACGAACAAGCGGTAGGACGAAAATCAAGAATGATTCTGCGATAAAATTTTCCTGATTAACATCGTTTTCGTGAAACCGGAAAAAAATCTGCGCCAATCAGTTTCGGATTGGCTACGTTTCAAGCTCCGTTTTACGGAAGCGAGGCAATTACCGGCTGCGGAATAGTTAATAAACTCGACACTCGCTTTCACAAGTCTCGTCGAAATTCAATTTCCCGCGAAGCACAAGAACAATTTGCCCTGGTGCGTCTCGGAAAATCGTTGTCGCAAAAGAACATTGTTGTGCAAACGTAAGAACATTGTTGTGCAAACATATGTAAGAACATTGTTGTGCAAACATATGTAAGAACATTGTTGTGCAAACATATGTAAGAACATTGTTGTTCAAACATATGTAAGAACATTGTTGTGCAAACATATGTAAGAACATTGTTGTGCAAACATATGTAAGAACATTGTTGTGCAAACATATGTAAGGACATTGTTGTGCAAACATATGTAAGAACATTGTTGTGCAAACATATG
>CM052333.1:4547058-4565537 GCA_028455615.1 Lasioglossum zephyrum
AGAGCACGCGAAAAGGTCCGTTTTCGTATAAATTGAGCAATCTCGGCCGTGAATCTGGCGGCGGCGCTTCTCACGGCATTTATACGCGCGGCCATAAAGTTCGCGGCACAGCTCGGCCACTCGAAGGTCTACGCCGCTTGTGGAAACAGACGAAATCACCGCGGGAAAACCCGATCGATTTCACCTTTCGACGGCGTTTATCCTCGTTCGGTATTCACCTTTTGTCCAGCGAGTTATTCCTCGGTTCTTTATCGGTCCCAGCTTTACGAGCCACGCAATGCATACCGTTGCGTACGCCCGTTGAAAGGGCTCTGATTCGAATCGATACGTCAATCCCGTCTGCTCCAGACCGATAAAATATTGTGGAAGCTCCAGCAATATCACTTAGCAGCGAACAAATATTTCCTAACTAAATTAAAGAATAAAGGTGGAGTTTGTTTCTCGATCGGAAAGTGAATACGGATTTATGTTCGATCAATTTTACACAAGCAGCAAATGTGCAATTATTTATAAATGTATCTTGACGTTTCAATCCCTATGTGGATCATTTTCATGAAGAACATATATTGCGTCTAAAAATAATGCAAAAGAATTATAATATGGTAAATAAAATTAAAAACAGCAGGTCAATGAACAGAATCGACAAAATTAATGTACTTACTTGCTGCGTAACAAAAAGAGAAAAAAAAACATATAGAACGTAAATTAAAGAATATCCGACGATGAAATTCACCAATGTTCTACACGAACAGGTAGCTGTTTGTTTAAAGATAATCGTGAAAGAAATTAACGGGTTTCGATCGAGTTAAGATCTTGACAGGACTATGATGTCGAAGCTAGAAGGACACGATACTTTTGATCCGACGAAAAGGAGAACGCTCTGCCCGTTAAACCGAAAGATTGCTGCCAGTCTTGGCTAAAGAATCGCGCAGAAGGAAATATTCAAACGGCTTATACCGTTCCTTTCGGTGCCGGTATTCAAAGCTGGGCTTGGGCTACCTTTATGACGTCCATTTGCGTGTCTCTTCTTTCGCTCTTGATCCAAGGATTCCCCGCTAATTCGAATCCGAGCATCGCGTTACCATGAGCAAAGAAACGGACTGCTCGCTGAGACAAACGGTCCTCTCGGAGTCCGCTCCTTTGAAGTGCGCTGGTTAAATCGATCGTCTTCTCTGTCTTTGGAGATCTGACGCGGGAAAATGGCCCTCCAAGGCCATTTGCAGTCATCTCGGCGAATAAGCCGGCTACCCTTGAACCGTGTCATTAGCCGTTATCATTGAATTTCGTACGTTATTCCATCTAATAAATTGCCTAGAAATTTCTTTTTACCTGTTTTGCCTGTTCCCGAATAAAATAAAGTGCACACCTCGATTCGCAAGTGTGTAGAATTTGATCGAAATTTTGTGCCGATAAAATCATTATCACTTATTATATCTAGTGTAGAACGTTCGAATAGTTATTTCAAAGAGATTCCTGGGAAAGAGATCCATTCGCATAAATGTAATTCAAGCATGGAGGTTGTAGATAACAGACATTGCGGTCGCCGAACGGCTAGCTAGGCGCTGTTTCAGTCCGACTTTAATTTTTCATTTCGATTCCGGCATTTTCGCAAGCATTGCACTTGCCGAAACGATGGAGAGATATTGTCGCAGTGAATTGAACGTTTGCCGACCCCCTGGTAATAGTATTAGCCCTCGATTCAGCATGGTTTCCAAGAAATGAGTCTTTTTACGTCCTCTCAAGAGAATTAAATAATTTTCAAGCACTAGCTGAAAGTGGATAAAATTGGCTTCGCCACAAAAATTCGCCGATTTCTCTGTCGTTTTGCTAATAAATAGCATCGTCGAAGGAGGAGAGTATCGTATCACGTAAGAATGTTTATATTTTATAAAGCTGGATCGACTTTTTGGTGATTTTGAGTTGGTTATTAGCATGAGGGTTCATTGGAGAATGGGAATTTTCAGCGAGAACTGCCCACTCGGTGTCCGATGGGATATTCTTATGCTAATTTATCAAGCCGACGCGGTGTATAATGAAACCTGGATTTATTGGCAGCAATTTATCGCGATAAAAAGGGGAGGAATTATGGGGAGTCATAGATGAAAGGCGGAGGGCATCGGGAACGGGAACTTTCCCGCGGGTTTGTAAAATAAAGGAAGATCGATAGCGGATTGATAAATTTCTGGAGAAATAGAAGAGTTCGTTTCGTTCCGAACGAAGAAATATAGAAAGTCGAGGCTCTCTCTCGCGTTCGGGCTTGAATAGGGGTTGAAAGGCTGGAAAGGAATCGGGTGTAATGGAACTTTCGATTTAATGACGGATTAGGGACCTTGACCCTTTAATTGGGGAGGATCGAGACACGAGAACGTAAAACAATTTATGGAATCGGTTTTTCATCCCCTGCTCCGCGCAAACTTAATTCCCGGAAATCGAAATTACTTTCTATCGAAGCTCCTTGCCCCAATTTATTCAACATTCTACGGGAAATGTTTATTTTTCAAGGAATTATTTCTTCGTATTAAAAAATGTACGTATACACGAATATATTCAGTGTACATTGTATTTAGCGAAATTTCTGAATATTCATTTTATTCAATGAATCGTTTCAATTGCGATTATTACGTTCCCTCACCGAACGGATTAAGTTGCGGTCGTTAAAGTCATCGTGAAACTGTTTTCTTCAACGAGAAGCATAATTGCCGGGTCGAAACGATTTCACGAAATCACGAGGATCTTGTTTCGAGCTGGTTGTTCAGCGATCCCACAGCGATTGGTAGCACTGGTACAAAATTTACAGCACCGCCGGTTCCGGCTAAGCGTGTCCGTTACGATCTACAAAATCACGTGTAGTTATAGTTACGCCGATTCTGATGCAAATGAAGAGAGGCCGTCCACTCGTCTCCTGATAAAGTAGTTTGTCCCGTTCGCCGACTGTTCCGGTATAAATTATCTAACACGCTCTCGTCTTGCAGCGATAAGCACGCATTGCTAACCGGTATAATCACCAGATGCGCCTAAAAGTATTTCGGTAATACCCTTAAAAATTAAATTTGTGATTGCGGCGCAAGGTTCGATCATTATTAAAATTTTTATGAAATTTTTATTATTTATTCCTGCTTAATGGGTTTCCAGAGTTTTAAGGGTATTTGAAATTTTTTTTTGATCGAAATTGTAATAAAGATTAAATTTGTGATTTCGGCGCTAGGTTCGATCATTATTAAAATTTTAATGATCGAACCTTGGGCCGAAATCACAAATTTAATTTTTATTACAATTTCAATCCAGAAAAATTTTCAAATACCCTTAAAAATCTTGAAACCCATTAAGCAGAAATAAATAATAAAAATTTCATCTATATATATGTGCTTACTTTTATTGATAACGCACGAAAACCTTCGTCCAGAATATAATGCAATTTTGTTTTTCACTTAACAGCAAAATAGATGAGATTTGATCGAGCCGCAAATTATTCGATCGCACGGATTAAACAATTTTCGCAGCGACAACGCCGACAAGTTTACCGCAAAAAGCAGCTCGTAAAGACTTTATAAAAAGCTCAATCTTCGCAAGTTCGTTCGAATTTTCCCCGGCAACGGTAAATTGCGATACGATCGGTCGGAACGCATTTATAAGCGCGCAATTTTACCGAACGAAATAGCAGCCCCGGGGATCGAACACGGCTTCGCGGATCACCACCGTGTGTTTATCGAATAATCGCGTGTCCGGACTACGCGCGATGACCGTAGCCAGATAAACGGGGGCCGCGAGTAATTTTTAATTTTTCATTTTCCTGTTTCCCAAATGGGGCGGACACGGCGTGCGACGCGACGCGCCGATCGCCGATCTCCGCGATTTAACGCTCGGTTCCCGGAATATATAACAACGGCGGAACAAAAAAAGACGGAAAAATAAACGAGCTCTGAAACGGAAAAAAGAGTGACAAATCGGATGGCGCGCGTTCAACTTTCCCCGTGCGTTTATCTCGGATATTTGCGCTAGCATTTACGCTGGCCTCGCCCAGGGGAAACTGCCCCTAGTTTATTCACACCGGAGCCTGATTATTTGAACTCGATTCGACTCTTTCTCTCGTTCACCTATCGCCACGGGCGTTTGCTTATGGGAATTCGCACGTGCTCGCGATCGTTTACCGATCCCCCGGTGTTCACCCCCTACAGTTCTTTCCGATTCTTCATCCGATGAAATTTTGAGTTTATGCTCGGCTCATGGGACCTGCCAAAATCGCGGCTTTTAACATTATTTAATATTATTAACAAATTTCGATTCGTTAAAGAGAATTGCTCTCTGAATTTCCCAGGGCCTAGATTAATTAATTTATCTATCGGTCTCCACGATGTCTACAATATATGTAAAAAAAAAACGTGCACGTTATCAGGGAGCCTTTTCTCCGCCATTCGTTTCCCCGCTGATACGAATAATGATTATTTAATATTATTAAGAAATTTCGATTCGTTAAAGAATTGCTCTCTGAATTTCCCAGGGCCTAGATTAATTAATTAATCTATCGGTCTCTACGTTGTCTGCAATATATGTAAAAAAAACAGTGAACGTTATTCGGGAGCCTTGTCTCCGTCATTCGTTTCCCCTCTGATACTAAGTTACACGCTTTTACCATCATTCACTTCCATTCGTTCAGCCATACCAAATCTCGTTATCCCATTCTCCGGTGTTCGTTCCCGTTTCCGCTTTCGTGGGAAATTACGTCGGTTGTAATATCAAATGCACGGCTTATCCTTCCGGAAGTTCGAGCTTCTCTTTGTATTTTCATATGATACAATTCCCGTTGCCCTATCGTCGTCGGCGGCGTCGTAGTCGCCGTTCCTCCTATCTTCTTTCGCTCTTTTTCTGTTTTCAGTTGGTTGCACGGCAATCCAATTACCAGATGAAACTCGCGCGAAGGAACGGCGCGAGAGGGCCGTATGATAATGTTATCAACCAGCATGGGAAGAGTCGTAGTAGCATGGATTGTTTTCTGCGCGAACATTATAATGATTAATACAAGCGAAGCTACTTCGCGTCGAGACGCTGAATCGACCCGGTTGAAACCGATGACGCAACACTTCGCATCATTCGTCCCCGGTCGACCGAAGATGCTGGATCATTGACGGTGAGAGTTATCGGTCGGTTGCGAGAATCACGCGACAATGAAAGACATTTCTATGGCGACAACTCGAATGGAAAATGAGAATGTTGTATAACGCTTCGTCGAAACCAATGGTATCCTTACCTTTCTCAACACGAGTTTAATTGTGCTCGCTTTTATGCGGAGACCGTGAATAGGCTGCGGAGTTTATTTATAATGAAGTGCTTGTAGCCAGCACGTGTTTATAAATCTTAAATAATTTTTCACTTAGCAAGTAAGTTTGCTCTAAACCGCTGTTTGTTTTTTTTTTTTCCTTTTTATTTTTGTTTTTTTTTTAAACGAAATTAACTGGAACTATATAATTTAATACAGTGGTTTAATTTTTACAGAAGCAATAATATATTGCTATAGCGAAATCTACTTATGGATTAATTAATCCAATGAATCGCATTATTGCAACAATTTTAAAATGCAACTATGCAGAATTACATAATAATACCTATTGACTGTACCAGTATTATTTTGGTTTATAGTCTATAATAAATAATAATAATATTTCTTGATAATGGCCTTAAACTAGTTGAAAAAAAGTTATAGTTATTTGCAAAATTGCTTAATTAGTAAAACAGGATCGAATCTTATGAAACATCAATTTAGTTATTTACAAGTTGTCGATCAACATAAAGGAAACAGTCGATAACGAAGTTTATTTAAAACACATTATTTTGAATAAAGCTAACCAGTCAATAAAAGATTTTCGCAGCCTACGAGACATTGAATTGTCTCGAGTTTTCACGAGGGCCGTTGCGAAAAATCTATTTGCCACGAGGCGAGCCAGCCGATAAGTGGGAAATTTCCGCGGTGCAATAAATTTTCACGGCTCGCATTATTCGCGTAGCTGGCCAAACGGGCCCGCAAACCGTCGACGTTGAAGCGATCGAGCGATTTCGCGCACTCAATCATTCTTCGGGACGCGGCTCGGCGCGACGTCCTCTTTCCGGGCCATCGAAACCCAATAAAGGGAAAAGAGGAGAGAGTTGATCAGCGTGAGTGGAAAGTTCGTTACCAGGACGATAACCATATTCGAATCCGTCCTAAACACCGGGGATCTATTCTCTGGGACCGGTGCGAAATGAACAAACGATACGGTTACCGTCCACTAACGAGAGGATTTTCGCCAGTCAGGGGAAACAGTTACCAACGTTCCCAGGAATTAACCACGGTAATCGTCGTCACGGAGACCGCCGGAGAGCGTAGTCCTCGAAATTTCCATAGTGCACGGATCCTGGATGATCGCCGTCTCCAACGGAACTATTCTCCTCCCACACCCAGGAAAAATTTAATGAAAGTGCGCTCGAATGAACCCATTCCTTGCGACCAATGCTATTCGAAACAATTTTTCCCCACTGAATTCTTCCCTGTCTAATGAATTCCTGAACCCGCGAGATCGCATTCGTTTGTCCAGCATTTTTATGAAATTTTTTTTATCGATTTTTCCCGCACGATTTAACTTTTATGTCAACGAATTCACAAATTCCGCCGCGTTCCATCAATACAAGTTCGAATTTATTGTTGGAATGCGAACTGCTTTTAGGAAATTTTTATGCCGAGGTATATACCCGGCAGTTTTATTTTTATTTCATCGAAATTCCTCTTCATTCAATGGATTCTTAGAATTCGTGTCAATGTATTTTTATTAAATTTTTATTTCGGTCTGCTGTGCTTTTGAAATATTTTTATTTCGCCGACCGCCTCTCTGTGTTCTATGAATTCGTAATTATTGGGCCACATTGTGCACCGGGATATTTTTATTAAATTTTTCTATCGAAACGCTATGCTAATTAATTGCGACTCGATCGAATAGCTTTGTACTCGATGAATTTCGGAATATTCATCGTCAAGGTAATCCCGTTGAATTTTGTTTAAAGGTGCCGTGCTATTACAATGTTTACTTCGCAGTGTCGAAGTCGTCCCGTTTAATTAAATTTGTCTCGAGAAACTACACCATTTTACCACGTTTTTATTTTACTTCACCGAACGCATTCAAAGGGATTGCAAAAAATTGGCGTAACTTTGAGTTTCCGCGGAATTCGTTAGTATTTAATGAACGTGGTAGTAAGTGCTTATAATTCATGTTATTTTAAGCTGCTTACCGACTCTGCTTGATGCAACGTAGCTTCAGTCGCACACTAATAGACTCCGTGACCCTGTAAACAAAATAATCGGTCGAAATCAATTTCTATGTACCTGAACGTATTTTGAGAGCGAGGGCAGGATTTCAAAAAACAAAATCCAAATCCTTATATGGAGTAATAAATCCATTAAATGGCATCATTGCTGGTTTTAACATATTTTATAAAAATATTGATTTTTTTTAATGGCACGTTAATTTTTTAATTAAAGCACGGACATCGGTCCGTATAAAATAAATAATATTCATCTCGCATCAATTTTCAATCATCGAACAATCAACTTTTTTTATACGAAATATACAGATTTCTTTAATATCTTATGATCATTACCGAAAATAATTCATACGCGATCAAATCAATTCGTTCGACCGTCTAATAAATCCATAAAATTCACCTGTGAATAAACCGAGTTGATTGACGGCGCTTCGCGCGAATGTTTGCTTTATTACTCACGCGACGAAACATTTTATTTAATTGTAGAGTCCAGCAGCGAAGCGTAGCCGAATTTCGTGAATAATTATTCCAGGGAAAATTCTAATTGTGTCTCGTTACAGGTGTATAGTGATTTTAATTGTTCCGTCGGAAAGAACGGAAGAGAAAATCAGAGTGGCGAAGTGCAGCTTGTCCATACGCGGAGACCATGCGATTTTCGTACTCGATCGTCGTATTAGCTCGTTGAACAGCGAACGGCCGAGTTGAACCGCGACGTTCAAGCGGACGAGGCTCGCAAGAAACGGGACTTAATTACTCTCCATCCTGCCGGTAAATTCAACGGTAACACAATTACGAATTCACCGCCACGGGATATATCTTTCTTCCCTCGAAAATTCACTCGTTAGCCGTGCAGAGGGGCCAACGCGGTGTATATGTATACATACGCGTGGACGCGGCCGCGCCGTTCGCTTTTGCTCGTTTTGCCAAGCGCGTATGTTGAATCTGTAGCCGGAGGGTCGTTATCCGGCCCGGCCGTGGCCATCGGGGGCAACATTTATCCGAGGACTAACTGACTAATTTTATTAATCTCGAGCATCGAGCATCGTCCGAGGATGAACAAAAAAAAGAGACATGTCCGTTCAACCCCTCTCGTCTCGTTTCCTCGACGTTTCTCACCTGCTCCATTTTTATTCGCGATTTTCCAACCGGAAATTATATTCCTAATTTTCCAATTCTACGCGGTCATTAGCTGCACACGTCACTTAACCACAGGGGAACTGTTTCAACCTTTTAGTTCACTCACCAAATACATGTTATTATTATTATTATTATTACAATAAAAGAAAAAAAGATAGAAGACTATTCGTCTAATAACAAAGAACTATTTCAACCTTTTAGTTCACTCACGAAAGAAATGTTATTATTCTTATTTTATATTATAGACGGATTCAAGCCTTTTTACATAAATGTTTACAATAAAAAAAGAGAAAGATACAAGAATACTTGTCTTATAAAAAGAAGGGACATGTACAAAAATAAAAAAATTATAATAATGGTACAATCGATCATTTGAAAATTTTGTAAACATTCAATGAAAAAAATCAATACGATTATATATAGAACTCTAGGTTCATTGTATTTAATATATAATACATTGTATTTAATAAATATGGTTGGAAAAGTTTAAGCTAGAGGAGAAACGAATTCTTAAATCCTTTACATCGTTTATTGAGGAGAGAATACGGTTAATCAAATAATCTTGAGGTAAATGTTAATATTATAATAATATAGAACAGTAATGTATATTACTAATTCTGTAATTATCATCTTATTCGAATAACCTTGTCGTGTACGTTACAGAGGCTGGCCAACCAAGTCCGCGATATAATTTCAATAATGTAACACGAGCTCGCGCTAATTCGAAGATTATTAATTAAATCAATATTTAATGGAAACCCTGAAGAACTCTCCGTTGGGAACGTAACAGACACTATTCCCCGTTCTGAAAATCACTCTCTGTATTCGAGATGAAGCGAGTCCACGGTCGACGTGCTGGCTCCATTGATTCTTCATTAACGTATTCTCGAATGCAGTCTCTTACGGTGGTGTCGAACTTATAAAACTTTGATCCGCTAATGAACCGTGGAAGGGGCATTGTAGTTCGTAATCCGACGGAACAGTGTTCAAATACTATACTAATTGCGAGCCTTGTGAAATCTGGTAATTGGATTCCTGCCCCTTCTTTAAACGTTCAATGTTACACTTGCTTGGATCGCTCTTTCGAACCGTCTTAATCTCATTGATTTATCTTATTCAAGTTAGAGAACAAAAAAAAAATCAACGATTTCTCACAGTTTCTCTTCGTTCAATGTCGATGCGTTTATTGTTAGTTAATTGGGATACGTGGCTGAAAGAATTACAAATTTTATGTGTTTCATCATTTTTATATATTGTATTATATTATTTTTTTTCGGATCACAAACAAAAGAAAAATCTACCGAAATTTTAAAGCTTCGAGAACTCTATTGAGAACTCTATTCAGAAAGATCCTTTACTGCCAAGCTACACCTCTATACACATCTTTGACAATTTTAGATTTCACGTGTTTCATCATTTTTATACATGATACATTATACATGACCATTTTGATACATTTTTTATACAATATTGCATTACATTCTTTTTTTCCCATCACAACCAAACGAAAAGTCTACGCACACCTTTGTCATCATTGCACAGATAGCTCTCGCAAGCTCTCCGAAGCTCCCTAGGGCAAAAACAATCAAAACACAAAAACATGGGTGGCATTCAGCATGACCCAAATCGCTGCATTCGGAGGCTCGCGAATAAACAGCCTTTGTTCGCATTTACGGTTAGCAAGTGCAGGATACTCGAGCGTTAAAAATTAATTAAAAGCGCGGATCGAGCACCGCGAACAATGAGTAAACGCATTGTATTCAGCGTCGAAGTGGCCCTGCAACCGTCACGAGAGAGAGAGAGTATCTCGCTGACAAAAGTTTGCCAGCCATTGGCGGAGGAACGAGCCACTTTAATTTCGCGAACGGTGGAAGAGCGTCCATCGCGGCCCGAAGAAAATGTTCTCGATTCCGCGCGTCTCGCTGCCGGAGACAAAGGCAAAAACAGAGAGCCGAAAAAAAAGAAAAGTGGAGGGAGAACGGAATCGGAAGAAGAGGCGAGGGAGGTCGCGGAGAAATTTTAATTTTCTCGAGAAATATGCCGGAAACAAAGGGGCCGGTCACAATTAGCGAAACAACGCGTGCAAGGAATGTCAGCCGGGGGCGGTTTCATCCCTGCCCGCCCCCAAAGAAAGACGGAGACGTTCTCGAAAGGGTCGGGTTTCCTTTGGCAAAGACGCAAGCGCATACACACCAGCCCAAGCTTTCCAGGATTACTGTCCCGGCTCTCCTTCAGTTTCGACTTTGTCGGCTGCCCATTCACCCCCTTCAACCCCTTCGAACGGGACTTTCCAACCCCTCCGGTGAAACTTCCCTCTGTTTACCTTGACCGAACGTGATTGTTTGCTTTCGCGACTCCTTTACACTCGTGTCTCTCCGTATTTTTTTCGAGACCTGTACACACACGGTTCTCGCTCTCGCCTTCTCTCGCATACGTTCCATTTCGGTTTAGCTCTGTGTCCTTTTTCGCGGCTGCCGGGCGATAAGATTGGAAACAGAAAGGGTGGAGAGAACTGGGTGGAGATTCCACTTCTCGAGTTGTATGCAGCGTGTCTGGCTTGTGATTAGACTGCCGTGTTTGGGGATACTTGTTTATCGGTGTGCGAGAGTTGTAATGAAAAATGCAATTTAATTTTCACTGTATTTACCGACTGATCATTAGTCTGGTCTGGAACGTTTTTTTTTTAATGGCGATGTATCAACGCATTGGCTACCGGCGATTATCTCATCATTTTTCATCTTATTTTTTATATTATAACTGATCAAATTATTATTCAACTGATGAAATTATTTAATTCAACAAGTGGAGGGCTAACTTCTAGGTGGCTTTAAAATGTTGTAGGAGCGAGATTTTGAAAATCTTTTGTATATGTTTAATTGTATTTGTATGTCGATATTATCACATGTTATTATCATCACACATAGAAATACCATCGAACTGGCATCTGAAAAGGCATATGGTCTCAGATGGCTTATACATACATACAAATACAATTAAACATATACAAAAGATTTTCAAAATCTCGCTCCTACAATGTCCGTGCCCCATGGCTCAGTAAAATTAGTGATAACAGCAAGAATACAACGCACCAAAACGTTAACATGAAAATTGATTATATTAGAACGTGAGCTCATAAGTTTATGAAATTCATGCTGTAATAATTCGCACGAATCATTGACTGAAAAGTTGAATATATATTCGTACGCGTCAATCACTGAATTCCCGTTCAGACAACGGAGCAGTCGAACAGCTATCTCCATATGAACGAATGACATCTCTATACGAAAGCTATCTCCGCAATCCTTTTATACGACTGGCATCGGTCGTTTCCTCGATCAATCTGGCCAAAAAATTCATCGCCATCGGAGAGACACGCGAAACCATCGAACGTAAATGAAAGCGAAATAAAGTCCGTTAATTCGCAACGCGGCACGGACTCCGCCCCGACGATCAAAAGCACGGCCGTTAAGCACGGCAAACGGTGTTTACGATGCATCACGTTGCATCGCTGTCTCCGTTTCGGCTCGTACATCAGTCAAGACAGCGAACGAATTTAACGCAACGCGCACCTACTACGCACGGCAATAAACAAACTAAGAATGACGCAGGGGACGTGCGACACGGTTAATTTTACGACCGCCGATTCATTTCGACGATCTCTCCCCCGTTAACGTCCTTTACCCGGGCATTTTTATTGTCGCGGAATAAAACAGTATCCCGCGCGACGATTAATCGCGATTTCGCGTGTTCCGCGGAAACTACCAGTTTTTCGGCTTCCTACTTTTTTGGGCGTTTTGATAAGCGTCCTCTCTGCTTCATCGCGGAAAATCATATCGACGAAATGTTCAGTTTTAAATGCTCGTGTACTAATCTTTATTTGTTCAGTCCGTATCGCTGAACGTTTAGACAGTAATGTAGATTTTTACGAGCTGCTCGACCGCGTTGGCAACTTCCTGCAGCGTTGCAAGATTAATGTTGGTACAAGAGGTAAATAATATAAATCAGTTTAAATTGAAATACTTCTCGATCGAAACTGTGATAATATTAAATTTTGTGTTTCGGCACACGGTTCGATAAATCAGATTCTACCGAAAGTTTTGGTTTTTCATTTTATCTTCACGTTGCAGAAATTAATTAATTTTATTTTAAAATTTGTTACGAATACCGTGAATGTGGATGTTTCTCTTTTTTTTACAATTTTTGGTTATCTTTTCTTTCCTTATTTTTTTCTATATATAAATTTACTTCAGTCATATGTATGACATGTATATCATTGATAATAATTTTTCAGTTACGTCGTTCAAATTTGCCTCCAATATATTTTCGAACTTCCACCCCGTTTGATATCGATCAACCAATCATAGAAAAAGTTGTGCCTATAAGATACACTATTTCTCAAGTTGTTAAGTTTATTATTTTATTCCACATGAATAAAATAATAAAATAAAATATATTATAATATTTAAAATAAATTTTATTTAATTATGTATCTGCTATCATGGACGAAAACTTAGTTTTCTATAACTCTTTATTATTTAATTAAAAAAATCTTTTTTTGTTACCACAGCAAGTACGTGTGTTATAATTTCTTTTTCCTGCGATATTTTTACACAGCTATGCCGCAATATATTTTTTTTCAAAATTCATTGAAAACGTATTATTTTTCAGACGCAAAATATGTCTCTCTTGAAGATGATCCATAAAGGGATCGAATCGATGAGTTAAATTAATTTGCAAACTTGCTGATAGTCTATTAATAATCGAACCGTGCGCCGAAACACACAAACTTTAATAAATCAATTTAATTTGTCGACATCCCTTCCTCTCGCTCCCGGACGTTCAGCTCCGCGTTTTGCATGCGGCCGTACCACCCTCCCCGATCAGAGGCCAGCTTTTTCCAGCTCCAGGGGTGTGTTCAACACCCCTTACCCCTGGCTACACATCCCTTCCTCGCCTCCCCGAAACTTTTTACGCGTTTACAGGCCGTGCACGTGTCGGCGCGTGTATTTATCGAACAATGCGAAGGAACAATGCCTCAGCGTGTTACCGGGAGAGTGAAAGTCGCAGGGATGTTTCCACGGTTCGAGCGCTTTTCACCTGTTCCGCTGGAATCTGCGACTCTGCGTGTTTTTTGACTGCGTGACGCTTCTGTGAACCCTTTTATAATTGTTTGAAGACGCCTGCGGAATTAGCTTTGTCCCTTTGCAGCGTTCCGCGCGCGAGTTTCCTATTGTTTTGTTTGCTTTGACGAGAGGGTTTTGTTTTTCGCGTTCGGAATGCGTGAGCCGCGAATTTATTCGAAATCTTCCGTACGAATCTCAGCGTAGAGAACACATCTCGCTGTGTTCAAATATTCACCGAATCCGCGGCAACTTAAAAATGCGCCCGCGACGGGTAACGCAGGAGCTAAATAATAATCAGCCGGCGCTGTGTATTTCGCCGCGAACAGGATCATCTGGCCAAAAAAAAAACAACACCGTGCAGAAATTTCTCCATCCTAACCGAGAAACCGCGGAACAAAATGGAACAAAACGAACAAACAAAAAAAAAAAGAAAACGTTTCGCACCTCTTCCGTGGCAACATTTTCCGCGTGAACTGGTACAATCGCGTGCCGAAAAAGGCAAACAAAGCGACCGAGTCAACAACAAAATTCCGTTCGCATTAAGCCCCGGGGGTTACTGGAAAGTCCCGCGCACACATAAAGGTACGTACACACCGGAATGCGTACATATACATATACTTAGGTACACGGACGTAAATGCAGGCGGAAACGTAGGCGGACCAGGGGTGCAAATTAAAATTGAATAATTCAACGCCGGTGAAACCGACAATTACAACGAAAGGAAACAAAGACGACAAAGGCGGGTAACGAACGCTTGAAAAACGCACTGCGTTCCGCGCGGTCGTGCGGGTGTTACGGAGGGTCAGGGGATGTGGGAGAAAAAGGAGGAAGTCGCGGTTTATTCCACGCGTAAGCATTTAATCACACTTCCGCGTGGCCGTCGAGACTCTCTCCCCTGTCCAACCCCCTTAGCATCCCCTACCGCTCCTTTAGCATCACCCCTATTTTCGAGCTCGTACATCAGACCGAACCGTCCCCTTTTTCTACATTTGCAGCGTCAGGTACACACGTGTACCTACGTGCCATCCCGTTGAATATGCAATGAGAACGCGGCCCGGCGAGGGAACGCCGCGTTTTTCACCAGCCAACTCTTCCAACACCCCTAAACTTCCACCTTCCACGCACTTTTTTCTCCGCACACGCCTCCTCCCCTTCTTTCCACCACCCTCGCGAGAACTCTCTACTCGTGCTTTTCCCCTCTCGTCCGTTACGGGGAAAATCTTTCGGGAGAAGGTGATTCAACGGGGAATGCCCCCGTCGAGACGGGATCAACCCCCTTGATCCGATTCCCGAGACCCCTAGTGCGACCCAGACGAATTAATGAGCTGCCCCCGTGGGTCAGGCTTTAACTTTTATTAGAGCCGTGGTTTTGCGGCTTTGGTGCTATGGTTTTCTGATATCATGGAAGTCAGGTATTTATTTCAAGGAAAAGCGAAATAATTGGCTCGGGGGAGTGTTTCGGGAATGAAGACGATCGAACGGATCAGAATTGAAAAGACCAATAGCGTGCCAAGGTAAATAATTAAAATAAAATGAATTTATGATTTCGACGCACGGTTCGATCATTAGTAACAACAGCAATTTTTTAAATTAATTTAACTCAACGTTTTGATCCCTGTATGGATCTTCTTCAAGAGAGACATTTTTGCGTGTGAAAATTAATACGTTTATACATTGAAACAAAAAAGAAATATATTGCGACACAGCTGTGTAAACGTATCTTAGAAGAACAAAATTATAAAATCATATTTGAAGCGGAAAAATAATTATTTAAATAAAAAAGAATAATGAGTTACAATAAAACTGGGCTATGGTGGCAGATACGTGACTGATCGATCGATATCGAAAAAAAGGAAAATTAACAAAAAAATAAATAATTAAATATGTAAATTCTCATAGGAGACGATGTAAAAATAATCTGGCGAAACATCGCTCCAGTGAAAGGGAATGACGATGAGAATTTCGATTGAGTTATCTAGGGGTAACAGCATCCCAGCGTTTAACAGCCCCCAAATAGCCAGTCAATGAGAAAGAAGTGACACAGAACAGGTCGATGAAGGCTGGACAGTAGCCAGAACTTACAAATGCGGCCTCCCTAACTCTGATGAAGTCTTAGAGTCCGGGGATCTCCTCGAGAAAAAGTCTCCAGCGAGGCAACCAATGAGAAGAAGAGGCTATCAGTGGTACTAGACTGATCCTGGCAGTGTGATTCAAGTATGCAGCAATAAGTGTGACCGATTTGCATATCTTAAAATGTAGAATCATCTCATAAAACTACTTGTGTTAATATAATAGATTTATTCGTTTGTTCGTGGAACAATTCAGCCTTGTATCACGTGTCTGCTGTAATCTTATCAATTCCAGTAGAACCTCATCTTCGACGAAAAATGTTTTTTTTTGCAAATGCAATTTTAACTGTTTATATTGTTCACGATCGCCAGTTTTGCAAATTAATATAACTTTTTTCGACGTTTCGGTCTAGTTTAAGACCATTTTCAAGAATATATAATTGCATCTGTAAAAATTAATAAATGTAAATTATATAATTCCGTGATGAAAAATTGAACCCATTTGTTAAACTCAATTTTCTCAAAAACTGTGCGTCTAGGAGAAAAAATAAAACCAGATTCGCGGAATCAGCACGATAAAAACTCTATAAGATCCACCCAACGGTTGTATAGAAACATTTTTGTTATTGGACAGTGTTATTCCACAGTAAATACACGGACGCACCAGTGAGAAGACGAGGAAAAAAAATTTCCTTGGAACACCGTCTGACGAGGTAGCACTCAGCCCCACTTTTCCTCTCGATCCGAAAGTCTTCGAGAGCCACGCTTCGAGTGTAGTTTCGCGCGGTTCCGTCGGAGTTCGCACGCTGGATGCAATTTCTTCTGCAGGAAGCGGTCGCTGTTCACCGGCGGAAACCGAAGGGAAATGCATCTCAGAGCGTCGAGAACGTGAGGAATTCCGGGGTCGGTCGAGCCACTTTATGACCACAACTGACCGACGAAATTTTCACGGACCCGAAACGATCCTTCTCGCCGTCGTGCAACCGAACGGAAGTCGCCGTCGAACCAAGTTTCACCGGTGAAACGCCGGCCACAGCCACTTCCGGCCAGGCCATTGAAACGCAATCGACTTTTCCAACCGAGGAAGAATCGCGAGAACGCGCGAAACGAAACGGCCGCGGCGCGTTGAATTACAACGCGAGGCGAAAAGCTTCTTTTAGGGGCCGCCGCTGTTCGAGCTAATTCGAATTTATGACCAGATACCGAGCGGAATTTTCCGTTGCGAAACGACCGGACCCCCGCTCGATAAACGGAGACCGTACGAATCTAGCCGGAAACTTTTCTGCCTATGTATTCTCCAATGGCTATATATTATTATTATTATTTATTATATACTGGCTCAAGCCCTTTTTACATAAGTATTTACAAAGAAAAGAAAAAAAAAGAGAAAGATATAAGACTACTTAAAAAACAAACTAATACGTTTATATGAGGAATATTTTATTTATGTCGGTTTTGCTTGAAACTTGGTCTTAATGCTCTTTGATATAATTAATTAATCAAACACCTATTTCGACATTTTAAAAAATTCAATCCCTAAGAGGGTGAAAAGGGGATGCAATGTTTGTATGAGGAATATATTATTCGTGGTCTGATTTACATCATACTTTGGTCGTAATGCTCATTGATACAATCTGAACGGGGTGAATGAGGGATTAAAAAGTTTTGATTATTAATTAAATTAAAAATGATATTATTCTTCTTTGCAGATAATGGTTCTAGGTTCATTGTAGTTATTATTGCGGAATAATCATGATTAAAGTGCGCGTCTAGAGAAGAGTATATTGTCAACAATAAAGTAGAATTTTATTTAAAAAAAGAAATAAGTAACGTGCATATTTCGCAGAGAGCCTGCACGAAGGGATTTATGAATTATAATAGAAACTTCAACTACGAGAACTATATCCCTCTTAAAAATGAAGGACAGTAAATAAAGGTTCGATCGCACTGAATTCCACCCTCTCCAGGGGTCGTCCATAAAAATGCGAATTTCCACGGTTCGTGTTCGAGCATTATCGATGACTATCGCTCGGTTAGGACTGGTAGAGGCGAAGCGCGCTCGAGGACTAAAGCAAGTAAAATACAGCGAGCAACGGCATTAAACAGGAGAGACAGAAGGTAGCGAAACGGATCGTGAGAGGGTGAGGAGAAACATATCGCCATTAGGGAATAACTATTTATCGGTAACGGCGGCGCATGACGCTTACGTTTCGCAGCTAATCCCTGTATGGGCTTTCGACGTCTCTCGTCTTCGTCGTTATCATCGTTGTAGCCGCTCGTGTCGGTCTCGTTGTCTGCTCCCGCCGACCATTTATCATGCCATCTGGGCCCTCCATTTCGGATAATGTCGGAACGGTCGCGTTTGCGGCTGCTCCGAAACCGTTTTCGGTATATGTACGTGGGGCGGCGAGAGCCCCGAAGCGACTAATTTTTCCACTGCCGTCCCTGACACGTTCTAAACAGTCCTGTGTTCTCCCACGAACGTCCTCGGCCCTGTCCGTTGGTCGCCTCTCTTTTTTTTTGTCCGACAGAATTTCTATTCCCAGAAATTTCCAGAACCAACTTTTAGTTTTTTTTTACGGGAACATTTTCACCGTGTTCGACAGTTCGACATGGTCCGGAATGATAATTGTTAACAGCAGAAAATTGCGAACTGAATTTTGAACGGATACTGGATTTCGTTTTTATACGCGCTGTGGTATGTTCGTCATCGTGTGCTCAGTGAGTTCGACAGGTTTGCTCGCAAACAATATCGAACAATTGTATACGAGTAAACTGTATAAAAAGGCATCGATAAAGTATGGTCGTACCTTTGAATGATTCTACGTCGATCCTATATGAAATCGACTTTGTTCGAATCATG
>CM052333.1:4565637-4576306 GCA_028455615.1 Lasioglossum zephyrum
GCCTATGCTAGCTGAACAAACAGGGACATTCTCATCCCAATAACAGAAAGCCACTCTTTTCAGCGAACAGTACATACCCGAGGTAGAACATTCTGCAGAGACCCGCGAATAATTACACGAGCACACAATTTCCGGTTTACAGTTTCACGTTGCAGCTGCTGCGCCCGATAATCCACGCAAAGATTAAGGAAAAATGTTCAGTCGGAAGTATCTAGCCGAGTCCGGGTGCAGCCGAGTAATATCCATGCTCGCAAGCGACCGTGTTAATCGGCGTTGTTACTTATTCTCACCCCGGTGTCTCGGGGCGAAGGAAAAGTCGACGACTCCTTTCCCAACCCCGTGGAAGAACGAGAAAAGCTTAGAGACTTCTAAGTTCGCGCTAGACCGAACTCTAGACGTTGACTTTTTAAATTAAGAACTGAAATTTTCAGGTGTTTCTCTTCGTGAGCATTTCTTTTATATTCTTTTACCTGGCAGCAATTGTTGCGATCATTATTGTATTCGTACATTGAGAAATTTTTTTAATCAAAGTCGTATAACGGATTTCTGCGAACGCACTCTCGATAGAGCGGCTCGTTGATGATTTAAAATAAAAACTGAATTTTTTCGGTGTTTCTCTTCTCTATTATTTTTTCATCTGTCAGCAATTGTTGATATCATTATTGTAGCTGTATATTGATAAAGATTAAAAATCGTATGACGGATTTCTGTGAACGCAGTCTCGACAGAGCGGCTCGTTGAAGGTTCTCTTTTTATTTTTTTATTTTATTTTATATTATTATTGTATCCGTACCTTGAGAAATATTAAAAGTCGTATGAAGGATTTCTGCGAACGCAGTCTCGATAGAGCGGCTCGTTGAAGGTTCTCTTTTTATTTTTTTATTATATTTTATTTTATATTATTATTGTATCCCTACATTAAAAAAGATTAAAGTCGTATGACGAATTTCTGCGAACGCATTCTCGATAGAGCGGCTCGTCAGCGCGGAAAGAATTTATTTCTCCGCAATATAGCGGACGGTCTGCATTTCCGGTGAGAACGGGAACCGCGAGGACCGCGGAACGGAGGTCGTAGTCTGCACAGCATCGACGACCAACGACCACAACCACGACCACGTCGACGCGACGGTAGAACGACTTGCGGCGGAGTTCCGTGAAGAAACTTTAATTTCTTACGAGTTCGCGAAAGTCTTAGCTGCCGCGCCGCCCAGTCCTCACCACCTGCCGGGGGAAAATGCAGACGAAACCGAAAAGTTTCCGAAAGCCGGTGCATATATATAAACGGTACCTCAGCACACGGTGATACCGAAGTAATGTCGCCGCATTTATCGGCAAACCAGCCGCGACACTAAGTAACAGGATGAGCTTGATGAACAGCTCGCTCGCGGATTTCGTGAATTTATCACGCGGCATGATTAACACTTTTCCCATCGGAAACTTGCTAAGCTCCGAGACGCGCCTAAACTCTACGAATCTCGGGAAAAATTCATACAATCTTGTATCTCGGATACGGTATACATGATACAGTAAAGATTCGAATAGTGTCCCGTTTTGGGGGTCCCGATTCCTGTCCAGGCCTACTGCGGCGACTATTGTTGTCGGTTCTTCAAATATCTTAATTTTTATTATTTTTTCATGGGACTTTTAAGAACGTGTTTCTGGCATTTTTTTATTAAAACAATACCAAACACGGTATAATTTCAATTGTATTTAGTGGTTTAATCGAGTGTGAAAGTTTCTGTGTTCTCGCAACGTGTATTGTCAATTAAAAATGTTTTATTTTTCATTACTTCTTGGCTTCATTGACTTTATGGTGTGACTGTAAGATATGGAAGAGGATAGCGAGTGAAAAGGAAAGAAAAACTGTATTGTATACTCTGTTCTTTAAAATACCAATGCAAAATGAAAAATTGTGAGAACGCTTTAAACTGTTGCTCTATTGTAGTCTCGCTCTATATATATATATAAATCAGAAAAGCAAGGAAGATTGCGATTCCTGTCCACTCCAAAGAACCACCCCCTGGACAACAATCAAGGGATTACTGTAGTTCAGTGTTTTTGCACTGTTTATATCGAAATTAGAACAAATTCAATTTTACACCCGAACGATTTTATGATTCAACCCGCTATATCCGTATTTTAAATGGCCATCGAGTGAATGAATAGGGTTACATGAAAAGAACCGCTTCCCAACGATAATTCCCGTAAGAAAAGCGAAGCGTCTCGGCTCGATTCGACCGTAAACGAGAAAAAATCGAGAGAAGAGAGACAAATCGCGGCGCAACGGGTTAACCTGGCATGCACTGCGAATGAACATCGCCCTCTCCCCCTCTCGCAATTACGGGTTGTATCGCGTAGCAGTCCGCAGGAAAAACCGCGTTACTTACGGGATTAACCGATACCGTTCCGTTCATTCAGCCCGATAAAATCGGAAATACACGATCGCGGCCGCGCCGAGGGATACGGTCGGGGCTTAACAAAAGCGTCCGGGGGGTGTACATTTCGAAAGATTAGCAACAAAGAGGTCCTTTGTCAGAAGTCTCCCGGTTAAACGGGTATATTTTTCCCTTCTTTCTCTCGCGCCGCTTCCATATCGAATCACGCGCACTCCCCTCGTTCAAATTCCAAAGTGATTATAATTTTAAATGTTATTCCAGTTATCGATCATAAGAATTGTTAAAAACAAAAGATGTATTAATGTTCTTGGTGCAACGGTTCGATCAAGAATATACTTTAAAGCAATTTTGCTAGTTTGATTAAACTAATATGAATCTTTCTCAAGAAAGAAGAAAACTATGTGTGTAAATTTTAATAGAAAATTCAGTATTATTGTAATTAACAACGGATTTAAATACAACGTCTAAAGACAGTAATAAATTACTAACTTGCTTTATGAAAATTTTAAAAACATCTGGAAATTGGAGGTTCTTGAATTTATTTGAAGCAACATTGTCCTTTGCAAAAATGTCGTCCGCGGCTTTGTTAAGGAGTTATTAACGAAAAACATAGACGTGCCAATACGCGTCTAGGTCGCGCTCTGATTGGTCTGTGTTTTTCGTTTATAACTCTTGAACAAAGCCACGGATGCAATTTTTGCAAAGGGAAATGTTGCTTGAAATTTTCTCAAGAATCTCCAATTTCCGGATGTTGAAGGAATTTTGAAGAATATAAATATAGTCTTTCAAAAGAAATTATCAACTAGATACATAATTTACGTGATCTGGATCACGTCTTTCGCGCAAAGCGAAAGAAGAGTGAATCCGATTGAACGGGTTTATTAGATCGTCGACAGTCCTTGTTTCCGTGTGCCACGTTGCTTTGTGTTCCGAGTGCGATATACACACAGCAGAGCACGCGAAGCGAATAATTAGACAGAACCGGAGAAAATGTTTTGTGTGATGAGCGAGAGGATGTTTCATAGCTCGTTGCTCGATGCTTTGAAAACTAGCACGAATACACTTCTCTGTACGAGTCTCGATCGATCCGATATCAGTCCTCTGACTCGTTGTCAGATCACTCGACTGTTCCCGGGGTTAATTAGCGACTACGCCAACTATATGGGTTCATTTAGTCCTTGTGTACTGTTCAAGTAGGAATAACTAGTTTGCAGAACTACACAGTGGGGTGACCGGTTCTCTCTACGAGGATGAGGCGGCTAAAGGTTCGTTCGCACTGGCGAGAAAAGTCCACCGACGAAATATTCGATCAAAAATACACTGGAATATTTTCCAGCCGAGTAATCAATATCGGTGATTATTTATGCAGCGGAATATTTCTTAGAGGAAAGACACGATCGGAACGAACTGATGTAGACGCACCAGCAGAAAAATGAGGCTGCAGCGACGACGTCAGCCCTGACAAAATGAGCCGAGGCTGTTCTTTCAGAGTGTCGCGTTTGATTGATTATGGTAGTCACCCACACGAAACTTCGCACACTCTATCTTCCAGCCAGTGTTGAACTTCGGATGAAGCGTGAAGAAGTTAAACTAGCGAGACGAGTTACTTGGATGTCTTTCCTATTGCCAAACATTTGCGAAGTCTGGTGAACACGGGACTAAACCGTGATACCGTCACTGTGTACAGTCGTCTGCTTCGAGCCGAGTTCTCCAAGTAATATGCAAATATACCGAACCTTTCTCCTATCAATATTATTTTATAATCACGAAAAAATTATCGAAAAAACGAGAAGATGAAAGCAAATAGTTCAGTTGAAAAAAGGCGTCTAGCTGGGAAATATTCCGAACTTAATGAAATTTTGATACGTTATTTAGGGGTGCTCTGGGGTGTCGAATTTGTATATTGAATCACCAAAACAAGGTAATAAAAATTACCTTGAGACACCCCAGAGCACCCCTAAATAATTTGTCAAAATTTCATTAACTTAGGAATATTTTCCAGGTAAAAGTGCCTGGACCAAAAGTGCATTTTATGCACTTCCAACAAAAATAAAACGCGAAGAATCTCCGAAAAATGTACAGTTGACTTGTACCATACCTGGGAAACTGGCTGGGTAATAAAAACTGGTTGGAAGCATGGGTAACGCAACGATGCAGTCTGAAACAGCCTAATAGACCGAGCGTCGGCGCTTCGTTTCGTTTAGGATGCAATCGCGGACCGTTGCAACTGCAAATTTTCCCACGGGGGAATTCCTCTCGCAGTATATTCGATACGTAAAAGGAATCGAACCGAAGAAGAAGAAGTAGGAGCAAAAAAGGAAGAAGGGCGGAGATCTTCCCTTCAGGAAGAAGAGTCAACTCGCGAGAAGTGGAAAGCACCTCGCGAGTGCATCATCGCGCTTGCATTGAGAATCAACTCGGAGGAAGTTCGAGAATATTTCCTCCGTCGTGTCGTTCCATCTTCCCTCAAAGGCCAGCCACACCCTGTCCCGTTCTCGTCCCTTGCAATTTGCTCTGCCACCCCCTACCGATCCGACGTGGTCCTCTTTTTTCTCCTCCCCCCCTCCACCCTCTCTCTCTCACCGCTCCTAGACGCGCCACTTTGCGCGACGCGTGTCAGGTGCAAATTGCATCAGCCAGAAATGCATCCCTCGGCTCCCCGAAAAATCGTTTTGATCAAGACAAGAACGGCACTGACGCGAACCGGTGCGAACATTATTCGACAAGATTACGCTGTTCAATCAATTTTTATCTCCCCCGATTCCTGACCTCCGCTGCCAATTTCCTTAAAAATTCGGCAAACAGTGAATCTTGAAACCTTCGGGAACTCAGCACCAGACTCTACAGAAAATTCCCAAATTTCCGAGCAGCTTTATGAAACTCCAGACTTGTTTGTAGACCATTCAAGCACCGCCATGATTTTTTCTACGTCTCTAGAAAATTCTTTGCAAATTTGTTCATAGAGAAATTATTTTTCTACGCAGCATTTCAACGAGCATTTTATTAAATTATTGAATATCCCCACCACAGTGTAATTAATTTACTCAGAGTATCTAAAAAATTCTTTGCAAATTTGTTCATAGAAAAATTATTTTTCTACGCAGCATTTCAACGAGCATTTTCTAAATTATTGAATATTCCCACCACAGTGTAATTAATTTACTCAGTCTCTAGAAAATTCTTTGCAAATTTGTTCATAGAGAAATTATTTTTCTACGCAGAAGTTCAATGAGCATTTTCTAAATTATTGAATATTCCCACCATAGTGTAATTAATTTACTCAGAATTGTGAGGAATCCATAAAATAGTCGCTGCGTGCAGTCCCAAGCGAAAATGCGAGGCCGCAGAGCAGCGTTTCTTTAATTTTAGGAAATTGCATCAGGCTTTGCCCGCAACGAAGCAGCCTAATACATTTCAGGCTAGCAACTTTGTGCGCGTTCGCGGTATTTTTACAGCGGCGCTGCCGTCTAAATTGCACGCAATAATGGCCAGCTGCCATAGTCTTTCCCTTAATGAACAATCTAAATCAACTGTCAAGCCGGCTGGTATAATAACACCGCGTATCCGAAGATTTATTCGCTGCCATTAATCGGCGGGTTTACGTTGTAAACGGATGAAACTCCATACGGGAATGTTTATTCGGGAGCTGCACGCGAATTTTCACTTTCGTTCGGCGCGCGGTGTTAACGAGTGTTACACACTCGCGTTCTACGGATCCTCCTGGCAATAAAATCGCGCTGTTCGTTTCGAGTAAATTATTCGTCGACGCGTTAACGTTCGACGGACATGTAACGCAGAGAAAATACACCGGCGTGCAAAATTAAAGGAGCGGTCAATTTTCGTTGGAAAACTCCATATTCGAATTGTTATAACTTTGTGGGAAAAAAACACCGCGCCAAAAGAACCCCGCATCAATTTTATAGAGGAGCTCTTTTCGGAGCTCAGGACACGACAACGAAGAGTAGGAAGCTCTAATAGAATATGAATAGAAAAAGTTTCATGTTCAATTTTTCTAAAAGCCTCGGAACTCCTAGAAGTTCTAGAGCTGGTAAACAGCTGATAAAATCGGTCTGGATTAACTCTAAACTCGTACAAATTGAATGAATTTTTAAGTGAATCTTATTTGGATCGTGTCCAGACACTTAGCCAAGTGCTCGTTAGTGGAATCTCGTTTCAACCTGACAGCATACTTCTACAACCCCAATGTTAATATTTTCCTAGCCGAAGGAAGAAGAATTACCTTTCAGAAAAATCATTGTTAAACATTGGGCTAGATTCAGCGATATCGAGATTCCTAGGATTAAGCCAGAGAATCGGGAAGTTAGAGAAGACACGTTTCTCCCCGAGTTAACCATCGGTTGGCTGAATCTGGTCCGGCGTTACACTCGTAAAAGATTTATTAGCATTTATTAACGACCTAATTTGCCGAGACTTCGGAGCCGCATTAACATCAGCCACCATGTTAATCCGAGCTTTATTATTCTCCATCTTGG
The DNA here is from genome assembly GCA_028455615.1 of Lasioglossum zephyrum. Taxonomy (NCBI): domain Eukaryota; kingdom Metazoa; phylum Arthropoda; class Insecta; order Hymenoptera; family Halictidae; genus Lasioglossum; species Lasioglossum zephyrum. The sequence goes on from CM052333.1 coordinate 4,572,527, forward strand.
TAGCACCGAGCGAGGGTCCCGCGTTTCTTCCGAGGTTTTTCGCGGTCGGTCGCGCGGCTAAGTACAACCATAATCCGGCGCCTTTTATCACGAACGTTTCATTAAACAGTAGCGCGAGACGTTAAAAGGAGGGAAGGAGTCGCGGTGTTACGTCCGCTAATCCCGTATCCACTCCGGTAGCTCGATAGGCGGACAAGGCGCCGACTATGCCCGCGTTTATGCATATTTATGCGAATCCGCCCGGCTCCTTTAACGTCGTTCCGGCTTCTCGAGATTCATAGGGTATCAGTCTTCCACCGAGTCCGCTATTCAACAGGGATATCTCGTCCTTCACCTAACCAAGAATGGATGTTCACAGTACAGTCGCTGGAGTTAGCGAATTTCTCTTTCCTCGCTGAAGAAAATCGATTTATTTTTACAGAATTTTCTAGTCCAATTCCTAAGGCGTGTCTCTGTGAAACCTTAATACTTTGTCCACAAGTATCCCACCGACAGGATTGTTAATAATTGTGCCGTACTAAAACGAAGCTCGAATAAATATCTTATATAAATATATAAATAAAATCTGTCTTATACAAATAAAATCTACATGCTGTACGTTGCTAAGCGAATTCACTTGAGAACAGCTGGACAGATTTGGCGAGTGTACAATAATTTACAATATGGTACAATAATTTACAATATTGTACAAATATTGTACAATAATTTTGGCAAAGGATAAAACATGTACCACTGTAATTGAATATTACCACGTTTTTATTAGTTCGCTTTCTTGTTTGTTTGTTTGTCTGTCTGTTCGGTGACAAATTTTGCAATTGATTTTAAACTGATTCAAAACTGGTTGACAATGCATTATTAAAAATTTTTTTTTAAAGTCTATCCGTTTCGGAGAAAATAACAATTAAATATTTTCAACCTTTCATCCCCCCCCCCCGTGAAACTACGTCATCGCATTCAGCGATCCCCACTCCGTGCGACAACGCTCTCTACTATGCGTGCGCACTCTGACTCGTCCCCACTCCACGGACCCACTTCGCCCCGACGGAGCTCAGTATATGATAGTACGTCGCCGCGCGAGGGTCTATAATTTACAGTAAGCTTATTGAGTATACAAACTATTAATAAAGAGTGTTGAAGTATTAACACAAGACTAAAAAGCAGAAAATAATTATTTAAATAAATTTTTAAAAATACCATACAGATAGTCCTGAAAATTTATGATTGTAAATTTTTAATAGTTAAGTTGTATTTTCTTCAGCGGTTCGTTATTGGCCCAGGAATAAATGTCTCGGGATAAGGCGACTATCTTATCAATGGATAGTGGAGACTAATGGACAGCGGATTTAATTTCTCGCCGAGGCTAACAAACAAGATATTAATCATCGGCTGGGTACTCGGCAGGCAATAAAGACAGCGATTGTTAGACAGCGACGAGACGGGTTAGAGAACATCATCGCCGGAACAGGAATATTAACCGCACCGCGCGTCTCCGTCTCGTATCCGTTACGATCGTCGCGCCAAGGGCGCGTATAATTATCACTAATTGCAGGCCTCCGCGAGCGTCTCGCTAAACCGGGCCGAGCTTTCGCTTTCTCCCACTGCTAATAATCATGAATTACAAGTAATAAATTAAAGCTCGGCTTAATTACGGGCTCGCGTGTCATAGCACCGCCTTCCTACCGCCGATAGGTATGTCCTCTTCCCGCGTAACAATTTCGCGTGCACGAGCAACGTGTGCCCCCGGCGTGGGGCGACGAAGAAAAGAGGGGGCCAGACGTGCGTAAAATCATGGTCGTAAGCCGGCGATCGCTGGCGCCTGGCAAAACGCAGTATAATAAGGAGTATTAACAGGTCTGCTATTACTCGAAGGGGTTCCGAGAAGTCCGGGTGGTCTGGAAGGACTGGCAGAGGATTTCTAAAAGAAATAGTGGATCTCAGGGAACTCTTAAAACTATGTTGATATTTGTACTCGAAAAAATTATAGAAGACTCGTTGTATACCGTTAGATGTTAGAAGATTTATAAAACGATATCAAGAGCTCAAAGAGACCCTAAGGCAACCTAACAAGGATGCCAAAGGATTCATTGGATCCTAAACGTCCCTCGGAGGAATTTCAACTCTCGAGAAGCTCTAAAGGATCCTAACAAGGATTCCAATTAGTTAGGAAGACCTCCAAGGACACACAGAGGATTTGAAACAAGAGACCAATTTTAAGAGTCCAAAGGGATGAATGAGCCTTAAGGGAAGCTCCAAAAGGTGCTTACAAAGATTCCAACTAATCCAGAGTCCTCGAGAAGATTATCCAAAGGATCCGAAAATATCCAATGGACCACGGAGGACATTTTCTAAATGTTTTTCATTTTGTAAAATGCTTGATGAATTTTCAGGGAATTTTTCCACCACCCCGTACAAAGCGTATTCGTTTAAATAACCGACGAGTAATCGTGTGAAATCACGTGCCCGTTACCTCGCACCCCCAAAATTCCGAGACACTTGAATTTCAAGGACCGTTGAGAGTCAGACGAGCGTTGCTATGACGCTTCACGCTGAAAATCGCTTCCAGAATCCAATGTCGAAGTATCTGTGTTCCCTGCCGGAACAAACTGCGCCCTTCGCGGCGTAACCTTGGAATACTTTAATTAAACATCGTGAATTCTGGCTTTTCAAGCTCTGAACAGTGCTCCCTCGTTGAATCCGTGTCTCTCTATGTACCGCCGAATATTCCCGACTGGATAGCATTCGATTTCATTAAAACTGGAGGAATTCGTCATTCGGGATAACGTCTCTTCTTATCGACGGAATTCAGAAAAAGGATCCTTCTTCACGGAGGACAACGCTGCGATAACATTTCAACGATATTTTAACAATTTCACCAGCCAATTTCTAGTTCAACGATAAGTTCTCTCGAATTCCTTGCAATTTCTTTCGAGATCTGCTACCGACGCAGCCAGCAACCTATTCGCCAATTATTTTCTCCGTGTATCGATACCAAAAGCTTGTTTCTTAGCTGAGCAACCCGCCGTTCGCAAATCCGTCTGGTACAAGTGTAACATCGCCGCGAAGATATCTACAGACAGATTAAACGCAGTGATTTCGACGGGTTCCGGTGAATCTTTAACGAGAGTTCCATTCCTGAAGACGATCTTGTCGGATCACGGTAAATACCAGCCCAGGATTTCTCGACGTGTTCCTACAGTGTGCAACGACCTCGAATAAAACCGAGCGAATAGCTGCAATAATTTCCTTTTACCTTCCACAATTCGTAAATGTTACAAGAAACATACGTGCTCACCGATTTTGATGATCTTGAAATATGTTGTCAATATATGGTATCATACACAAGAAATATATGGTCATCATTCTGAACAACTTTTTCCTATACATGTTACCGCCGCTCGGTTTTAGTTTTCGAGATATTTGTAAAAAACTATTACTAATACTGTATTGAATTTTTCGTATTCCTGCACACTCCGTAGTTATACAAGCCTGTCCCAAAAATTTATTATAAATCTCAAATAATATTAAATTTTTTACAAAATTTTAAATTTTAATTAAAAATTTTCAAATAATATTAAATTTTTTATAAAAATCAATATAGAAAATTTTTTATATATTGTATACCTGTGTTATTCATTTTGTGTTTGGTTAGAAACGCCGTTAAGCAATCGCCTATGCTGATATACGAAAATCCAATAGAGGAAATTCAACATAGTATTAGCAATAGTTTTTTACAAATATCTCGAAAACTAAAACCGAGCGGCGGTAACATGCATAGGGAAA
>CM052333.1:4582545-4597165 GCA_028455615.1 Lasioglossum zephyrum
GTACTAATTCCAGCAAACGTAGAGCTCGCCAAGAAATGTCGGCGTATAAAATTGAGATACAGTTAATTGCTCGGTTCGGAATTTTCGCGGTAGGGGTAGGGGGCTCGTTACAACGGGGTAGCCGGGGTTTCTTTCACGGGAAGGTCCCTCTTAATTAACGCGGGACATTGGAGGCGCCATTATGTAACGGCAGTAAGCGTCGCCATTTAAATGAAGTGGCACCCCCGTTGTTGCTCCTGTTGCGCAATCCTGCCCCTAGCCGCCCCCCGTCGCGGTAATGCACTTTCTTGCTGCACTCCGTTGCACCGTTTCGAATCGATATCGATTTACCGCGTCGAGGAGAAGAAAGTTACCGCTCTCTGTGTATGTGTATGTGTGTGTGTGAATGTTCACATACGCCGAGAGCCGACATCAATGTTTTCGTTCGCGGAATTATGTAAACACCGACGATACGTCTGCCGACGCGACGGTTCCGAGAACGGTTTGTCCATAATTTCGCGGCGAATTGAACGCGATACTCTTTCTTTCGTCGATTTTAATATCGTTTTGGATTTGTTGCCTGGCGTTCGAGAGAAATATTCCTGCAGGAAACTTCGCGGTGGGATGTTGCACGGAAAACTTTAATCAACAACGGGTGTTTTCCTACTTCTTTATTGTTCGATATTTGCAGTTGGATTCGTCGAGAAAACCAGTGAAATTCAGCGAAGATTTTTCAGTCGAATGTTTTCTGCATAAACCTTTGCAAAGAGAGTGTTCTCTGGATAATATTTATAAATTGTTGTTTTCTTTTGTTCTCGAGGGTGAACGCGGAGAATTTTATTTTTATTTCGCAGCCGTTTCCTGTCGCAGAAAAGACAGTTTTCATAGCGTTATTAATGGCACTGGCTGTTGTAACGGTGTAATCTGTTGGCTCGGACAATTACATGTGGGACACGTTGCCCCCGGGTTTGCTTCGTTTAATTATTTCACAGTTAAAATCAGCTGTGGTTCGTAGAATGTCACTGTGTCAGGGGATAATTTGTTGAAACAACGGAACCCTCTTCACACGGTACGTACCTTTCAATGTTGTCAACATTCGTTCCCGAAAATTCCATTTTCCACTGGTGGCAACGTGTCCCCCAGTGTACAAACAATTTTAATAACTTTTTATGCTGGAATTAATTGTTACAGGAAATCGCACGTACCGCGTCGTTAAACGGGTCCCTTGATTTATGGAAAACATCCCTCAAATTCTCGAAGCTGCGACAGTATCAATTAATATAATCTTTGAAAGTATAATAATTCACTGTTTTATGAAATACGTGAAATTGTTGGACCGAAGTGAGGGAAATGTGCAATAAAAAAATACTGCCGGAAAAACGAGACACATACGGGACAAATGATTAAACAAATGGATTAGAACATGAAATTCTAAACAGATAGAACAAGAACACAGGCGACAGAGAATAGGAATATATATCGTTCTGGAAACGAGTGACTAAATAAATGGACACCTAGCGCACAGTGAGATTTCGGCGAGGCGACCGTCTCAAGCAGAGAATTGCATCTTGTGGCTCGCTAACGAATGCAGCAACCACGTCAGAGTTTCCAGAGGATTTCACGTTCCCGTATCAGCTCATTGTTGTGCGCGACAATAGGCAGCGTTGTCGGGCTGTAGCAACGAACATACATACGTACACTGCAGTCCACAAGTATTTCAACTTAGTACAATCTAATCAACAGCATTTCATTAGTATTCTTTCAGGACCTGCGAGAACCACCAACAAATAAACTCGTCCATTATGCAGCATCCGTTTCTTCCTACAATTCTTACACCCTGTACATCAAATATCAAGCCATCCACAATTTTGACATTATCCTTGAAACATTGTACGATGTGCACATTTATTCAGATATATTTGTTCGATCAATTTTTACTTAGAAGCAATTCTGCAATTTATCTAATTAAAATTTCGACAAATTCATATTCATATTCAAATTCAATAAATTATTACATTGACTATCGATGTCAGTTGATTAACCATTGAATATCTAATTACGAAACAAGTAACTCGCTTGTTTAATGAAAATAATTTCAATTTCTTAGAACAGACAAAAAACTCGTAATAATTTACAGACGCAATTATTAATTTTCTTGAAGATGTTCCGAACGATAGATCGAAACGTCGAAATATCAATGTGATAAATTGCAGAATTGCTTTTAAGTAAAAGTTCATCGAACCAATTTTATTGAGATCATCTTGAAAAGGGTGCTACTCGAATAGACTTGAATATTAAGATATTAATTCACTTTAATGAATTTTAATTCACTCGTTTTTTCATTTCTCAGTAGTAATTGATCGAATCGTAGCGCCGAGAAAATTCAACATTTATTATTAACAACATTACGATCGATATTCAAAGACATTTATAAGAACTAGGTTTCCATAACTAGAAATTAACGCAGCCAATATCTATTCCGCGTAGAGATACACCGTCCAACGATAATTAGTTGCAAACAAGCCTCCACATTCTAGACACAGTTGTGGAGACACTTCTAGCCGGCAGTGTACACTCATCAGACTAAGAAGAAGAAGAAGAAGAAGAGGGTACCAAGTAGCAGTAACGTTGGATGCCGAGTCTGCAGGACTTCACGTCGACGTGGGACAACAAACGCGAGGCTGGTAAAGCTTCTTAGAGGATCCGGTGGACTTACTCGCTCTCACCTGAGCATCCTGCCGCATCCTAGACGCGAGCGAGTATTTCGTGTGAGCGTCGCACACGGCAGTTAGGTTTGCGCAGAAGGGAAAATGTCTCTCTCTCGTATCCGTGAAGCTCGACCGGGGCCAGGGCTTTCGAAATTTTCGAAATTCCCGATCCGGTGACTTGCCGAGGATTTGCCGGCGCGGCACTTTGCATGAATAAAAGTGGATCGCCTGTCCCTGGACGGTGATAAAGCACCGACGCGACAAGCGACGCAACCACCGAGAATAGCGCGTTCGACAGGGCTAACGCCGGAAGTTTGCGAAACACCGATTCCCGACTAACCAGGGAGCTGGTTGGCTCCAGGAACACTTTATTGAAATCGATGTTTCGCGGCCAGGATAATTTTGTTTGTCTCGCTTCGCGTGGCTAGCTTGTTTCGCAACGAGATTCCCAAGTTTCCAGCCGCTATTGCTGCGAGCTGCATCTTCCCGCAGGTTCCAGCTGCGTCGGACACTTCGAATTTGCGCAAGGTGATCCACACCGCGAGTATTACCGTTGTACAGGCTTTATATGCCAGAATTTACACTCGCAAGTCTTATTCAACAATTGTTTCATTCTTACAGAGCGTAATGCAGACATGATCATTGTCCTCAGGCTTAGGAGCGGGGGCGTACATTGATCTCTGTATGTTTCACCCTCATATGTTCCTCAGGGGAAGGATTCACCAATTTAACATATTGTAAAACGATTAATTTCTTCTTATCTGGGCTGCAAAATGGATTTCTTTGAAATATCACACTATAATCGAAACATAATTCGTATAGATTTTGTTAAAGTGAAACAAAAACACTGTACTGGTGCACTATAAAATACATGTTTATTTAATATAATATGATAATGACTAATAGCTGAACAAGTGTGTCTCTTTCAATAATATCTCTACAGATCTACAGGTCTATATTCTTTCTTCATGTCCAACAGATTTCAAGTGTGAAGGGTGAAGGGGTGAAATATTTGTTGGAGTGTACAACGAAATGCACGAAACACACGAAGGAGCAAAGGGTCTTTCTTGAGCTGAAGTTTATTGCACTTCAAATGTTGCTGTTCCCTTTGCATATTATATGCATAATGTGCAACAATCCTGTTGCATACTATTTGTTTTTGTTCGTATTCAGTATACATAGAATTAAGAAAGTGTCACATTGTGTTATGTGCGATTAATTCTTAAATTCATTTAGTGGAGATTTAATAAACACTTATTGAACATAAGGCCCAGGGTTCATCTCCTAACCTCGTCATAACCACAAAAATTATTCTAGGATCTTTTATGCAACTACGAGGGTACTTATGCGTACGAGGGTTAAAAGACCAGCTCGTCCAAAGATTCTTGTTAGAATCATTGATAACAGAGACTTTAAATTTTTGCAACAATTTTTGCAACCGAAGACGGGTGGTTTGGATCGGTCGGTGGCGATCCTAATGGCGGAGGATTCTCCACGGGCGCGCATCGTTTTGCGAGAGAGTGTCAGCCAAGAAGGAGAAACATTTCCGCGATAAAGAAACCGCGGGCCGATATATTTCCTTTGGGATAACGGCGGCGCTCGGGTTCCGAAGCCTGATTGCCGCGGACATTTGTTACGGTCAGTTACTTTCGACGAGCAGCAACCACCGTGTCGTGGCGCGGCATCCCTATGGAATACTTTGCCGCCATCCAAGGCAGAGATATTTAGCAGGGTGAGGGCGAAGCATTTTTCACCCGCGTCACCATCGACAAATTAATTTAACGGAAAAGTGCTTCCGCTCCGCGACACCGAGCTGTCCCGTTCGCGGAACGGTTTCTTCTTTCTTCCACGGCTACATCGACGGTGACTCGACTAGTTTTCCGTGTGTGCTCGCGACGGTTATAAATGGTGTGTGGCCCGGCGAAAGAGAACCGGCTTCCGCGGAAAATCATTGGCAACGTTGCTTCTTCCCCCGATCGATTTGTCTGCGAGGAATTCTTCCGTCGGACCTCCTTCGGTATTTTATAAAATTATTTACGCCGAACAGACACGGTTTGGAACAATGTACCTTCCCCTCGCTACGTAATCAAACGACGCGATTCGAAACGATAAACTTCGTGAACAATGTTACGCGAATGGGGTTAGACTTTTTCGAAGACAAACGGAGAGCGTAACTTTCCGTTTTCGAATTAATTCGTCGTCGCCAATCGCGTTGGACTTTTATCATTGTTTAGAGGGATAGGGTTGATAGGGTGTTGAACGTGCATGTAAGATTACTGAACTAACAAAATATATTTTAGGAGGTTAACAGAGGTATAGCAATGTGTACCGGTCTATGAGCGTGGTCTCTCTAATAATGAACTGCTAGGTGGAGGACCGAGAGTTCCTATATTTATAAGGATGTCCTCCCTATTTCTACAAACTCACTCCTAAAATTTATTTAAATATATAAATTCCCCTCAAATTTTACAATATATAAATTTAATATTTCAGGGATTCTCCAGCCATCTGGAGAATTTTTATAAGGAGGTCCTCCCCCTACTTGTACCAAACTCACCCCTACCTGTGGGATGGTTTGAGGTAAATGGAACTAAAAACAACGTGCCCGCACCGGTCCCAAAGATTTTCCAAAGTCGCACATTTGGCGAGCAAACCCAAATTTTATATAAATTTAATATTTTATTGTAAAATTTATTTAAATAAATAAAATCTTGCACAGCGCAGTCGAACAAAGAAGAAAATCATTTCTGAGGCAGACTCTTCGAATTGCACGCGAATAGGCAGCGGATTAGCGCGGATACAGCGAATTATCCTTGATCCGAGTAATCCGAGCTGCTCAAAATTTTTGTCCCGCGGCTCGTTCCGTTTTATGATGTAAACCTGCCTTAACGCGTAGCTCGGAGAGTTCTCGCGAGCTTCCCGCTCGCCATTAAACGGACGTATAGGTCCGTGTTAAAGGGAGGGTGCAAGCTGCCATAACTTGGTAAAGTGCCGCGTAAAATGTAAACTGGTACCGTCCCCCGCGAAAAAGAGAAACATTCCGCGGGGTTACTTTGTCGTAGTTAAAAGTGACTGGAGTTTACGAACGGCCGTGACGATTGAACTTCCCGGCTGTATTTGACAATATTTATGCGATCGTGAAAATTGTGCGATCGAGAAAAAGATTCACGAAGACAATATGATTTAGTTGGACGTGCAAGTTCGTTTTTAGTTTGCGGGATATCGCCTCGAGATATCTGCCGAGGGAAGACGGGACTCGAGGAGTTCGGATTACGTAGATTTTCATTTTTTTCAGCCTCATTAACCGGCCATCGATTGAATGGGGCGCAATTAATTTTATTTGCACGAGCCGCTAAGTGTTCCCGAATCGGGAAGAAGCGAGAAAAGTCCGCGGCCGATATTAAAACGCCGGCGAATAAGAGCTTATAACTTCCGGGGTAGGTGGGGGTGTAAAAGAGCTGGCTGCTCCCCCGATAAAACGGGAAAAAATACTCCCTCGGGATTCCCTCTAGCCGGCTATCAAAAGTAACCGTCCGTAACGAACCATCTCTCCGCGGATTCACCGGGTCGGTTAACGTTCCGCGAATCAAATTGCATTTTATGCAACAGTTTCTTCGTTTTTAGGGGCTCGGTATTTCACGGAAAAACAATCCCACCAAGGTAATGTCGTTATGTCGATTCTTCGAGGAGCTTCTATCGGATCGTTTAATCCTCTCGTGTAATTTGCTGGAACTGTTGACAGAGTTGAAGATGTTCATGTTAAAAAAGAATGAATGGAGAAATTTTTCCCAATATTTAATTATGTGAAAGCTTTCCTGAAACCATGATATATACCTGATAAAAAAATCGTTTGATCCTGTCGTGTAATTTGTTGGAATTGTTGGCAATCCTTCTTTAACGAATTTTAATCGTTGTTTTAATTGTTTTTGTAATTTTAATTGTTTTTTTTTATAAGAAACATTGATATAAAAGTATCTCGGACAGAATATACAAACATTATCTCGGACGCTCTTTGTTGACAGAGTTGAAGATGTTCATGTTAAAAAAGAATGAATAGAGCAACTTTTTGCAATGTTTAATTATGTGAAAAAAATTTTTAATTTTTTTGGTAATTCTTCTTTTTTCATTTTAATCGTAATTGTTTTTTTTTAATAAGAAACATTGACATAAAAGTATCTCCGACAAAAGATACAAACATTTTCTAAGACGCTCTTGGTTGACAGAGTCTGAAACATTTTCTTTTGATGTTTCGAGATCCACAACACGCGGGAGAACGAAGGTCATTTTCCGCGAAGCAATCGGCACAATTGCGGCCCGTTCCCCGGGCAGCGAAAGTTTGCGATTCGCGTGCCGTGCTCGCACCGCTAAAAGGATAAAGTCAAAACAAACTCGTGGCCATCGCTTTGAGCACGAAGTCTGAGCCAGATGCAATTAGTGTTCGTGTAATATGCAACCGGAGTACGATCGACTGGTGTGTTTAATGTGTCGGTACCTTTAATGACGAGAAAAGGCTGCCCGCGGATCGTTTCCGCTTCCGTTCGCGGTGCGGATAGCGTTTTCGACCTTTGCCTCGTTTTCTGATCCACGTTGTAACATTTACGAAACGGAGGAACGTTCGAGATCGCCCGAAACGTCGGATCAAAGGAAAACCGCGGACTTTGCAATTTTGTTTCAGCGCTTAGCACTATCGTGACCGCCACAGGTTTATTTATCTCGTTGCCGCCATTGGAAGTTTCGAATCACTCTGGGTGTGGATAAACTCCATTTATGCATTTGTTCAAACAATTGTTCAGACAATCCTAATTTTTATTCGTGAAAAAATGCAGATTTCATATAAAAGTTGTTGCTGTACCACTTCAAGATTAATTTATCAATGAGATATTTTAAAAAATATTATGATCAATTTTTTCAGATTTTTTTGAGAGGTGGCACGTTGTTAAAAAAAATAAAAACTACTTTTTTCGGTGTTTTTCCTAAGTTACGCTTATTTTTTCTGAATCCAAATAACATATTATGTAATATTAAACATCTTCCAGGCCTCAACTTCGAAACAGGTTACATTAATATTTCCAATGAAACTTCATGGATGAATTTAGACATGGGTGAAGCATATATTTCAGTATAATAAAAGAGACACGTCATATATTTGCAGAATATCGGCGATATCATTCGAAAAACGACCCGGACGAGTATCCCAGTCGCAGACGCGATGGACCGGAGGAATCGTTCGCTAAATAATAAAACGCGACGATACGGAAGCTGAACGGTATAAAACGGACAAGCGAAAGGGTAGAAAGTGGTCGTCTCGAGTCGCCGGTAAAATAATCCGGGATTACTTTCGCCGTCATTAAGGGTACCTGACCTTAATGAGCGTCAAGTGGATTCGAGCTGCGATCCCCCTCCAACTTCGTTGATAATTAACATTTTATAATTTAAAACGCGCCGAGACGTACCTCGTCTTGAACAAGTGCCAGCAATTGGCTCAAAACGACCTACAAAGGCGTGGCAATCTCTTTTAACATTCTAGTCGCCAACACAATTAAATTGCTATCTACAATTCCGTATTTCTCCTTCAATGAAAAATTAAAACGCCGTCATTCAGAACGCGATTAAAACGTCTTTGTATATTTGTCGGACTTTGTCGAGATCTTCGTCGCGAGGCTGAATCGATAAAAAATAAGGCAATGAGTTAATTAAATCGTATCGATTGTTTAACGTTTTAAATAAATTCGCGCGTCTCTGCCATTATTTATTGAAGAGGGAGGTACACAATGGTGAATATATATTAAGGAGAAATTAAATGTTACTAAAACACTATTTGCAAATTAGCACAATATTCTTCCTCAACGTTTCGATCTAAGTTTAGATCATTTTCAAAAGAACCAACAGTAATATCGTGTCTCTAAATTAATAATGAAAAATAAAATATTTATATTGTGAAACCACAAAACGAAAAAAGAAGAAGAACAAAAAAAATAATAAAACAAAAGATTTTCAATAGAACCAATAGTAACATTGCGTCTGTAAATTACTAATGAAAAATAAAATATATATATTGTGAAACCACAAAACAAAAAAAGAATAAAAAAAATAATAAAATAAAGAACCGTTACTCACTCGCTTAGTGTCACAAGATAATAATTATTTAATATATTGAATATATTCTCGCTCCCAAAGCTATTGGGACCCGGTTGGCAACGGTTCGGGGACAGCCGGGCAGACAGACAGTGCGCGCGAAAGAGAAAATCGCGGGCGCGGTAGGGCAGATCGAGGGGAAACACGTCCAGAACGTGTATCAATATTGGTCCAGGCTGCCTAAATGTTGGACCGCGCGCTATCAGTGCCGCTGTATACATTATTCATGCACGATAAAGTATTCTCGGGGCCGAGCTGTGCTCGGACACGCGTGCACATATATACACACGTCGACCCGTGAATTCTGCTGCGAGGGAGTTGGCGCCACAAGGCCAATGAAACTTGCATGTCCCTAGGTCGGGCCTAGTCACTTTCGGTTTCCTTCGGGTCCTGATCACCGTCCCCAACTCGTAAAATACCAAGGAATATAGCTACCCTAACTGGACATAATGCCATCGCCGTTGTATCTTTCTACAGGGTGAACCACGAATTGCAGAAAGTGGAGATCACTTTGTCAGTCCGACCGAAAATGCTTTTGTAAAGTGAATGAATTGAGCTTACTCAATTCAACCTGCATGTGCCATTTTTTCTATCTATGTTTATGTTAAGAAAGAATGAATGGAGCAACTTTTTGCAATGCTTAATTATGTGAAAGCTCTCCTGAAACCATGATATATCTATATGTATAAAAACGAAGTCCTGACTCACTCACTCATCAACGCCCAGGCTAAACCCTTGGACATGAAAATTCAAAGGGGTTGCAATATTTGTATGAGGAATATTTTATTTTTGGTCGGATTTGCTTGAAACTTTCTGTATTAATATTTCATCTTAATAATGCGTCTTAATATTTCGGAACTTTAAAAAATTCGACCCCTAAGGTGGTTAAAAGGGGTGGCAAAGTTTTTATGAGGAATATTTTATTTGTGGTCAGATTCGCTTGGAACTTGGTCTTAATGCTCTTTAATATAATTAATTAAACACCTATTTCGGCATTAAAAAAAATTCATCCCCTAAGAAGATGAAAAAGAGTTGCAACATTTGTATGAGGAATATATTGTTCATGGTCTGATTTACATCATACTTGGTGATAATGTACATTAATATAATTTGAATGGGGTGAATGAGGGTTAAAAATGTTTTATGGAGAAACAATATCAATTTTCGAGGGCATTAAACACTTTCCTGTAAAGTCATAAAATAGTATCCTGATAAAAACATGTTCTACTGGTCACGATTCATGGTTCACCCTGTAGCGACCACCATACACCGCACAGATGGACAAAATTCAATTTCTACGATGATCCAGACGCATGAAATCACATTAGAACTCGATAGTAGAACGTGATGTTTAACACAATTGACCACATCAGTTGTTTTCGGTGTCTACGCAGGAGATTTTCGTAGGAGCCCCTAACTCGATCGTTCCCGCCCCTATTAACAGTCGCGCAGCGGTCGGGGTGGTTTCCGTCCCCCAGCCCGCCCCCGTGTTTCGTCCGCGGAACGCTCGAGTGCAGCAGCTATGTCGGGAAACATTTTACGCGGCCGCGCAATCTGAAAAAGTTTCCTATGGAATCCCGCCGTTCCGGAAGAGGAATGCCAGCCGGGGAAGATGGGGGAGACGGTGTTCTGGGGATGAGTCTGGATCTGGGGGCAGTTCGGAAGAGAGGGTAGATCAGAGCCTCCAATTTACCGACGAATAGTTGCCAGGTTTCCTCGAGCCTGGCCGCCGCCGTTCCTTTCGAGCGTCGCTCTGCCCTTGGAAAGCCTTAACGAGGATCAATCCCCGTGGATCTCGGCCGGCTGGATGCTGCGATTAATTAATTATCGGTTAAGAGGCTGCCGGAGGGGTGGCGGCCAACCTTCTCGCTTTTCCTCGGGAAAAAAAACCACGAGAAAAAACCGGACAGAAATTTCTAACACGCGCGCGGAATTGAATCGGACCTGGACAAAAACCATACCACCCTCGAGAATCGACCGAGAATTATTTGCGAACAATACCGTTGTTTCCGCGAAACGCAAGGCGCTGCTCCGTTCGTTTTTCATTATTTTTGCTCTCTCTCCCTCTGTCGGGCGCAATTACAATGGCTCGCGTTCCTCTTTCTTCCGGTAGAATTAATTGATCGATCCAGGGGATTTCGGAGATCCAACCGTGATTTTCTTGCTAACTCTCCGGAATATTTATTCACTACTTTGTCGCAGAGAAAGAAATTCGTTAGAGAGATTCTGCGTTTGGTACTTGAGGTCTTCTGGGATGCTATGTTTTTTAATTTGTCTGTCTTTAGTTCAGTTTTTATTCTCGCTTCGATTCCATTTATTTGTAGCCTGTTTTCATTGTACGAGTAACGCGAGAGCGATGTTGAACGAAGCAGTATTCGCGGAAAAGGTAGCAGTGAAATAAATACGAATAAAAATATAGAAATGGAAAATACATGGAAGGAATGAAAAGGGCGAGCAGGAAGTAGAAATGAATAAAAAATGAAGGGACAAAAGACAATTGCCGACGAAAAAGATCACCGGCGCGGCGGACAGTTACAGGCTGGAACGGAAACACGGGTGGTGGAGAGGGGCGAACAACAGCGACAGCGACATAGTAATCGAGACGAAGCGAGGGGGTTACACGGTCCCGAAGCGTCGACATTTCGAAACGCGGTGCTGTACAATCGAACAGCAGCCCGGTGTCCTAATTAGCGCGGCAATTAATTAGCAATCGACGAACCGTGGCGGTCGGAGAATGCGGTCGCCGAAATTTCATTAGAAGAACAATTGGCGGGACGCGCCACCGTTTTCTTCTACTTCATAATTAGCATCTGTTTGCGAGCTGCTAATTGCCGGTTGCTTCGCGGAACCAAAGGGAAATTAGGAGCCCACCCAATTGTTCCTCGTAAATTGCGTTTAACCGATGGCCAGCCGGGGGCAGTCGTTGAAATTTCACGTTCCTACGAAACCATACAGTTTCCTCGCGACCGCTCTCCTTCGAGTGGAATCCTCGGTTACGGTTGCTCCAACATCGAACTTGAAGCGTCTGCGCCCTTATATTTAACCAAGAAAAACATCAAGTATAAATTATGTAATGTTTTTTTTCAATACAACCCCTTTAAGATGTAAAATTTCGAACTTTGATAATTATTCCTTTGAATGTTTGTTATGGTGGACGTATCTACTGTATCATATCCTACGTACCTATTTAGTAATGTTTTTTTTTTCGATACAACCCCTTTAAGGTGTAAAATTTCAAACTTTGATAATTATTCCTTTGAATGTTTGTTATGGTGGACGTATGTACCAAATTTCAAGCTTCTAGGTCAATGGGAAGTACCCAAAAGGTTTTGATGATCTGTCAGTCAGTTAGTCAGTCTCCAATTTAGCGATATTTAAGGTCCTATATCTCAAAACCTACTAATGTTGGAATGTTTTGTCAACATTGAGACATGATAGCATTTAACAAGTGTACAAGCCTCTAAAAACGGCTAAGTTGTTTCGTGTAAAAGGAGATAGTGCGAGAACTTGGCTGGTGCATGGTAGTGCATCTAGATCCTCGTGTGTACATTGTGTCAATTTAACACGGTTTTGTGCGAGGGATGCGACGAACTTATGCTTCGGCAGTCTTCGAGATAGCCAACGTGACAATTTACAGAGAGTGATTTCATGTTTCGACACTGCCAAGTCAGCGCTCATAAAAATCTCGCGAAATCGAAGAGATATATTTAATGGCACGGATATTGGACAGCAGAAATTTATTGTTGAGATTATTCGTAGCAACTCCTCGGATATTATGGGCTCCGATCAAATTTTCTCCTCAATAAAATGCATTATCGCTAAGATGATCTCATAACTTACAAAATCCACATATCAATATGTATTATTGTGTACATCTCCATTGGTATATTTACTCACGAAAACAATTTTTCAATGTTTTTAGAAACGCACGAATTTGTACATTTTTTTATTTGTACAATAATTGTATTTTATTTGTACAATGTACATGAAAAGTAGAAGCTTCTAGCTTTAAAATGAGTCCAAGTTTAGCGTCGGAGCATTTTTCTTTACGGAATTAGAATAATTTGAATATCAACGATTTTTGCGAATAGGATAATTAGCTTTCGAATGCTTTCTAGAAAAATTGCGTACAAGAATATTGGCGGGAACGAGATCTTCGCGATAATGGCGAGATTGCGTGTGGTTTTGTATTAATTCTGGAGTTTCATCGATATTCAAGGAACTGTTTTTCTACCTCGACTGTTTCCGAGACCCCCGAGGTCTCGAACTCATTACAGGCCCGACGAGAACACGCGGGTTACAGTTCTAGAGACGCGGGATCTAGCCACGGATAATTAACCGGCGGTTTAATGGAAACGACTTAGTTACCGTGTTTGTATCATTACGGGCGCGCACGGCGTTCAACTAAATACACGCCGCTGTATTGACTGTGATAATATTGTTGTGATACGCGGCTGGTATCGATTCGATGCACCGGTCTGGAACTCTCTCGCGGATGCACCGCCGCCGGACAACGACTTTTTCCGCTCCGAACATGAAAATATTTAATTACGATCTAATATTTAATGAACAACAAGCGCAAAATTTGTTGCTGAAATCTACACAAACCAACGCCGGGTTTGCTGTAAAATTCAACGAGTCCAGTCCCGTGTCCTGACCATTAAAAATTCAACGTTACCCAATACAGGTTGTTGTTCCACCATTGTTTTGCAGATTGAAAATTTTATGAATTACTGACTTTCGAAAAATTCAAGTACGATGTTTTTCTATCCTTTTTCTGTTAGTTTTATGAAACAACTACAAATAATTGAACATCAACTTGTAAAAACTCATTGTAAAAAGACAGCTTTGATCTTCGAGTCTGTAGTAAATTCATTCAACATACAAATTTTTTTAATTGTTTCAAAGTCTCGTCGCGGAAGATGTGTAATTGCAATTTAATATTTAAGGCGAAACATGGAGTACGAAAATTGTTGAAACAATTCGGACGGGTTCGATAGAAAATTCAGCGCGTCCAGTCTCGCCATGGTTTCATTAAAAATTATCTAACGAGGGCACCTGCGAAGTTTTCCATATTGCAGCAGGTTTGGTGAACTCGATATCGCAAGATGAGGAAGGAATATAAAATATTCTTTGTTATTTTTGTCAAGTGCAGCGACTGTAAATTCAGTCTCGTGTTTCAGCTGAAAAATAAAATAGCTGCGTGGACGTGGCACGTGTAGTTTCACATTTACGACAAAAATTGCAAAATTTCATTTCCAGTTTTGAATTAAAATCAATCTCTCGTGGTTTCCGATACGCGCGTGTCCAATCTTTTTCTTCGGTCAATTGTTTACGATTAATTGGAACTGTGCGAAAAGTTACGTACACGTTTTTTACTTTTGATATGTTCTAGATAATTCAATGTTCCCCGGAAATGTGCGCGAAAGTTTTAATGAAATGAAATTCCATAGAATTGTTCTTATCAGGCAGCCATAAAGTTCGTTCCTCGGGTTGAACGTATAGCTAAACATTAATGAATCGACCCCATCGACGATGAAACGAACGTGTAATAAAATTAAATTTCCCCGTAATTTCTATGAGATTGTTAAACTCCGCAAAAATAACATTATATAGCAAAACCGCGTTCGTTCAGCTCTATGTATAATCGCGTTGAGCAGGCACACGGTCTCACACCAGCTTGCCAATAATCCGGCTGTGAATGGTTCCGGATTGCAAAGAATCATTAAACATAGAAACAAAAGGATCAATAGCAGCCAAACAGAACCTTCTCAACTGGCGATCTTTTATAAACATGA
>CM052333.1:4597265-4619426 GCA_028455615.1 Lasioglossum zephyrum
CTCTCTACCGATCACCGTGACAAATTTTCCGTTTCAGTTGGTGTCGGAACGAACAGGTGAAATTGTAAAGCTGACGCGGATTTCGCGGAGGAAATCGGGTCGAAGATAATCCCTTGGTGCACCGGCCGGGTGAGAGAAGTTCAAAGACCTCCGGCTGGCTGATAATTCATTTAAACAATATCTGGCATTAACTCGACGCGGGCCGAGTTTATCTAGACGAAGGGATCAATCACGGGATAGTAATCAAATAGCTGTAGGTTCCCTGACGGTCTCGTTCGTCACTGCGAGACGTCGCGAGAAATGGATACGGATCTGCATTTCCAGGTTATAAATATACGGTGTAGCCTCAGCCATGCAGCGACGATCCTTCGTGACGTTCGTCATTTATATTATAATAATTCCGATTGTCCCCGGGTGACAGGTCTAAGTGGCGTTCCTCGTATTCCTACAGCTTTATTCGACCACGATGCTCTTACTCGAATCAAGATCCGAATTAACAAACTTTCAGATTGCTTTGTCTCGCGTCTGGATTTATCGGAAATATCGAACAGCTGACAAATCAACTATTCTCGCGTGCTTCCCTTTCGAAATGAAACAAGAAGGACGTTGAAGAAGAAGCACATCGATCGATTATCAATCTATTCTATTAAAAAGAGATTCAATCTTTTTTTAATATTCAAATATACATACAATATTTATTTTATACCAAGTAACAAATATTTCTTTTTAAATATGCAGGAAATATCCATTTCGTGTTACGAGGAACATATTTTTTTCTAAATATTAAATGAATCTTTATTTCATATTAGAAATAGAATATTTTGTTCCTAATATACAGATAATATTTATTTCATATTATGAATATTTTTCCTAATATACAGATAATCTTTATCCTTATGCAAGTATACAATATTCAGATCCAATATTTTTCTCATACGAAAAAATGTGGCTTAAAAAATATTTTTCTAATATTTGAACAAAAATATCTATTCAATATTTTTGTGCTACTAGGGATGTATCTTTCGAGCGTTCTCGAAAGTACAGCAATAGTATAACCTACTAAATAATAGTAGATTATTTTTGTATCTCAGATAAATTCCAACAGATGTGGATCAAGATCGACATGTTACCAGTTTCGTGCGCAAGAAAATGTGTGTCCAGGCTCGGGATCGGCGATCAACTATTTTTAAGGTCAGCGAATAGCCGGGCAGCAAAAGTTTCGCGGATATCCTGACCCCGTCTCTGCGGCATTGTGTGAAATCGTTCTCGGGCCGACCACGCGGGGCCAGAGAATATTCTCCGACACTCTCTCATCGGCTTATAAAACTGCGAAACAATGGCGGGCAACGCCGAAACTCCATTACGGCTTTTCCCGGCAAAGTGGAAGCCCGGAAAAAGAGAATCGGGTTCCGGCGCGCGGGCGACCACCAGATTTTTGTTTGATAATACGCAAGCACGCCGCCTAGCCGATCGATTTTCCGGCTGTGCTCATCTCGCTCCTGCTCCGTTTAGCGGGAAAAATTCAATTGAAAACCTCATACACCATCCTCCCTCACCCTACCCCTTCTTTCGCCAACCTCTTGCTCTTTCAATACCCCTCCCCCCGCGCCTTTTGTATTGTTCTGATCGATTAATTTGCGGTTGCTTCAAGAACATTCGCCTTTCAAAAGAGCCGCGCGAGTTTCCCGGGAAAGGGAAACCCTTAAATTCTGCGTTGCTTCTACGTGCAATCTTCCCCGCAAATTGCACAATTTTTCTATATTTAATGGATATATTTTCTTCGAAAAAGTTGTAGATTTTGTTTGATTCTCTTTCGATGCGAACCCACGAGGATGTCGTCAAAGAATTATTATATATTAATAAATATAAATAATATAATAAAAAAATACATAAATAAAGAATACAGATAAATATTTTTTTCAAACATTGGAAAAATATTTTTTAAGCAACACTTTTTAATATGCGATAAGTATTGGATCTAACTATTACATGTATGTTTAAAAACGTGAATTGAATGTTTAGAAAATATAAGCTAAATATTCAGAGAATATAACTAGATATTTAAAAAATATAAAATAAATATTACAAAGAATGTGAAATCAATATTTAAAAAATATAAATTCAATATTTAAATAACATTCAATTAAAACGAAGAAAAAAAATGATATTTTACATCTTAACAGAGTACGCGGATAAATAAATAAGCCCCATTGATCTGGTAAACGTGTTCGAGAAAGGAAAGCGAGCAGAACGCCGTGAAAACGGTGGAGTCACATGTCCGAGCAGGTTCGTTGAAAGTTTGTTCGGTCGCTTATCGATATGGCAGAGCGAATGGAATCGATTGGCGACGGCCCGGTCCGAATTAGCGATGGCAAGGGAAGGCAAGATTTACGGGACAGCGGCCGGCCGACTCGCAATAAGAAGTTATTCCGTATATCTTTCGCGATTTATTCGCGACGCGAGCTTTCTCCGCGTGGGATTCGAACTTTTCCAGCCGTTGCGCTCGAACCGGAAGATTAGTAGCACCGCGTCGCGCGGATTATGACGGCAGTAAACGGTCTCTTCCCGTTCTTTCCTTTCCGAACTTACACCCGTGAATTTCAATTGGCTCCGAAGTCCTGGTGACACCGCCACACCGCAATCATGCTCGGAATATTCGCCGACTTCGCGGCCGCCTGATCAAACGAACCGATTTCATACACCGAACTGCATCGAAATACTTCTGCGATTTTATCTGGGAAAAAAACTATGACGCGGTTCTTTTCGAAACTTTCAGGACAATAATTAATTAATTGGTTATGTAATGTAGATTACCGCTCATTAAAATTTCATTAACAATGGCTTGATCAGACAATTGATGTCAACCGACAATATTGGTGTTGCTGCATGGATTTGTTGGTCGCTGGATTAATAAACCGAGTTTCGGTGAAATCAAAATTTTATAATGTGTGATTCTAAGCAACCTTAAAAATTCAATGAAATCTGAATAATTTATTTGACCAAGTTAAAATTACAAAAATTACTAATTTTCCAAAAAAAATCGGAAACTCAGTGCCCAAACACATTCAGGATTAGGATATTATGAATTTTTATTCGCGACGAAAATGTTCGATCATTTTTCTACACAACAAATTGCTATTTTTGTAGGAATACTAAACGCTGGATTCGGATTTGAATCTTCAGGTTCGAGAACCACGTTAGCTATTAAAAATGTCTTAATACGAGGAAAATAAAGGAGGTGTTTCGTCTTAGACACGCTTCAGGACAATTTGTATCCTGTTCCAGGAGCATGTGAAAAAAAATCTAATGGTTTCCTACATGCTTATGCTCGTCGCTTGTTATTCTTTATCGCGTACAGAAGCAGTTTACAGGAAACAAGGATTTTTCTTTTCTCTCAGTGTTCGACTCGCGAGAGCTCTACGGGGAAGAATATATCCGAGTTCTCGTGGTTGTTTTGCGAAAAATTCTGCCGGCCAGCGCGAGAAATGACGGCGTCGCTCGCGTCCGAATTTGAATATGGCCGCGGTATATCATCGGGCTCGCGGTATCTTTTCGAGTTCCTTTGCCCGTATCCTGATAAATGCCTCGAGAATAAACGCGTCCACGGAAAGAGATAAATATTGTGACACTGTCGGACGATTTTTAAGGAAGTTTCCTCTCTCGGTCTTCGCCCGGAACTTTTCCGTTCGCTTAAATTCCAGAGCATCGGTTACGTTGGATTTCATGTTTCATTCATTTCAATCCCTCTTATTAAGCTGTTCGATGTTTCAGCCGATGGACCATGTACAGGGTGTTAAGAAATGTTCGGATCGATGGAGATCTGTAAAAAAAATTGCCGCAACAATTGTCTTTGACCTTGAATTTCAAGGTCAATTTTTTTATTGTATTCTACGCATCATGAGGATAAAAAGTGTCGAAGGAACTTTGACGAACATACGCGTTTGAAGAACAAACCACCGAGGAAGCATATCCTAATGTCTGTTACAACCGGAAACAAATGAAACATGTAATTGTTGCAGTCGAGAAATCTATTTCGTATGGAACGAAGAACACGAGGAAACTAGTAATTTAGATTCGGTTCGAGCACATAGTCGGATTCTCTGAACGAAAGCTGACGGAAGCTCCAGAGACAAGAGTTTCGCCCGAATTTAGATTTCCCTCGTATGGAGCTGACGCGCGGCATTATAATTTAGATAATCGAGAAGCAAAGTCCTGCACATGACAAGGATACAGATGAAGAGCTCGGCGCAAGCACACCTCAACGAGAACAACGCTCGCTAATTCGGATAATTGGCAGGGAACGGTTTTATGAATTTACCAGAACTGTCGAACAAATTCGTTCTATTGATTTCAATATTACGGGAATAACAAATAAATATCTCCATTAAATGTTGAACAAATTCGTTCGGTCGATGTCAATATCATGGGAACGGGAGCCAACGGTGAACGCGAGCAAACAAAATTATTCAACCGTTCTTAACTTCTTTCTCCAGGATTTTCTAATTTTTTAATGATTGGTCAAGGTTAGACAGTGAAAAATGTCTCGATTAAAAAACGGATAATAACCAGGTTGTTAATTGTGATAATCAACTAGCCTCTTAAATTGGAAGATGAGTCGGAGGAACAATGAAGACGATATCCGACGGTTATTTTATAATTTTTTAATGATTCGTCAATGTTAGACAGTAAAAAATATCTTCATTAAAAAATGGAAAATAACCAGGTTGTTTTTAGCACGCCGAATAGGACACGCTAGCCCCTTAAATTGGAAGACGAGTCGGAGGAACAGGGCAATGAAGACGATATCCGACGGTTCCGAGTCTCGAGCAAGTGAAATAATTACAGCGAGCCGAGGTGGGCCGTGCCGACGTTGTAATTTCCCTGGTAATTTGCAAGCAACTCCGCGAAATGGCCGTCAGCAGTAAAGGAAGGATCCCTTGGAAATTGGAAATAACGAGACGCCGAACTTCGCTGGCCAATCTTTATCACCAGCGGCCCGTATTCACCGGAAGTTGCCAAGTGGACGAGGCTAGAAATACACTCGGATACCATAGCCAGCCCGGAGGGAAGTCGCGGAAAGTTCAGGTGAGACGAGGCGAAGAGTTCTATTGTTCGAGAATACGATTTATCTTTGATACCTCCGCCGCAAACGCTTCATCCTTCTCTCTTTGAAGATCAAGATCGTTTTATGAAGATCAATGGCCAACAGAACCGTGCACCCGAGAGTCCCTCTATAACGATGCAAGCACGGTTCGTGGGAAAAACCGACAAGAACCTCGTTCACTTCTCTTATTAATGATCCTGCAAATAGTTGAGATACTTTCACGAATTATGTGGGTTGTGATTGTTTTTGGTAGGTGGTTCGAGGTCGTCATCGTTTAAACTCTCACCCCCGTTAATAGGCCAGAAAACATTCAAAGTTAATTAGACAAGAAAGATCGAGATCGATGAATCCCTCGAGACTGGTTAATGTACTTCCTAGATATCCTTCGCTATTCGGACAGTTCTTCCGGTAATTAATCAACGAGTTTTGCAGTTCGAAGACAATTGCGGAGACACAGGATAGCCGTTTTCTTATTTATTTATATAAAAAGGACGTTTGATGGATAACCTGTCGCGAAAGAGGGGGACACTGTACGTCGCGCAGATTGCGGGGAAGACGGAGTATCACACGATGGTGAAAGAACTAAGCCAGCCGTTTAATCTTGGCTGACAAGCTCGGCTCGATCAATCGGTCCGCCTTAATTGAACTTTCTTCGCGCGACCGATTTATTAACGACGCTTTACATAAATTAAAGAGTCGGCCCGCGGCTATTCTTCACCGGAAACTGTGGATTCGAGAGCCTAAACCAGGAGGACAGACGATTAATTTCTTCTGGAAACGTGAAATTTCGAGGAAGAAAATAAACTTTCGGTTGTTCTCGTTCGGGGTATGAAAATAACAGATCTAGTTGACAAATCCCACTTTGAAGCATATTATTAATATATATATTATATAAATATTATTAAATTAATAAATATAAATTAAATTAATAAACTAGTTGCCGCGGTCTCTGAAAAAAATGATCGATCAAGTTTCTCGAAGCAAGTCGACGAAGCAACTGCAAGAAAGTTGATCGCGGTTTTTATCTGACGAACTAGCACGGCTAGAGTATTCCTCGGAAGTGTACGGAGAACCGGAAGCTCGTCTCGCGCCATTTTCTTTCGCCTTTTCTTTTCCCGCGAGCCTCTTATTTATCGCTCGGCGGCGGGCACAGGAGGAAACGTTTGTCGCTTGTTCCCCTCTTGTCGTACTGGGGCGAGAGAAAAGCACTTCCCGGAAACGTAATAAAGTACCTGTGCATCTGTTACACGCGGTGGCTCGTTCGCAGCCCGCAATTTCTCGTCGCGCCGCGGCTCCAGCGACTCCGGAACGGTTCCAGAGCAGAGGGGCCTAAGCAAACACTCGGCGACCCTTGCAGATTGCTTACCGGCGAGCTGCATCGTCTTGCCTCGGACGTTTTGCGTGCCCGCCCGCCGGCAAATTAAGGCCCGCTGTGTTTGCCAACCCTTCTTCCCTTACACACCCCGATTCCCGCCTTACTTCCACGCATCGAGCTTTGATCACTTTCTGCGTCCAAGATGAATCATTACGTTCCATCTGTCCGAAGGACCAGAGTTCCTCAACGGTTTTTCCTGTCCTCTCGAGATTGCAAACAGCAACTTCTCAAGAACGATGCCAGCGGCAGTTAACTCATTTCTTGCGAATATGAAGCTTCAGATTTTTGCAATAAAGGGATCTCTCTTGCTCTTTCTCTCTGTAAGCTTGTAGAACTTTGGGAAAGGCTCATTGAAGTCAATTACGACTACACCATCAAATCTAGGTGCATGGTTGTGCACCAGCGAAGTTCTCGCATTACCTCCTTTTACACAAAACAACTTAGTCATTTTTTAGAGGCTTGTAACTCAGAACTGGAGGCAGATGGAGAGATGTAATTTGGTACAATTATTAAATGCTATCATGTCTCAATATTGGCAAAATATTAATCTTCCAACATTAGTAGGTTCCCAGATATAGGACCTCAAAAATCGCTAAATTTATCACAGGCACATATTTTATATATTTTCACGAGTTTTTATATATTTAATACATTTTATAATACAATATTAAAATTATGTAGATGCCCAACCACATGTGACGTTTGAATTTTCAAAAAAAAAATCAAACATGGCAGTATATCGGGAACAGTGAAAAAATGTTTAGGGTATATAATTGATAAAATTTCAACAAAAATTGATGAAATCCCAAGAAAATATCCTGTAAATTCTTACGGCCATAGAGAACTTGGCTCCTGTTTACAGGATGTTTTTGTTGGGATAAAACTAGCTGCCACGAGGTGGTTGCTTACAAAATTTTTTCATATAAAGCTTAGTTTTCGAGAAAATCGAGTTTGAAAATCCTATTCGTACATATGCTATTACAGCTAAGTTACGGTTCGGTCGATGTTACGTTCATGTTATTCGGCCGCACCCTGTATATTTTTCAATTTTACCTTGAGAATATCCGCACGAATTTTTTTTGTTACTTAATATCTGTGTCACAATTTGAAAAAAAATTGAGTTTATGCATTAGATGAACTCCAGAGTACAGGATTCATATTATATGTGTGTCACAATTTTAAAAAATTTGAGTTTATGCATTAGATGAACTCCAGAGTATAGGATTCATATCTGTGTCACAATTTTTTTTAAAATTGAGTTTATGCATTAGATGAGGTCCAGAGTACAGAATTCATATTATACCTGTGTCACAATTTAAAAAAAATTGAGTTTATGCATTAGATGAGCTCCAGAGTACAGGATTCATTTTTTCATATTTTCCAGGAAGAAAGTCACGAGACTACAACCAGAGTTGAATATATACCTTGAAAAATATATTTAAAAAATTTAGCAAAAAACCTTGTAAATGATATTGGAGTGTCATTTTTGTTGTTGTCCGAGCTGTGTGTGTACGGAGCAATTTAGTACGGAATGATTTACACGGCACGTTACAGCAACCCATTAACATGTAACAAACCATGGTGTACGATGTCTACAGTTAGAACATCGAAACGTTTCTGGTGCTGTCCCTTTGACTGGGTGGCTTCAAAACAGAAGTAATTAAACGGAAAGAGCGAGTTGAACATAATAAATGTAAACCATGAGAGGTAGATGCGGTGGTGTGCGTCGCGTCGTTTCAAGAGGAGAAATATGTGTATAGTGCACGTGTCACGTCGCCGGGCGAGCGTGCCCGGGCAAATTGCGCGGTGCGACGGCAAAAAAACTGTTCGACGGAACGCCGTTCGCCGAAGAACGTAATGAAAAATGCAGTTTCAAAAAGAGGCGGAAAGCTCATTGAACGTAGGCGCACGCGCAACAGCGAGGACAACGTTGGCCTCGCTCGAAAACCGGCGGACGGAAAAATGCCACGCAACGCGCGGGCCACTCGTCGCCGGTGCTCGTTCGAAATTAAAACTCGAGTGGCGTCGCTGCCGAAAACGTAATAAAAACAAAAGCCCGGGAACGAAACGGTCCGGCCCGGCGGTGGGGATGGAAAAATCGCGCACGCGAGAAGACAATGTCGAAATGAAAAATATTAATTACGAAATTCGATACCGGCGAATCTCGGGCAACGAAACGACCAGCGTTTCTGCTGGCATTGCCGAGCACTCTGCGCTTTGTCGGGTCTTCTTTTATTTTATATATTTTTTTTCATTTCATTTTTGTTGTTGCCGCACGAACGCGATTTTACGGTGGGAAACGTTCGACCGGTGACCAGCAACGATCCACTTTTCCACTCGAAAAGTTACGCGGCTTTTGAAGGCATCGCGAAATCGAGCTCTCTTTCTTTTTCCACCTGTGCCACGTGTGTTTGTCTACTTGAAAAATGCCGAACGAAAAATTCCCGAAATGAATGCCGAATGGCGAAGCAACGCACTTGTTGTTTCGCGGGTGTGCTCCTTCCCTTGGAAAAACAAAAAAGAACAATTTTGAATTGATTTTCAACGTCCATTCCAATTTGTAAGTTCAGACAACTTGAAATTGTTAATCGAATTTAAGGACGAGACAAGTAGAAATAGCCATCGGACCGGACAGTCCCGTCGCGTGCAGTCGAAACTTCGAAGCCGGTGTTCCCGAAGTTGAAAACTTCTACGCAAATAAATTTTACTGGTCGTTGACGCTTTATTTTTTTTTTTTTTTTGCGCTGGAATCATCGCCCTTTCATAAGTCCCTTTCAGCGGTTCAAAAGTTTTCGTCCGGCTGGCAACTTCTTGAATTTATAAGTATTCTAAGAACCTCTGTCCCGAAGAGCAGAGGAATTTCAATGCTTCTTGTTGGAGGAAACGTTCAAAACGCTTCATTAACTATAAAGTAGTCGTTTGATCTGCTTTAGAAGTTCTGGGGGGCGGTAGATGAATTTCAAATTGGAGTTAAACCGATCGACGGCCGAGACGAGATAACTCGTCGCGCTCGTGTCCATTATATTTTCCAATAACGCCCTTCGTTTACTTACGAATTTTCCTTACCGGCTACGGAACAAATAAAAATTCTATTGTCCACGGTTGCTTCTAGTTATATTTTACATTATTCCCCGACTAGCGCGTTTTATGCTGAAACATTTGAATCCTCCCTTATTCGGTAACGTTTCCATGGACCGAGATATCCTGGATCACGGGTGGATCGCGAGATAGATCGGTCGGAGATCGATTTCGCCGGGTGCACTTGGCGCAGACGTGTCTGCAATTGTAGAAATTACTCGCTTAACGGGTTAAAGACTTTGATCAGACACGCGGCCCGATCGGATGCGGGGGGAATGATTAACACTGGCTCGGCGTGTTTCTATTTGTTCGATCCCCGATGATCTATGCCAGCGATTACAGCCGGTGATTCCGAGCACGTAGACGCCTCGCGCTTTGTGGCCAGCCGGAGGTTGGCAAACAAACGAAAACGCCCATTGTATATCGATTGCGTTCGCGCCCGATCGCGGGAACAATGGAGATAATTGAGCGTACGAATTACGATAGCGGGAAATACAGGGCGTACCGTAGGCGTGGATGCCACTGGGCATCGGCAATTAGGTCTAATGACAGCGAGACAAGAACCGGGCCCGGTATTTGTCGAACGAGGACCGTCGTCGCGTCGTCGATACCCTTTGATGGGACGTTTGACGATACTCGACAAGGTCGTTCCAAGGTCAAACATATCGAAGTTGCAATATTTCTTTCTGAAACATTTTTTTTAAAAATAAATCGATGGATATTTTCAGAAATTTTTTTAGACACAACGAAATTCGCCGATGGAATGACCAATATAGATTGTATATTGTATATTTATTTTTTGTTCCCTTATGGGTTACAAGGAGATCCCGTCCCCTTTACAATATAATATTTCAATTACAATAACTTAACTCTCTCTGCACAAAATATATGTATAACCATCTTATAACTAATATAATCATCTTTTCTTTCACACTACTCTCTCTCTCCCTCATCTTCCTTCTTTGTCCATCTCCTGGTATACTTTTTGCCAGTTCCCTCATTTTACTTGCACCCACATCTCCACCAGTGCCATTGCATTCCTTCTTGCTATATCTTTCCAGGGTTCATCTTCTTTTCCTACCTATTCTACAACCTCCAAGAGAATCCCCTTCTTTTTCCTACAGCTCTTTTCTAATGTCTTCATGTTTTTTTAAAATCTTCTTCATCTCCCCCTCCCTTTCCTTAAGCTTCTCTCTCGATTCGTTTCCTTCTCTGTACTTCTTCTTTCTTGTTTCATTTCCACACCTTCCCTTCTATCCATGATTTTATATATCCTGTATCCTGTTTTGAGTATGACCAATGTAGATAACATTGTAGAATTGCTACATGCCGGTAAAGTAAATTGAATTTCACGAGGTTTTTATTCGATTGGCAACGCGATAAAGCCATTAATAAGGCAAAGAGACGCGTTTGATGATATTTTCTGTAAAGTGATGCGCAAACATCAATATTTGTATCAACAATCTAGTGATCGCGTTCGGGGCCTTTGGTGAAAGCTCAAACGCTAGTGAAACGCCCCGACTATCTACGTGAATCAATATTGCAATTCGAATAGAAGGGACGTCGCATTGAAATATCCCCGTTTTCAATCGAAAATGAAACTGTTTCATTCAGCCCGCGTATTGGCCGTGCGTCTGACCATTCCTAGACAGTTCCACTTAATACATTACTGAGCTTATTGACGCTCCGGAACTTCGCAAAACACGAGCCAAATCAAAAAGCTTTATAGAAAACTATGTTAATACGATCTTCGGACTCGAGTTGTCGTAAAAATTCTACGACATTTATTTTCCATAAAATTCATATTCTTCCTTACTTGCTTCCCGGTGCAGAAAATTTCATATTTTTCATGCTAACGGAAAGAATTGACGTAGAATCATTTCGAAAGGGTGCACCGTAGAAACAGGGTGAACGAAAAACATTTCTTTTTCCAGTACTTCGTAAATTTATTAATTGTAATAATTGTAATGATTAATTATTAAATTATTAATTGTAATAACCAACTAGCCCCTTAAACTGGAAGACAAGCACGAGGAACAGGGCGATGAAGACGATATCCGATGGTTATTTTCTAATTTTTTAATGATTCGTCAATGTTAGACAGTGAAAAACATCTCGATTAAAAAACGGATAATAACCAAGTTGTTTTTAGGGCGTCGAATAGGACACGCTAGCCCCTTAAAGCATTTCGAAAGGACGCACCGTAGAAACGGGGCGAACGTAAAACATTTACAGCGAACACTATCAGCGATGGAGAGTCGCTGTTGGAAACACGGACGGATCCGCAGTCTAATTACCGGAGACACGTTTTCAAACACGGTCGCAGTCTTCGGCAAACTGAAGTGGGGTCAGGTGTTCGCGCCAGGTTTGCAGGAGATTATCCGGTTTTTCGGTGGTCCCCGGCGGACCAGGGCCGAGTAGTATTTGCCCGGGAACGTATTCCAGTCGGCGATCAAAGCTGCCGATTGTCCCTCGTAGCCGCGGCAAATTTTCTTGTTTCGCGGGGCCGCGCATCGGGTCGAAGTTCGCCTCGATTCCCTTTGACCGGCACCGGCCCGCGCTTTGAAAGGCCGCGTCCGCATTCCGCGATGGGATTACGGTTTCCCGCTCGTTTCCCACAGACTCCCTCCCCCCTGTTCGGTGGAAAATCCCGGCCGCGTAGAAATCAGAGAAATTGGCTCGATAAGAGAACGCCCGGATGCGTCGCTCTCGCTCTATCCGGACGAGAATTATTGGGTTCCTTCCACGGGCCGGCAGATATCGGGGAACTCGGAAATTAAGGTGGCTAATGGCTCCATTCTTTTTCGAGTATCGATATACTGCGGGCCCGTTAGCCTGATCTTCAGGACTGGACCGAGTTTCCGATAGAGTTTGCGAGGAAGCTGGGGCCTCGACGCTTTTGCACTCCGCTCAACGTGTACTTTGAGGAAGTCCAATTGTAACGTGGTTATTCTTCTTCCAGATATTTTGTATCTTGATTTATGTGCTGTTTTAAATATATATAATGAAAAAAATTATTTAGAAAATATTATATTTTAGTAATTATTTATGAATAAATTAATTAAGCTGGCTAATGGCTCCATTCTTTTCCAAAATTTAATATTATTGAGGTTTAGATGGCTAATGGCTCCATTCTCTTTTTCGAGTATCGATATACTGCGAACTCATTAGCCTGATCTCTTTTAAATGTACATAATAAAAAAAATTATTTAGAAAATATTGATATATACAAACCTTAAAAATAAAATCAAAAACTCTTTTTACAGGAGAAACTCAGTTCTGTCATTATTCCTATCTTTACCAAATCACATTGGGAATAAAATAACATTATATTTATTCTTCTTCCAGATATTTTGAATCTTGATTTATGTGCTCTTTTCAAGACTCATTAAAGTTTGCACGAGGAGACCTTCAATCGTAGTTGGAAGAATGGTAAACAATCAATCGCAGCAACCATTAATCTATTTTCCGCTTTCTGTTCAGCGGATTACACGATCCACGAGAGATATGCGACCAGCAACGAAGTAATAAAATGGAACATAAACATCCGAAGATGCCTCGGAACGCCGTACGGCGAAGACGTACACGCAAATAGGAACGCTCGTATTCATACCTGTTTGCAGATTCAGAGAGCTTGTTAAACAACTTCCGAGATAAACATCGCTACGATAATACATCCTATGTAAACTTGTCCCTTACAATATTAATTTGTCGTAGCAGCTGCAACCGCTCCGTCGCCATTGTGGCGTTGCGCAGTCGAGGGTGGCTACGCGTAGACAGTGATTCCGAGGAGATAATTACACCCATTAACACCAAACAACGAACAATTCGCTCGTTCTCAAGCGTACGCCATAATTGTAACAGTTAACATATGAAGGAGAAAGTTGTTCGGAACGATGACCTTGATAACATATTTCAAGGACGAAACACGGTTCTTGCCAGGGTTTCGCATCGGGAAAAAGTGTTTATTCCTGGATCCGTCTGGAGCCGGTGTAAATTACTATGCACGCGTCGCACAATGCGCATTCCGCGCGTTCACTGTTTTTCTACGGGGGGTGGGGAGCATTAAGAATGTACCGCGTAACTTGAACAAACGTTCGCCCGGTTGGTTCAAAATGCCTGTGTCGTTGTTTGCCTGCGTCGGCTGGAACGTTACTGAATACAAATCGCATTATCACAGGGAATCCGATTACGAACACGTTTTACGTTACTGCGAAAGTTTCGCGGCTCTGAATATCCAGCGTCATTCTTCCATTCTTCGGTCTCAGTCTCATTTAATCCTCTTTCGCGTTACAATAAGATTCGCTGACGTTACTCGTCTCTAGCGTTCTTGCACTCTCCCTTCCTCTCTCTCCACCCTTCATCACCATCAATATTTACAGGCGTCTGGAACCGCCGGATGCTCGGCGAACTAAATTTCGAGTATCGTTTCTATTAAGTTACCACTTGGTTCGGTCATTCTTTGCTCGGGCTGTTTAAACCACCGGGGAAATTAGCTCTCCCGGCCATGATTTATAAATGAAGTACACGTTACTTCGCGTTTGCTCGTTCGAAAGCTAATATTCGAACAGTTCTCAATGTTTTCCTGGGAAACATCGGAAGTCGCGGAAGTTTCGTTCGATACCGAAATTTTTAGAAATCAATGATTACACTAGCCACGAAGATAAATACGTACCACTAATGTTCCTCGAGAACATGCAAACAGTTGGAGAATCTTCGCGGACGAGATGTTCTGACAAGGAAAAAAAACAATTGCAAAATTTGCCACCGAACAAACAGACAGACAGACAGACAAACAAGAAAGCGAGCTAATAAAAATGTGGTATAAAGGAAAACAGTTTACACTCGCAAAAATTTCGCTCGTTACCGAAATTTTTAGAAATCAATAATCACAACTAGCCACGATGATAAATACGTATCACTAATGTTCCTCGAGAACATGCAAACAGTTGGAGAATCTTCGCGGACGAGATCGTCTGGGAAAAAAGGAAAACAGTTTACGGAAATGGCACTCGCGGAATCCAGAATAAGAGGCAAGTAAGAAAAAAAAAGGAAAGAGAGAAATGCAGTTGGAGGGGTGAAAAGAAACAATGAGACCGGAGATTTATAGTCTCGAAATCTTAAGAGATTCTCGAGCAGGCCCCATGAATTCCGACGAATCGCGGGAGACCCTGACAAAGAGGAAATTTACAGGAATTTCAATTCATAGTAAACAGCCCGTAATCCCCCCATTGTTTGCAGCGAGGCTCTCAGAACAAATAAGGGTGGCGGCGGCGGCGCGGCGTTCCGCGGAGAAAGGGGGGATGAAAAGCTCGACGGCGGGGGTTGGTTGGTTGGTTCTCACCTTCGCCGCGCGTAACACGAGATCCCCTAGTCGTCGTTAGCGTGCTTCTGTAATCGCACGCTTGTCAACCATTCCGCCACTCATCATCACCGATCCGACGATTCTTTTGGATTACGTTTCCACGTCTCTGATTAATGACCTCGAAAACTCCGGCAAACGATTTGTAACAGCATGTTTTATTTTTCGTAGTAACTGTTTTTACCTGTAGATAAAAGATCAGCATTGATATCGACATTTGCTTATTTCGTTAGACTGCTTTTTCGCACGACGATTCATTTTGTCAAGTAAAAATGCCAGCGTTCCCGCGAAACTTCCCCGCGAAAGTTCATTCCAGCCGAAGATAATTGACTTAATCTTCCCTCGAGTTCAAATCAAACTCGCTAACTGATTTATTCGATTACCGAACACCGTCGCCATTTGCGGAACGAGCACTTTATTACTTGACTCAATAGCGTCCCCCGGATCACGAAACATACTTCAGGAAGACAATCCTATTCTTACAGATTCGATAAATCAATTCTCCTGGCTCCCGAGTCTTCGGATGGCTTCAGATGAAAACGGTGTTCCGCGTAATCATCCAATATTACAGAGACAGACGCTAGTACAGCAAATTGTGAAAATTGTTCTTTCGTTGGACAAATAAAGAATATAAATAATTTTTGTTATTTTCATCGGAAATATTCAGATACTAAATGAGAATGATTTCTATGAATTCAATAAATTCTACACACAAGTTACACACTAGTTACTGATTGGGTAATCTTACAAAATTAGCTATTGTATGTAGAATATGATCGACCCTTTGCGCCGATAAAATCATTCCCATTCATTATTTTCAAATAAAGAATGTAATTGGAAAAGCGTCTCGAGATTAAATAATTTCCTCGTGACGAAACCCGACCAGGTATCGCCGGCAACGTACAAAGGATGCGTCCCGTTCTGTGCTGGTACGAGAAATCGAGAGGATCATCAGGAAATGAAACGCGAGGAGAGATGGAGGAGGACGACAGGGTGCAGGAACGTCGAACGAGATAAGGAGGTGTTCCGCGAAACGAAGGAAACTTAATAAAGTCAAGTGGAGATCTCGGGGAATAGAATGGAAAGCCGAGATACCGTTTCGCTGGTTGCTAGTTGGGTCTCGGAATTTAACCGACTTCCGCTGTTGCTTTCACGGGACCCCGGGAAGGAAGAATCAATGTCTTTATTCCCATTCCGGCATGTTTCCCTTCATTCCTAACCATAAATCTTTTCAAAACTCGTAACGCACCTTTGTGTACTCGGTCGAGAAGGTTTATTCGTCCATTTGTCTAGAAAGAACTTCATCGAAGCGAGAAAATATAGTCTGTAAACCTCGTATGTTCCTCGTATCATCTTGATATGCTTTACGAGGAACATATTGTGTTTCATTCGTAATTCTGCCATCCTAACACCTTTCATGGCCATTGGTTTAAAAAGTAATGGCCAAGTTTGAATGATTTAGCCCTGTATGTAACTGTTTAAAAATTAAATAGCGTTCTTTTAAACATATTTTGTTTGATTTAGTTTACAGGATTTTTTTCTTGGGATTTCATCAATTTTTGTTGAAATTTTATCCAATTATGAAGTAGGTATTACTGTTATCCCTGATTCATTAAATCGTAAACATTTTTTCACTGTTCCCGACATACTGCCATGTTTTTTTTCTTTGAAAATTCAAACGTGTACATACGTCATGTGGTTGGGCATCTATATAATTTTAATACTGTATCATAAAATTTATTAAATATATAAAATATGTGCCTGTGACAAATTTAGCGATTTTTGAGGTCCTATATCTGGGAACCTACTAATGTTGGAAGATTAATGTTCTGTCAATATTGAGACACGATAGCATTTAATAATTGTACGAAATTACATCTCTCCATCTGCCTCCAGTTCCAAGTTAAAAGCCTCTAAAAAATGGCTAACTTGTTTCGTATAAAATGTGGTAGTGCGAGAACTTGGCTGGTGCACTAGCGTGCACCTAGATCGCGCGAGGGCAGTTTGCAAAGAGGAAGAGTCTGATAGAAGTGTCATCGGCGGTGTTCCGTGCACAAAGGCTGTGGACCGGTTGAAAACGGTTCGAAGTGGTCCGGGAGAGAGAGCAGTTAAACGCGGGGCGTTAATCAATCGACGTCGGCCGTGATTCCGTGAATTAACTGGTAACTGCTCCGTTAGCGTTCGCCCCTCGAATCGAACATCGTCGATTCTCCCGTATTCGTCGGACCGCAACGTCTTTGCAGGCTGCAAGTGCACTTGACTGCGCGAGAGCCGGCTCTGTAATTTGCGACCTGTGATCTTCCGAGCCCGAATCGTAATGCAGAATTCTCTCTCTCTCTCTCTCACACACACACGCGGTTGAACAGCAGCAAGGTATATCGCCTCGAACAGGAACAAAAGCGGTGAAACGGTTGAAATGGGTGAAACGTCTGCGGTAATCGTGACGATCCATTGAATTCCTCGGCGAGCAACGGAATTCAATTAATTGCGAATTTTTGCTGACTACCCGGCCGAGACTCAGCCCGGGATTCTTCCGAGTGGAAAGAGAGCAGGAGTTTGAAGCCTTTGCGACAGGTTTTGTTAATCTAGGAAACCGATCCACTCTGCAATTTATTGTCTTGCGTGTGCTCGGCTTAAATCCCTCGCGTATCGACTCCTGCCGAAGATTTCGAATAAAATTTACCAAATAGTTTTTGTTTAGAAATT
The DNA here is from genome assembly GCA_028455615.1 of Lasioglossum zephyrum. NCBI lineage: Eukaryota > Metazoa > Arthropoda > Insecta > Hymenoptera > Halictidae > Lasioglossum > Lasioglossum zephyrum. Next base: position 4,614,891 of record CM052333.1, read on the forward strand.
AATAAATTGGTTATCGATCGTAATTTATCTTCAGGATAAAACAAATAGCCATTTTGTAGGATACTAAACGCTGGATTCGGATTTGAATCTTCAGGTTCGAGAACCACGTTAGCTATTACAAATGTTTTTAATCAGTTTTTAAAAGAAAGAAAGGTGTTTAGGTGTTTAGTTTTTGTTTAGGTCCGTCGACCAGTGACCTAATAAGTATCGCAACGCGAGATAATTAACAAGGTGGAACAACGGTTGGCGATGTTAACATAAAATCGGTTAATGCGCAGACAATAAAGTTGGCGATATCAAGCAATAGCGTCGAACGTTCCAGTCGTCGACAACAACGGCGGAAAGAATGATTAATTAATCGAGAACTTTCCGAGGGAAACATCGATAAATGAATGGAAGGTATCATTATATTAATGACGAAGGCCATTGTAGTCTGCTTTAATTAATATCATCCAACGGGGCCATTGTTTTGTAGTACTTTGCTAATGAAGTGAACACCGGGTTGAACAAGGAGAGGCCGCCCGTGGAAGAAAAGATGTAATGGTATTCGAGTGGCGATGGTCAGAGGAAACATTTATTTTATGCAAACGACAACTCGCAATCGGAAAATAATTATACCGAGTGTCGGCGTTATTGCTGGTCGACTATCCCGACAATAATGTGTTTAACTTTTCAGCAGAACGCTTTATCAACTATTTTCAATATTATCGAAACAAGATATATTTGTTATTTCCTTCGGTGCTCAAATGTTTGCTGTTCTTCTTAACAGCTTTATAATTTCGCGAAAATTTTATTGCGGCGTGCACACCTATTTTATTGTTTACCAAAGTTTTCCAGTTTTCAGTGGGACTATAAATCTGTAGATTTATGGCATCGGTGAAATAAATAAAAACGACGACATTCCGCAGCATTCTGCGCAGAAGATTCTAGTTGAAGATTTCGTTTTCGCGTAGAATGCAAACGGCAGTCGTACAAGAAGGGAGTAGTTTTATTTGCAATTGAACAAAATTTATACCGGGACAAACGTAAAGCCGTGACACGACTGCGCTCGAGTCTCTTAAAGCACGATAACTTGCGCTTTGCCTTTCTTTTTTATAGGTCGTTTATGACATTACAGTGTACTCGAAACGAGCTATAAAAGCCCCTATCGATACGCCGACTCGCTCTCGCCTTTTTCTCCGTTACCTTTATTCTTTTTTTTCACCGAACTTCTACGTGCAAGCTACGTAAATTCATCGTAAATCCTTTGACTAAATTGTTTTTTTGTTGTTGTTGTTGTTTCGACCGTGTTGCGAAGATGGACGTGGTATCGAGTTTCGATATATTACTTCCTTTATTCCGAGTCCGTTGCGTGGCCAATATTTCGCAAACCGGGGGAGCTGTTCGAAATATTGAAGCGAAGCATGTCTGAAGTCCGCTCTGCTGGACCTGATATAAATATTTAAAAAACCAACTGGAATAATTTCAGTTGGAATTCGAGCGAGACTTTATCAAGATAAAATTGGATTATTCTCTTTTTATCATGGACCAGGAAGAGACTCAATTGTCGAACAATCCACTAACAGGGAAGTTCGCCTTAGGGTGAGGGGGTAGGAAAACAGCGGGTTCCTCCGGAAGACTCGACGCTTTGAAACCAGACGCTAATTCGGCCTGATTGCGCCTACCATTCCATCTGCCGTGATGGAAACACGATCGTCGGCGCGATATTTGACAAGTAGGAAGATTACAAGCTGAAGATGCAACAGTAGAGCCCAAAGACCGGGCCGCGGACGTCGATTCGAACCGGTCCGTCCAAGTAATTAGCAGAAATTGCTCCGTCGCGACGGCCTCCGTAGACTTCCTGTTGAGAAGACGCTCCGCTCCGGTTCAAACTGTGCATATATAGGTGCCGCGTCTGTGTCAGTGAGACATCTAATTGCACTCGAAATTCCCGTGTACAGAAAACTCAATATTTATTCGTTATCCCCTCTGAACACTCTGGACTCCAATCGCTGGTGAACGAAAATATTGAGAATCTACGAATGCATAAATTCCGCAAAATCTTTAAGAAATAATAATAGAGATAGATAGAGGTCCGAATAGGATTTTTGAATCCATTGGAAAAAGAAACTGGAGTGTATTTTTAATTTTATTATTATTATTATTATTATAGACGGGCAGAAGTCCTTTTTACATAAGTATTTACAAAGAAAAGAAAAAAAAGAAAGATAAAAGAAAACAAAATAATATTGGTACAATCTGTAGGTATTATCATATAATCCTGCGTAAATCAATAAAAAAAATCGAAACAATCAATACTGTTATAAATAGTGCATGATTGTTGCAATAATGCGATTCATTGGATTAATTAATCCATGAGATAATTGGATTAATTAATCCGTAACATCATTGGATTAATTAATCCATAAACAATCAATATGATTAAATTAAATTATGGTGGTGATAGGCATAAATCATTTTCAGGAGAATATTCGGAAAAAGCGAATGGGCTGTTTCCTTAAATTTTGAAACGGTTGTTAACCCTCGAAGGGTCAAGAAAATTTCTGTCCAACGCGTCGGAACAGTTAGGCGACTATCTTAGAGCATCGGACAATACGTTTCCGGTAGGTGGGTCGTTTTGGCAGCGTGACGCGACGGTAAATAAACGTCGATCGTTTTATCTCGGCGGCGTCGGTTCATCGATATCGAGAAGTTGGAAAAAGGTTACCCGTTGCCCGTGAACTCTATCGGTGGCTGTCTCGTTTATCATTTTCTTCGGCCCCCGACACCCTGTTCGACCGCCCTCCACCTCCGCCCCCGTCGCTATCTCCGGTTTTTCTTGTCCCGTCTACGGCCGTGACGGGAATTTCGATTTCGTCGACGATGCGTGACGATCCGCTTTCCAGATTTTTACGGGGCTTGTTCTCCGTCCGGGAAAAAATACGAAGGGCCAACTGCTCGACGTAAATTTCGACGACCGGTTACCGACTGTACGATAAATTGGTTAGTGGGTGAACATCGTGGGTGATTGATCGAGACGGGAAATATTGTTAACCCTTTTCCTAATAGCGATACAACCCTAAAAAGTATCGACACATTGCTTTTCTCCTGCCACAGTATTAGGATCATTTGTATAATTATTTGCTTTAATTATTTTATACTTTGTTTTAATAATTGTTTAAAAACAAACATTTTTGAAGGCATAGTCGTATACTATTTAATTAATCGGCCTGAGTAATTCGAGGGTTAAAAGAAGATTCGACCAGAACAAAATGTCTGCCGTTGTACATGTTCAAAAGTAATCCGCCTCTGTTATAGATTGCTATAAAACTGGACTCGGTCCATATGTTATTCGTATTTTTTTTCAACATTCAACGAGATAAACGTAAATTGTCAGAACGCGGCAAGCTGGGTAAAAACAATACGTATCACCCAGAAAAAAAGCGAACCGATACGAATTTACAGCGCACACATTTTTATAAAAAATTCAAAGCGTATTTACGCCATTGCATCAGTTAACTCGAATCGATCTCTATATTTTTCGAAACGGTTCTGTCAATAGAACAATTCGGAACATCGTCGGTAGAAAAAAAACACTGCTACAAAAGAGAAATTTTCACTATTCGATCCTGGTGCAGCGTTCCAAATACCAAAGCTTCCGGAAGTGCGCGGGGCAACGAATATCGAGCAATTATTTCTCGGCAAAACAAAAGCAATATTCGGAAGAAACTTTGGGTGCACAGTGAAACGATCTCGGTGAGAGCCGTCAAACTTGCGAAAACGAGCTTGAAAAACAAGAAGATCTCGATGAAGAAGAAGTAGGAGGAGGAAAATGAGAGGAGAGGAGGAAGTAAGAAGACGAGGAAGAACGAAGCCTAAGAAAACAGTAATTAAAGTCTGTTTGGCCAGGAACGGTGGAAGTCGATATAAGTTACACAGGCGGCGGCGTTAGGATTTGCTTTGGACCGATGTTCAACGTCTAAACTCCCCGGCGCGATAGAACCTCGGGGAAAGTAACAACTTTCTTCAATCAGGCCCGTGCGCGAAAGCCTACAAGTCGCGCGTCGCGTATTTTCCTCCCCTTTCATCCCCGCGGATCTGCGGGCTGGGAAAGTTGCTGTTTCCGAACAGAGGGGGCCGAGACGGGGACCGCGGAAATTGAATTTGTCGGCGCCTGGTTTTCATTCTGTAACGACATATCAAATATGAAAATTGTTTGCGAAACAGTTCAGCTTAGGAACTCCGCACGCGGGGGCCAGCGTGTCGGGATTCCGGAGTTCATCTGATCGAATCACACCTCGTTCGAAAGAAGAAACTAAATTTCTCTGGCCGCTGAGTCTTGAATAGACTACTCCAAGCTCTTGGATCTCTCTGACGCGGAAGTTTGCCGGAAAGTGTCGCCGGGAAGTCGAGGATTAAACGTGGAAGCGCGCGAATCCCGAGATCCGGCCTTTTAAAACTGCGATTTTCAAGGCAGGTTCGATGAACTTTTTTTATATATTTCAACTGAGTTCGATCTGTAAAAATGTTATATGTACTATTATTAAAACCATTCTC
>CM052333.1:4619526-4682502 GCA_028455615.1 Lasioglossum zephyrum
GGGAGAGAAGCGTAATTCATGCACGATGCCATCGCCGGCACACTCGATACATCGCGCGCGCGGAGTTGTTCGATTCGCTGAATCTCTGTAATTTATCGGCGACGTCGCTGGGACCCTCGAGCTTCGTGGAACGACTTCCTCGCGAGAACACGCTGTGCTTTTTCTCCTCTTCCCTTCTTTTACCGTTTCGCTTCATCCTCTTCTTTTTTTCTCGTTTTGTTTCGCGACACTTTTCCGAACCGACGAAACACACGGAACATCGTTGCGAGCAACAGCCACCGGAAGGGGAAACGCCGCTCCGAGCACGGTGAATTTTGTAATACCGTCTGCTTCGGGGAAGCGTTGATCAATGCTGATCGATATTCCGTTCGCCAGCTACAAATTAAAACTGGAAAACTGATCGTGTCAGGAGACACGAATTTTTTTGTTTTTTTAATCGATTTCGCTAAATATTCGGACAAAATTCACGGTCGTGTATGCTTTCGGACAGGATGATAGGATTCGACGTGATTAGACTGCGGCTATGCCAGAGACAAGTGAAAAATTCTTTCATTCTTCGCTAATTCAAATCTCGCCCAACCCATTTATTTCTTTAACCCATAAATCTTTACTTTAGTCATATGCGATCATATTCTACACACAAATAGCTAGTTTGTAAGATTTACCCACAAGATTATCCACCATGAATCTAAACGTTTGGGTAATCTTACAAACTAGATATTTGTGTGTAGAATATGATCTCACCGTGCGCCGATAAAATCATTCTGATTTATTATCTTAATAATTACGATCGAAATAACAAAAATCCTCCTTATTATTCAGTTAAAAAATTTTTCTTTTGTTGCCACAGCAAGCACGTTTGCTATAATTTTTTATGCGATATTTTTACACAGCTGTGCTGCAATATATTTCTTCAAAATTCATTGAAAACGTATTATTTTTCAGACACAAAAATGTCTCTCTCGAAGATGATCCATACAGGGATCGAAACGTTGAGTTAAATTAATTTGCAATACTTGCAACATTCATTTCTGTCGTAAATGCATATAAGCTCCAACAAAGATGAACCGTTTCGAATTGAATAAATAAGCCATTGAATCGTTCCACCCGGTATATCCGGCTGGTCCCCATAAGGCGATACAGGGCCGGTCGGAAAAACGAGTGGAACATCTCTGGTGTTGTTAACTGTAAATAATTCAAGAGGCCCTTAATGATTCCCTTTCGGTGCAAGTTAGAGCGAGCCTCCATTAAATAAAAAGAGAAACGAGGCGTGGGCGTGGGTGAACGAAGAGAGAGAGAGAAAAAAACACGGGGAATCAAATGTAGCCTCGGCCCAGGTGTGTACGTGCGTTTGTACGTGTGCGCGTGTGTGCTCGCGCGTGTTTGTGTGCGCCGTTTTATTCGAAGTCGCGAGGGTACAGGACCACTGAAAATTCCGGAGCTAGACACTCAACGGAGTACTTGACTCGATTATGAAAATGTACTTTCCCTGCTCTTTGCTTTCTCTCTTTCTCTTTTTCCTGGATCCACCCCCGTAGCGACCCCTTTTTTTTCGTTGTCCGCAGGCTGCAGCGTCTCTTTGATCGCAGCGTAAATGTCGCGGATGCATGTGATACGCGCCCACTCTTACGGAATAGTCGGCATTAAATTAATCCATTTATCCACTGACGCTATTCTATATCCGTCTCGGAGATGCCTACTTTCGCCGCGCGGAGGGGAATGAAATTATTTATGATTCGAGACGTTCGAGATTCAAGAGCAAACGGCTTGAGAGAACTCCCACGAGACGGGAATTTGTTGGTGAATATTTATACGGCGAAAGGAAAAATAGGGGGCAGCAGCTGGGGGTGTGTAATTCAAACATCGCACTGAACACGCGCGTTCAGAAATATCGTTATAATTATTTTAAAAAACCAATGTTAATCGAACAAAATGGCAGACATGAAAAAAAAGCGGAATATCATGGGTGCACAATGAAAAATACTAATTTATCGCTGAAGGAAATCACGTACCCGTAGGAAACTCTGCGCGTTATCCGGCAATTTTCCAAGGTGGATTGGAAAAACCGTCTGGTCACACTGGTCCGCAACCAGGACACGGTCCAATCATTCAACCGAAGTCAAGTTAATTGGCGTCTGTGAGGCGACGCGTGCTCGTGGTGGTGGTGCACGTTGAAATTCGATACTGGTCCGTTGAAAATTCACGTCTGAAAAATGGAAAAATTTCAATGTAAACCTGGTCCACCGGTGGAAACTAGCATAATAAAAGCTGATTAAAAATCGTGTACTGTCTGCCGTCAACACAATTGTAACCTGCGGCGCATTTTTCATTTTGCCGTTATCAAGCGTGCATACGGTCTACTCTTTCCATCGTTAATTTTTCTCGAAAAACACACACGTACCGTTTATTTGCAAATTTCTACTTTCTACTTTAATATAAAATTTATATTATATTATATTTTTTGCACGACACATTTTCAATTTACGCTGATGATTTAATTTGCAGTGGAGATGTAACAGTGAGAAGGAGGTCGACAGGGAAGGTATCGAATTTGTAACCCTGAGGGGATCAAATAAAAATTTATATATATATATATATTTAATTTGCAGTGAAGAATGTAAAAGGGTGCGAAAGGGGAAGATAAAAAAATGGGTATGTTATGCAGAATTGTAACCCTGAGGGGAGCAAAAATAAATATATATTTGCAGTGAAGATTCAAATAAAAAAGTTGTTGCAACAGACACTCTGCGTGACCAGGTGAGGGGTCAAGTCAGTGAAAAGGCAGGGGAGCAAATTGGATCAGGTTCCGAGCACAGTCGAAGAAGTTTCGGGACAGGGGGGACGGCAAACATGGTCGAGAATCGATAACTCGCGATAATGGACAGGAGGTAGTCAGGTGCAAGGATGTCCAAGGGTGCAGGGGTTGCGGGAACTCATTGTTTCGACTAGGCGGCTGCTCATTTCTGATTCCCGTCGCACTTTTACCGTCTAACGACGTGAAACGACGAGTAAGTCGGAAAAGGGGAGGGGGGTTGTTCGGGGGTGGATTCTCGCCTTGACTCGAGTGCTCGAGTGCTCGGTGCAATTTCCTGCCGCTCTCCTGGGAGCCCAGAGAGAACCACCGGAGCTCTTCTCGCTCTGCTTTCGCCCTGTATCGAGATACTACCCTCCGAAAAAAGAAGGAACGAAGAAGAAGAACCCGGATAAGAGACGGCAGAAGAACGCAAGGGGGTGGAAGTCTTTCCCCCGTGAAAGGGAAAGGGTCGAGAACGAGGGGAAGACGAGCGAGCCAAGTGCCGGCGGAAATGTAAATGAAAATGATAATGTCGAGAGGGAGGGAAGTGTAACAGCGAGTACCTGCCGCGAGTTTACCCGAAATGTTACCCGACACCTCGGCAACGAGTGCTTCCTGTCGCCCGTCGCCTCTTTTCTGCTTTCTCGTTTTTGTAATGAATCGTCGGAAATGCCGCGAAACCGTCGAGGAAATCGAACGAGTCATTGTCAGGTCAAGTAACCGGTTCTACATTTTTTATTTGGCAATTATTGAAAATTATGCAAGTTACTTACACGGAAATTGATTCCATGAATTTTCTTTATCCAAGCACGCATTGCAACAATGCTTTACGTCCCGAAATACCGTATCGATAATGATCACGTGTTTTCCAGGATAATGGTAATGCGTTTCGCAGTTTTACGGGGAAGTTTTATCACCGGCGAGCTCCATAATTACGAAACAATTGATCGGTATCGACAGCCATGGCCGAGCGCGGGCGAATATTTCATAGATAATTAAACGCCGAATCGTTGTTATTATCACGGATGGTTAATTGTTAGATTCTAAACGTAATTATGAATTATCTCGCGCTGCGCCAATTAATCAAGCATGGGTCTCGACACGCCGTTCACGATTTTCGATACGGTTTTGTTCATGGTAATTGGTTGCCCGTACAATGGACAATCTGATTTTCAGATTCAGCAGTATTCTGGAGATGTAAAGAGCATTTATGATGCGCATTGTTCCGTGCAAATAGATATTTTCTAATTCGAAATACGTGATGGAATATGGGTATAAACAGAAACTATAAAGACCATATAAACTATCTCGAAAGTAAACCAATAGTATAACCTACTATGTAATAGTAGATTATTTTTGTTCCTTACATAAATTCCAACAGTACGAACAGGATACTTCGAACAGATTTCCCGAGGATCAGGACACGCGAATACATTTGACTTATTCCGTTTCCCATGAAAGATTGTCTAGTTTCCCTGGTTCCATTACGATTTCGTAGACACTCCGTGCGCCCTGTCCGACGCAAGTAGATGTTGCCTGTCACTTGTCAGCCAGCCGTTGCCAGGCAATCGTGAAAACTGACAGACGCCGTACGCCCCGCGCTAGGCCGTAAGCCTGACGAAGTAACACACCGGCGGGAATCTTTCCGTTTCAACCCCCGAAGAGAATTCGACGATACGTCACGTCTTGATCCGCGTTGAGAAAGTCGCGAAGGGAGGAGAGAGAGAGAGTTAGGGGAGGGGTTTGAGCCGGTTGCGAACACGCCGCCATTCCGCGCTTGGAATTCGCCAATATAATCTTGATCGGTTCCACGATCTCTTTCCTCTCTTTTCCTTTTTCTTCTCGATGGCTGACACCCACTGCGAACTTCAACCGTGAGAGCAGCTCGACGACGAGAAATAAAAGAACCGCTGAGATTAGTGGAACTCGCTCGGATCTTTTCCTTTCTGCTCAGCCGTCCGAGTCTACAGGGCACTCCATAAAATGTGCGTAAACTCAATTTTACTAAAAATCAATGCGCAACATTTATTTTCGGGTAAACGAAACAATTGTAGATTAACGAATTTTTAAACAAAAAATTGTTCCACTTTTCGTAGAAGACTGTGCGTATCTTTAATGTACAGGCTGTCTCATATTGAATCATACAACATAAAATTGCAACATGAAATATGCGATCAATTTCTACAAACTATATATTTCTACATGATGTTTTTATTTGAGGCCACGTTTGCTACTAAATATTTTAATAGTAGCCTTTTAGATAGCCTTACTGACGAGTCCTCTAGTGGATTTAGGACGAAACACAACTTTCCTTTTCCTCTACTGTTAAAACATTTAATAGCAACGTGACCTCAAATAAAAACATGATTCACATTCGAATCGACACGTTTCGGTATGCTTACAAAATTACTATAGTTTATAGAAATTGTTCGATCATAACACTAAAGCTAATTTGTAAGAATACCCAAACGTTTCGATTCGGATTTGAATCATTTCAGTTCGAGACCAGGTTTGCTATTAGGAATTTCTAATAGTAGAGGAAAAGAAAGGTGGTGTTTCTTAATATCTTAATATGTGCGATCGATATAAAGAGAAAAATCCATCTTAATATTACGATCGACATAAAATTACTATACATCACACTTAACAATACACTCTTTTCTGCACGTCGCAATTATAATACCGCAACCCGTCCAAGGAAGAAAGGACATAAATCACAGTGAACGACTATTGAGTCGTTTATAAAGATCCCTAAGATAGCATGTATGTAAAAAGTCGCAAATAAATCGCGTTTCCGGGAGAAGGAAGCGGAGCTGGCGGCCGGGGCCGATGCAGATAAAGTGAATGGGAAAAAATCACAGACCAGGAAGGCATTAACGCCGCGGGAAACGACGTGCTCGCGTGCCGATCCGCCTTGAGCCACTTCTGAATGAGGAGCACGGCTCGAGAGAGGGAGCGAGAGGCAGAGAGAGAGAGAGTACACGTTCATTCAGTATATGGGTCATGTGTCTGCCTTCGTTTCTTTGACGTCGACTAGGAACTAGTCGGACTTCTTTCCCCGAACGCCGTATGTTTATTTTTTCGCGGCACCGACCAGCCGGACCGGTAGCACGGCGACGAAGCGACCGGTTTTTCTTCGGAGACGCGCAACATCGTCGGCGGTGAACGTTCATGAAGACGTCCGGAAGCTAAGTCGGCACATTCGCGGAAACACTGCGGTGGAAACGAGCTCTCCGAGTGGCGTACTTGGCTCCGCGAAACGCTTCTCCTTCGCAATTAGGGCCGGAAGACTGGCGAAGAGTGTGCTTGCGGAAAACGGGGCTAAACGGAGCACAGTCGCAGCTGGATAATTATCCGGGTCGAGATGCTAATGAAACACCCTATATATTAATACCTGTGCCTTGTTTCTTGAACACTCTCTCGGAGGACATCGAACATCGCTCTCACGATCTGAATTGCTTTATATTCAAATTAAAGCTTTAAAATTTTTTGTTAAAAAAATAAAACCGGCTTCGAAAAAACAAAAAAATGCACTAAAAAAGGTATAAGAAAACAAATATGTACTAATAAAAAGAGGTAAGAAAAACAAGCGAAAAAGGCACATACAGGTCGAATCGAGTAACCTCCTTCTTTTTCGAAGTTGGTGAAAAATTCGAGCTTGGCTATTCGTTACTTCTGTGGTTATGAATATGTTCATAAGGGTCGCGAGAAACGACGAATTTATCGAACGCGAAACGAAACGAGAAAATTAAGTCGGAACGAACCCAGAGGAAATCATTTCCGCAAGTCCTTTCGAGAGCACAACTCCAAGAGGTGTTTTCGTTATTGGTACATCTTACATGAGCCTCTACACGACGTTTCATTACATCCGGGAAGCAATCATGTCGCAGAAACGAATTCAGCAAATAGAGTTCTCATTAACAGGTGAGTAAATTATTCTTCCGTGCACCGTGGTCAAAGGGAACCGAGCCACTTTCCAGCCGCTGGGAATACGAGCTTCGAGGCAGGTGCGAAGAAGAAATAATATTGAAGCGAATTAACTTTTGCGTTTGATGAAATTAACGCTGCAGCGAATTCCGAAAAATTAACACGTACACGAATTCTTCGTTTCTAACGCGACATTTTTAATACGATCTTCTCGAACGTTACGAAGAAAGATTTTATTTAAAAAAAAATTATGAGGAAGCCAGATACCTCTTAAATTCTCGTTAAATCGGTAAGCATCGTTAAAGTTCTAACAATCTACAACGAGATAAATCCTTTTGTTGGAGAACATTGCCTCGGACAACTAGTAAACGCGGAAGCACGCATCCACAATTTTCCCAGGGAACAATCGTGGCGCCAGCTTACGGGATAACCTAATAGAGGTAGATTTTGACAGAACGCGACAGCGAGTCCACGGGGCGGATATTGAATTCCGAATGCAGAGTCAGGAAGTTCCGCCGAAATTCACCGCGGGAAGCGGCGAGTCGATCACATTCTTTACGTCGGTCCAGGAAAAAATATTCCATTCAATTCTCGCGGAAACCCCGGCGCGACGCGGCGCGGCGCACCGCTGCAGAGAGACATCCATATTACCCGGATCCCCATTTCGCCGTCTCTTCGGAGGGATTTGTCAGGACTCTTTAGTCTCTCCTCACCGCTATTATCTCGACTCTCATTGGCTCTCAGTCTTGCCTCTCTCGGATGCATTTCATTAAAAAAGAGGATCCCGGGTCTCCTCCTTCAACGGAACCGTGTTCTCCGATCCCTCTTCAATCCTCGTCCAAGCCAGTCGATGCTCGAGAATAGTCGGCATAATAAAACAAATCTGGAGAATTCAATTCGCCGGAACCAAAAAAACTAACAAATTATCTCACGTGATAATTCAGGTTATATGATTTGATCTGTCTGATTAAAAAGTGGCTCGTTATCGTGTACACTCGTGCATGAAAACGGCGAGGAGTAAATAAAGGAGCTAATAAAAATTGCTCCTTATTTCCTCGGAAAAAGAAGAAATTCCTACATCCAAAGTTTCTTAGCACTCTCAGGCAGCCAGTGCACACAATCAAACAGGTAGACCGGCGGCGGTGGGTGGATGAAACGTTCAGAGTATTATTATATGGTAGGTATAATACTCGTTACATTGTGCCAACAGTATACCTCGGTTCTACTTTGTTCCACTCCGGCGAAAGTAGATTTCCGGGCGTCTGGAGAGCTCGGGTAAACGAGCAAATTAAGCGACGGGGCCGCATAACTTGTGCGTTTTTGGTATGGAAGAGGAGAACCGGCAAAAAAAGGGAGAGCAGGTTTCGGTCAAATATTTACCGTAGCCAATTAGCCGGCGGCAGGAGAACAAGGGTGGGGAAAAGGGCGCAGAGGTTCGCGAACGCGTTTCCGGCCGTTTAATGGCAAATTCGAGGACCGTGGAACGGCCGACGAGTGATTTCCGCGTCGCGAACGCGTCTGCTACACCGCTATTGCTACAGCTACTACTCTGCGAGTGCTTCTACTCCGTCGGTACTACCGCTGCGTCAACTCGTTTGCACTTCCGGTTTCCCCGGCAGCTCGGAAACGGTAACCAGCCCTTAAAGAGACTGCCCTCAAAGGACGCGTCGAGTGCGTTGCCGTGTACCCACGGCCGAGCGAGCTCTCCTGTCTGAACTTGGACAACAAAGCTGTGAAACTTGCTGCGGCTGAGACCTGATTGGACCGCGACCGGCAAAAATTACTGCCCGAGGTGATACGGACCAAAATTGTTGGAATTTCGTCCGGTGGACTTAGAATTTACTTTATAAATGGATTTTCGTTCTTCCACCTTCTTGCGAACTAGCATGATAGTTTTAACTGTACGGTCTTAATTGTGCTTAACAATTTCAGTGCGTGTTTCCGAGTTTTATTATCTACAATTTTAAGGGTAATTTCAAGGCTACTAAACTGTAAGATTAGGGTCATACCTGACCGTACTACGGTCGTCGCAGTAATTATAGTTAGCATAAAAAGGGGACGAAAAACAGGCAAATCCTAAAAACTCCCGACAGCTGCGAAACACATGTTTTCCTATTGTTTAGATATACCAAATGTTAAATGTTCTCATCGAGAAATCAAAAAACAATTTTGCAGATTATTAAATAATCATCGACGTTAAAAATATATTTCAATAATATTTTTTGAAAATTATACAACACATATATTTTTACACACGCAATGCAAATACATCTTGAAAAGGATTCTAACTAGTATCGAAACGTTGATGATTATTTGATAATCTGCAAAATTGTTTTTTGATTTCTCAGTAGTAATTGATCGAACCATAGCGCTGAGAATATTTAACATTTATTATTAACAACATTACGATCGATATTCAAAGACATGTTTAGCTATAGCGTTACTCAAGTTTTCTTTCGGCATATCTCGCAAGGATTCCAGATCCTTGACCTTTTACGAAGTCGATCTCGAAGTCGTGAGTTTTCATCGACCGAGCAACACCGCAGTGCGAGTGCAGCAGTCCCAAACGTTCCATAAAATCAAAATATAGGTGAAACAAACAAAATTATTCCTCGAATTGGCACCATCCCCAAAACTAGACTGCTCGATTGAAAAATTGATCCGAGACAGCAACGACGCAACAAACCAGCATATAATTTTCTCGAGATTCCAAAGATACCCGGTGTCTCGTAAACGTCGAACAATAGTCCCAAGACACAGTAACTTTTCGTTCCTCCGGATCCAGGGGTTGTGACTAGCGTTCTCTTAATTACCAAACGGGTACGAGTCTCTCTTCGTGTAACGTTCCCGAACACCGACACGGTACATTCCACCGTCGGCCATCTTCATTTCGGGTTGGCTCCGAGTTTCGATAGCAGCCGGAAACAGCCCGGACGCTTTGCCGGAATTCTCGAAAAGCTTTCAGACGTCCTGGCAGCGCGCAGCTGGCGCAAACTTAAGAGTTTATCTGCTAAGAAGACGCCGCCGGAGCGCTGCAGCTCCGCGTTGCAAACCGGAGTTGCATCGCACGGAAGCTGGCCAGAATTCAGAAGTCCTGACTGATTGTTTAAAAAACGATGATCAATATATATGATCAATATACATAATACATGATCAATATACATAATGATCTCAATCGATTCCTAAAAAAACTGATTCGACTCCTCTGACTTTACTAAAATTCTACAGAGAGAAATAAATCATTAAAAAAAACAGAACTCGCTTATTAGAGGCTTCGCGTCTAGAAAATAGTCTTCGAATTTTCTTCGTGTAAAAATGTAAATGTTCTCGCGAAACTGCACCGAGTGCATCGCAGCTGCGCGTTCCGTGCACTCATCTTCCGGCGTGCGTCTTTTAGGAGCGAGGCGCATGAACAGAATTATTTTATAAGCGATTAAACTTCGACTTATCGGGAATATTAAGGGAGCTCGTGGTAGTCGTTCGCCGGGAGATGCACTCTGCATCTGAATATGCAACGGCATGCAAAATGGAGGGCGCAGACCCTCGAGTGCACGTCCCGCGGTGCGGTGCATTCTTGAAAAAGGGAAACAGTGTTTTACCGGAGAAATGGCGTCCGGGATGCTCCGCGAGGCATACTGATAGACCAAGGAGCAAACCGAACGATGAATTCGTAATTAACTCCCGGGTAATAGCGTAAAGCTTCAAATCGCTGCAGGCAAGTACAATATAAAATAACAGTAAACAAGTTAGTCGATAATTCCCTTCTGTCCATGAAATCACGCTTTCCATTTCCAATGTTAAGAGTAATTAACGAACAAAGCATCGTCGTAGAGCAGTTCCTTCGGGCGATTCGAGAGCGTAACGTGTCGCCCGTTGGCATCGTAAAATCGGCCGCTTAATTAAATACAATTCCAATGTTCCATAGGAATCTGTGCGCCGGGTCTAATGCAAAATATACCATTTCAATTTGTATGCAAATTAACGCGTGTATTTTGATTGTATCAGCCGGGGCGTTTATTACAGCGTCGAGCGGCGCCAATTTGTCCGTACACTTTTCCTTCCCACCGTTCTTTCCCCGGAATCGCTTTAATAAATATCAATTATAAAGCTTTTCAATTACATTACCATCGATATTACGATACTATAAATTTTCACCAAATATCCACGGTTAAAATTGATCTCGGTTGTCCCTCGCGATCTTCACCCGCGTCTTCTTTCGGCGTTTCCGGTGGCGGAAAAAAAAATCGCGAGTCTCGAGAGGATGAGGGAGAGAGAACCCTCGGCTACGCGCGCAATTAGAAGCTGCGAGCGAGTCGTCTCTCGGTGCGCCACGCCGAGACGTTCATAAATACCCGGCGGGCTGCTATTTGCGAACGTTAATAAGCGTGTACACCAGCCTCGAAACGCGCTGTTCAGCCAACGACGCGACTGCGGTTTCGCGATCCCGCCGAGGAACACACGACGAGATCGCCGAGCGATGCAAGCTCCCAGCTTCCTGGCCTGAAATTAACACGCGAGCTGCCAGAGGACCGTGGTCACAGGCGTGTCTGCGTTTCTCGTGACGCCTCGCTGCTCACAGATCATATTTTTCGTCCACAGAAACGACCTGGATGACAGAATACACCTCCATCTTTTAAATAATTCAACGACGGGCTGCTGCTCTTTGATTATGTCTATGGTACCTCGTTTCTTCTGGAAGCTGTTGCTCGTCCAAATAACTAATCTATCTATATATATATATAAAAATGGATGTTTGTATATATATATATATGTATGCATGTATGTATGTGTGTATATGTATATGATTGATAAACTTCGAAACTGTCTGACCGATGAACATAAAATTTGGCACATATATATATTGTTTCATGGACAAGGTTTTTACGCTATTCAATTTTTTGAATAGCTATGAAAATTTGTACACATAGGTATTTGAACACGAGGAATATTTTCAAGCTACCCACTTCGTTGTAACTAGCCATCATATTGACGACGAAACAGAATAATTTATAATTTTTAATGTCCTTCAATAATGAATACTGTTGTGGACTGCTACGCTGGCTTGCGTGCGAGGGCAAGTCCAAATTATCTTATTTTTTTAGCTCTCTTTTGAGCACGTTTCTGCTTATAATTTTTTAATGGTAGCGCCGATGTTCAATTTGAGAAAGGGAGGGAGCAACGCGAAAACCGAAATGGAATTGAACGAATTAGATTATGACAAACACGTTCAGTACGTGCATGTTTTTAAAAATATTGTGCCACAACAACGCGTGGCAGGGGAAAGCTAGTATAATATATAAACAATTGATGTGTACGCTATTCATTTAAAATGTCAGTTAATATTTCTACAAGCATATAAGGTGTCCTTAAAATACCCGAGACAATCGTGTTTGCCAGAACGATTCTCCTAAATGTTAATTGTATCAAGAAAACTATCAGCGTAATTAACAGCTGATGCACATATCAGCATCAACGAGTGTACTATCGGATTAGTTTCACGACCGACAGCTCTTCGGGTTACACAGTTCGGGAACAACAACGAGACCGTCGCGGCTTCTATTTGCCATGTGCCTTTCCGACCAACCAGCATTAACTATTTCACCCCGTCGAACATCAAACGCGTTGCGTTTCCAGTGCGATACGATGTGCAATAGCCCAACCGAGATGCAGTTAGGTTAAAGGTCGAGAGTAGAAGAGAGAGAGAGAGACGCGGACTTGTGGTGCCCGACAACGGGTGTTTACACTTTCTGGGCGGTGCGTTTCGCAAGCAACACATTCTCAAGAAGTAAATACTGGAGGGGGTAGCCGGTGTGCCGGAAGTTACGAGGGAACTTCCCCGGCAAGCTGCGCCGCCCAGGCAAACAAAAAGATTCCGGCAAACACGCGTGCCGAACGCCCGGCATCGCTCCGTTCGGCTTCGGCTCGTTCCCGTCGCTTTTCGCGAGTGAAATGTTAGCACGCCTCGCAACGCAAACGTTCGTCCCGATCTCCGGCCATTCTTCTATTTGACAACGCCGAGCCCCGGCGTAGTTGCCTTTTCCGCAGCCCCGGCGTGAATATAGATCGACCTTGTTAAAATCCTATGAGATTCGCGCTATTTCACCGGCCCTGGAACTAAATTTCTTGGCCCAGATAACCGAACTGGAATGCCAGCAGTGTTATTCCAAATTCCCAGCTTTAGAATGAAAAATCAAGCAAACAATTGGTTTACATTGTCGTATAGTAATAATAAAATTGCATTTATTTTTCGATTTTCGTACCAGTTTCGTTTAAACGTGTACTTCAATAGACAATCAATCAATAAAATCGATATCGAATTTCTGCTTGGAATGGAATACCTTCCAAGAGGATTTGGCAAGCACGTCTGACCATTGACCTACTGATTCTACTGGAGACGGTTTCAAATCTGTAAAGCACAATAAGAACAGGACAAAGTTTATGAATAACAGATGAGACTGGATACATATCTACTCCAAGATGTACTCAATTTTTCTACACAATCATTATCCTTTTCTATGCACATTTCACTCGATACTCTTAACTTTGTCTCTGTACAAATTGTAGAAATATTTCTTATGCATTTACAAATCTGGTAAAAATATTTCCTATATGCATTTATAAATCGTAAAAAGCTCTCCTATGAATTTATAGATCCTGTAAAAATCTTCCGTATGAATTTGTAAACCCTGTAAAAATATTTCTCATGAATTTATAAATCCAGATTTGATGGGTCTATGAATTTGCAACAACATTCCCCACGCATGCGTAGACTTAAAAATTTCATACAGACGATCCCCGTGAAATTCAAACGGATTTCTATTCAGATTGCATGCGAATAGAAAAAATGTAAAAACAGCAACAATTCCACTGTACCAGAAGCTATTGATTAAACGTCTTCTTGTCAACCGAGACTATCCATTCCTCTCGGATTTATCTCGAGAGGATCGGGAGGGAAGAGGAACAACAACACACAACGAACCTCAGATAGAGGGTTACGATAGAATGCGCTAATTTCAACCGGAATAGATGCAAGCACGCGGAAGTGTGCGTGGTGGGTGGCACAATGGAATTCCTTAAAAATTCGCAATAAAGAGGAAACAGGCGCGCGCGTGCCTGCGGTGCTCGCGCCGCCGGCAACGATCTGTCGCCGCGGCGCTGGCCGCTTGATAAAAAGCACTTAAGTCGTATCCACCCTTTGATCTTGAAGCGAGGCTCGCGTGCGGCTGGCAATAAATTCTGCTTTCGAACCCCGGGACACGAAAGCTCCGGGCTTTTGCCCCTGTTCCTTTCTTTTTTTCCTCCCCTTTTCTTCTTCTTCTTCTTCTTCTCTGGTAGCGAGCGCTAGCTGCGCAGCTGGCTTCTAGACCCGGCTCGAGATCTTGTTCCGCCACGTTTGGCCCGCGTGCTACTCGCGATAGAAAGTCGTAGCTGAATACACGTTTCTTCAAGAATCAGTTACCCTGCCAGTGGTGTCTCGCAGCCGCGGTTTTATGCGAACGCGACGCTGTCGGGGACACGGAAACTGCACAATCTCGAGACATCGTAATAAGGCGGATCTTTATGCAAAATAAAAACATTCTGCATTGACCGCGGGGAACAGGAATAAAATAAAAATTCATTTCATCCCTTAACGACTTTGTTGCGTTATGAACAATAGTACCGTATTCTTAAATTTTTATAATCCATTACTGTTTTATATTTCATCGAACTAATTTTTTTTATTTATAAGCATTTGAAATCCTTCTGGGTTTATATTGCTTTACATGGATAATATAAGTGAATACAGTAATGCGAACACAGTAATAGTACAGTAACAATTTTATAGAGCTACAAGTGGGTTTAATAAGTTACAGTTTTGGAAGAAGGAGTGGATGCTAATACAGGCTTCGATATTTGGCTTTGCTATAATTGTATCAGTATTAAGGGGCAATTGGAGACCCATACCATAATATTATTATTGATCAGCAATTTGTATTGTATTTTCTTTTAATAAATTTGTAATAAGGTTTATCGTTTTAATATGCAGATTTCTCTATGTTCAAGTAGGAGCATAAAAATTTTTCAGACACGAGTAAAATAGCCGTGAGGCGGACGGAGAACAAGGTCCGATCAGAGACCGTGTGTCACACAGTTTCACCAAAACTCTCCGCCAAAGATTAAACCACGTCGCAGGCTGTGTGGAGCGCGCGTAGCGTAATACACGATTAAATTAGCGTGTGACAACGCGGAGGCGGCGTGGCCAGTCCTCTTCTATGGTGTACGCCGCGCTTTAACCGTAATTTTCAACAACAACCGTCCCGGTGGCCGTCTGATCCTGGTTAGGAGACCGTGCGCAGGGGAAAGGACACATCGGCGACACGGGGTTCGCTATTAGGTATACGTCGACGTCCCTGGTGGCGGATCTCGGGACCAGGGACACGAGGATAACAGCCGCGGACATACAGCCGACGACCTGGGGCTCGCTTATAGACCGTTAATTAATTTCGCCAATTACACTGACGGCCAAAGCGGCTTGTCGCCCTTTGTGACGAAACGACGCGGCGCCGCGTGCCCCAGCAAAGACTCCACGCTTCGAATTAAGGCGAGGTTCGTGCCAAAAAACTCCTCGGCCCCGGTGTCCACGGAGACGTTTCAATACAATTAAACTCGATAGTTAGCGGGGATGATGGTAGCCGTGGAATAAAAATTGTTGTTCTTTTGTTCCCGGTTAACTGGCTCGGGAAGGCAGTGACGGTTCAGTGCTGACGTTTCGCACGGCAATGAAGCACTCTAGTTTTGTGAAAAACTTTCCATGATAAACGAAATTCTTCTCGATCGACCTCGATCTTTGTAAGTTTGCAAATTAATTTAACTCAATGTTTCGATCCCTGTATGGATCTTCTTCGAGAGAGACATTTTTGCATCTGAAAATTAATACGTTTATATATTGAAACAAAAAAGAAATATTTTGCGACAGAGCTGTGTAAACATATCTTCGAAGAAAAAATTATAAAACGTATCGAACCGTGCGCAGAAATTACAAATTTATTTTAAAAACTTTCCATCTGAATCGCAAGAAATTGGGGTGGAAGAGAAATCCAACTTCTTCCTTGATATAATTAATATTCTAATGTATTTGCCACTTTGCATTACACCCACTCATTTTTATGATAAATGCATATAATCCCCAGTGCATCGATTACTAACATTTATTACATAAAATAAATTTGTGATTTCGTCGCACGTTTGTGTTTATATATTTTTATATTGTTTAAATATATAAACGTATTAATTTTCAGACGCAAAAATGCCTCTCTTGAAGAAGATCCATACAGGGATCGAAACGTTGAGTTAAATTAATTTGCACAAATTTATTTTATGTTACATTTTTGATCGACAAAAATTTCATTCACCAACTGACACTTGTTTAGGTGAATTTATTACCCTAATGGGAAGTTAAAGATTATTACAGGAGTAACGGAACTAAAGTCTCCAAGGAACAGCAATATCCTTCGAACGCAACAGGACTATATGGAAGTCGCAGTCCCAGCTGAACCGGTCATTGGCTTCGCTTTAAAATTCATCAGGATCTCACCGTAGTCCCGAGGATCGTGTGCGTTCGAGAGAAAGCAAACATCTGAACCCTGGCGCGCCGATCCGGCTGCTCACTTTTGACTCGATCGAAGAAACCTCTCGAGGGGTTTCCCGGAGGGGTTTGCCACCCCCCGGAACACAAAGCCGGACGACGGAGAGTCACCTTCGGCGTCGTCGCGGGGGTCTTGTCCCCGGCCAACAAACCCGCCGGAAGCCGCGGATATATCCCGTGCGGTCGTTGGCCGGCCGCAAAACCGCGAACCGTAACTCAATTAATCCGGATTGATCCGGTGGCACACACGGGCCACTCTATATATACGTGTACGTCCGTATCTGGCATAAACAGCGTGCACACATGGAAGAGCACGACTGGTGTGTGTACGTGGATCGATCAGGAGCGGTGTCCTCGTCGACGACGATTATATCGCGCCGCGATAATGTCCAAGACGCGACGCCGTCGCAGCAGAAATATATCATTCGTCCGTGGCGGATAAAAGATTACAGGACTCCAGGATTTGCGGAGAATTTGTGGCGAGAAGGGTAACGAGAAATCTAGGCCCCAGCCTTGAAGACTCGAGTCTGTTTATAAGACTGACCTTGTAAGATGTCTTTGCATGTGTATAAAATGTTTTTTGTCTCTTCTAAAGAGGAAAATAATCCATGAAATGGAAGACGATATAGAATAATAATAAATGTTAAATGTTCTCGACGCTACGGTTAGTTTGAATCCTTTTCAAGATGTATTTGCATTGCGTCTATAAAAATATATATATATGTGTTATACATTTTTCAAAAAATATTATTGATATGCTTGAGTGTAATAATAACAAAAATTGTTTGGAAATATTGTTCATAAAACTAACTTACTTGTTTTTGATGTGATTTGATACTTTAATATGGACATCGTGATACACGTGCTACACATGTGTCGTCTATAATATATTATATGTATATATAATATATTTAAATATAATATAATATACCAAAAGGTAAATTCAATTATTAACATTCAATTTTGATTGGAAAAATTTTTATACAATTGATTGTATATGATACGAGATTGTTTGTTAATTCGAGAATACAAGTACAGTGTTTGTAGGAATTTATTATTGGTTGGAATATATTTATTGCTGGTTGGAATATAGAATTGGATATAGAATAATAAAGTATGTTTAATGAAATGAATTTTGTAGGTAGTGTTTCACGGATGGCAAGGGTGGTCGCATATTGACCGACTCGCATATGTTGCGAGTTAGGGGAACGCTGACAAACCAGAAGGTTACGGCGACAGCGGCTACTCGTAGTCTTCTTCCGTTTCGAGGGTGGAGCACAGGGTGTTTTGTTGAGAAGTTTCGACTAGGGAAACGAAGGGAGAGGATAACTTCTTGATGGATGCGGGAAAGTGAGGACCGGCGAGACCGCCTTTGTGCAGACTACGTTGGATGTTTATGCAAATTTTCGTTTTCGAAGTACATTCTACCGGAACCCGGGTAAAAAGGCGAACTTCTTTCCGTTCTGTTTTCCTCGTGATCAAGTTAAATCGTGAAACAAAGATTTTATTAATCCCACGGTGAAGTTTTTATTCTCGGTTTGTTTTTGTTCTTTTTTACATCTTCTTAATTGAGCCGGCCACTCTCTAATTCCGTACAATCTGCCGTGTAAACGTTGCCTCTTTGCATTCTCGTTCTCCTCTTTGCTTCCCCCCTCGTGACTGTGTTTTAAACTGTTTGTAATTTGTTCGAATAAGGAGGAAAAAAGAGAGTTCCTGCAGAGAGTTATCGTGTCAGTAATCGAATGTAAATATTGTTAAACTCGATCGCCCTCTGTGTTTCGCTGAATTGCGATAGGATAAGGCACGCTATAAATGCATCAGCGAAGGTGGGATGCTAATAGCCGAACGCATTTTAGCACTATTTTTATTCGTCGATTTGGACCGCAAAAACTGCGGCCAGAATGTTTATTTGTGATCGCGCACCGTGATTTCCAGTTAGTAGCCGCATGTTCTTTAAAAATGATTTGTGTTTCAAAAGCTAAAAATGCAGGCCCAGATAAAAAATGTTGCAAAGAAGCCTGACAATTAGCAACGTTGCAAAAGTTTCTCTAACAAACTGTCTAGTACCATAAATTCGTCCAACTTCTCCGAGAAAAAGAAAAACCTGAAGTCGTTCGGTCCACTTTTAAAAAAGTTATTCTCCTCTAAAGAGTGCTGGAACATTAATGTGCATCGCTGTATGCAATTCTAACTTCTGAAAGAAACTCAAGTCGTTCGGTCCACTTATAACAAAGTTAAACTCTTTCGAGGCGTGCCAGAATATTTATGGGAGTCAGTGAACAGCAAATCTGCAATTTCTTATCGGCTGATTCACGTGCCCGGTATCAAAAGCGTGATCGAGATCCGCAGTCACCGTTCGCGATCAAATTCATTTTATACGTCTGGCACAAAGTTCCGTATAATATGAAGTTCGACGCTATTTATGGAGATTGCGATCCGATTTCGAGTCCGACGGAGCCTTTAACACAGTCATTAAATTTCTGCCGGATACCAATCCCCGCGAATTAGTCCATGGGTAAGCCGCATTTGCATAAACACCTGCCCCGCGGGCCACCGATTCGCCGTTCTTGTTGTTGGACAAGAAAGAGAGAAGGGGAGAAGCCTCGTGTAATTCCAACACAATTCATTCGCCAGAGAAATAAAATCGAGAGAGTAGCACGGAAGCAAAAATGAAAATCACAGAGCGCAAGAGAAGGTTATGGTAATCGGGCGAAATAAAAATGGTCGCATGGCGTGCAGATGCGGGTAGGCCGGTGATATTGTTCCAAAGAACTGGTATTAAGAAAATAATCTTACCCTTCGAGTGGAGAAAACACCCTTCGCTTCAAAATATCGATATTTCGTTGCATCAATAAATAATGAACGTTTGCAAGATTCAAAAATTATATGTTCAAAAATTATATGTGATTTCGGCGCAATGGTTCGATCATTTAAACTACTTAAAGCAATTTTACAATAATTTTTAAACTTTCAACGTTTCGATCCTAATGTGGATCATTTTCAAGAAAGTGTAGAAAACTGCGTCTGAAAATATGGAAGAACACGGTTTAATTTGTATTGGAAGATATAATATTATATTAAATCAAAAGTTATATGACTCACTTGCTTTATGAAAAATATCTAATAGATATTGCTTATACGATCCATGTCGTAGCAGGGTTACAAAGGAACTGGTAACGAAATGTATGAAAGCGAAACCGTTTACCGGTTAAAACCGATCTAACCTAACCAACCCTCTGTTTGGCGGTGAATTCAAAATCGTAAATAAAGAACAATGTATTCAAGATGTTGTATATGTAAAGTTATGATGATGAAAGTTTGCAAGATTCCTTTGAAAAACTGCAAAGTGAAAACACGTATTTTTCAATAAGATGGTCGTTTAAAAAATCTTACCCTTCGCTTCAAAATATCGATCTTTCGTTGCATTAATAAATAATGAACGTTTTCAAGATTCCTTTGAAAAACTGCAAAGTGAAAACACGTTTTTTCTCTGAACATATGTACTTTTCAATAAGATAGTCGTTTAAAAAAGAGAGACCCATTAATTTGTTCGTAAAAGATGCCTCGAGTAATGCTAAGACCCGCGGGTTGAATAATCTCGCATGAATCCTCGCGCACGCTGTCTCGCCGCGGGAAACGAGAGAAAAAAGAATAATAATAACAATAGAGCGTGCAGGGAAGTTAAAGTAGAAAGGAACGCGGAAAAATGAGCGAGCTGGCCGAGCTCATGCATCGCGGAAATTGTCGTGCGGGGACTCGATAAAGAATATAGAAAGGAACGCGTGTGCGTCCAGTATGTACGCCCGCGAACTTCGCACGCGACGTGCAATAATTTTGCCCCGAGCGACAAAATCGCCCCCGAGAACCACGGGACCGACACGGAAACGCCTGAATAATAACGTTAAGTGCTCGTTCTTTCACGTCACCGTTCCTACCGGTTCCTTTCTTCTTCCCACGTTTTGCTTTTTCTTTGGAGCAGCCCTTCTGTTGTCGGGGATTTTGTCGGAAATGCCGGCATTAATAGATTTTTTCGCGAATTTCGCGGCCGGAAGCACGTTTGATCGATCTGTGATTATGGTCGTTAGACGAGCGTGGGGAGGATTTCTATTAACCCTTCCGAGGTAATCGAAGACGTAATATCGTTTTTCAGACTGAATAAAAAAAATTCGTTCGCAGTTTCAGAAATCTGTAGCGTCGACGAATAGGAATCCCGATAGCGAATACCTCGCAGTACACAAATTTCCGACACTCGATACTTCGGGTGTATCGATCTCGCCAGTAATTGAGGCAGCAATTTATTGATAAGCTTGCTCGATGATTTATTTAATTCGAGCACGAGACACAGGATACACGGTCGAGTAGACTCGCGCCACAGCGACCGAGAAATCACGATTACTGTAACTACCGAGATAATCGAATATTTGATTGGTGGAAGTGATACGAAGTTCGGTCCCGGACTTCTGACCACTGGCATAATCACTGGTGCAACGCCCTAACAGTGTAAACCTCGAATTTATTAAACATACATGGACGAATGATACTTCCAGCTTTCGTATAATTATTAAAGAGATGAAGTAGCTTTAACAAGGGTTGTTTCGAAAGAAATCAGACGGCAAAATAAAAACTGGCTAAACCAAAAATATTCATGCGTAGCGAGTCTCGCGTCCGTAAATCGGAAGCAATAAAAATAGTAATAGCAAAATAAAAATTCCAATTTCATGGCGGCAGCAAATAACCGAATTCAACGGTGGGATTGGAGACAGCGCCATTTTCGAAAACTCGGCCCGTTCGCGCAGGAGCCATTTAGCCGATTCGACGCTCGATTCGCTGCTCGAGACGAACTGAACCGAGCGTAACACTCGATCGTTATCGCAACACGATCGAAACCTGAGTCAGTGTGGGGATCGATCCGTTTCGATGATTCGAAAAACGCTGAGCCCACAGAGCCGAATATTGGCTGGATGAAAAAGAAGAAAAGACTTTTTCCATGCTCGCTGGGAAAGAGACAGAGAATTTGAAGATGGAAAACTGGAGGCTGGAGATCGAACTATCTTTTATGGAAATTCGGGAACGAGATCCGATGCCTGCAAGCACCACGGGGATTTATTAAAAACGAGAGCCAGGTTGAATCGGCGATAAGCGCCGGCGACAAGTCACGCTCGATCGAGTGCAAACGATAAACTGCGGCACTCGTATTAAACCGCAACAATTAATTCAATAATGGCGAGGTCGGGAACCGGGGCCGTCATTTATTAAAGCTGATTCATAGGGCTGCGGTGCAAACTGGCCAAACCCCATTTTTGCTGAACCTCGTGCTCCCACGTTGCAACGAAATTCGACGAAACCGAGCAACGTCGCTTTCCCGAAATATTGATTTTTATAAAAATCATTAGACGAGGTTTGGCACATGTGAAAATTAATTGAAGCTAAAAAAAAAACGTAGTTAAAGCGAAATATATAGTATGATTTAAGAACAGTGTACGAATTAATAGTGAACAGGGCTGAGAATCAGTTGACCCCGCTCACATTCCAACGTAGAGGAAGCTGATTAGTTAAAATCTACAATTCCCACACGAGTTTCGAACATTTTATTTTTGCTTCGAGAATAATTCGTAGCGAGGCGAATAAATATGATTCGACGGAAGAGGATAAATTTTAAATTCGGTGAAATTCTTTCGCTCGACGTAGCGAGGTCTCGCAAGATACATCGGTCAAAGAGATCTTAAAGGGAGTGCTTACTAAGTCGATCAAGAAAATCGGTTGAGAGAATCACCGAGACATGTAAAAGGGAAACACGGAATAAATAAAATCGAGGGGGGACGCGGATTTTACCTTTGACTGGGAGAACTCGACGATTTCAGGTGATCGCATCGTTCTAGGAAGAAGGTTATATCTATTTCACCGGAATAAATTCTTTGCAAATATTTGCCGAGCTCTCGGGGCTTCTCCCAGGGACGAGGTATATTCGATTTCGGGGATCGATGCTCCGGACATTCTTAAACAAAAGTCTTATTTGTACTCGTCCCCTCGCGGAGCTTGTACGACTCAGAATTCCAGATCATAATGGCAATTCTAAGCAATAAAACGATATGAAATCCTCCTGGGTTTGATAAAAAATATATTTCAAGGTGTAGATCTGACCACTATATGTATAATATAATAAACTCAGTAAAATAAATTTCCAGCTTCCAATGGATGTCTCAATATTAATAGCTAAACCAAATATCAAAGCTTGTCACTACATGTAATCATTTTATATTCTGTTTTGTATGTAGTGTATTTCGTTTTTTTTTGTAATTATGTTGAAATAAATCTCATATGGATTTTCTAATAAAAAAAACTTAAAATAACCATAAGAATTAAAGGTAAAATTGAAAAATTATTTTCGCACAGTAAAACACAGTAAAGTACCTGTTTCAGGAGAAAGGATTTATTTCGGGTACAGATGAAGTACCCATTCAGAGGAATTACAAAGGGTCGGTAGTTTCGGATCGACACGGGCAAACACGAATTTCTGCAGGTTCTATGTGGCGCAAAATCAAATATTCAATCACGCAGTATCTCTGTTTCGTGTTGGATCCATTGGAGCCTTGATTGACCCTCGATTGCGCCCGAGTTACACGCTTCGAGGGTGTAATGCGGGCTGCATTCGCCACGCGTTCTAATTCTCGAACGTCGGCAAATTTCCGATTTGCTTAGATCGTTATACACGTGAGCTTAGATGCACGCCTCGATTAATTCCGGGCTAACCGAGCCAAAGCTTCCGATCTGATTGCTGTGCGCGCCGCTGCATACTGTTCGGTCCCGGTGAAATATTAATCGTCGACTAATGAATTCACCGGATTGCCACGCACTTACAAGAAAATCGAATTTCGCTACAACAATGGCTGGTTCTCGCGATCATTCTCCGGTTTGCTTCACCTTCGTTAATTCCCTTAATTAACGACACAAAACTGTCGTGCATAGAAAATATTCTCCTAAACCCTTCGAATTTGTACACTTGGCTGGCAAAAAATTAAAAAAGTATGGCTAACCTAATATGAGCCCGATTATGAGAGCGCGGACGAACCGAATGGAAAAAATAAATAAAACGCGAATAAATAATTCCCGGCGAGCGATTAAAGAGCTTTCGTATTCGGAACGCTTAAATGACAAAGCTGATTCGCACAAAAGGGGAATATGGTATGAAAAGGGAAAGAGAGGGTGTCCTAACGAAAAGCCAGGACGAGCGACAAAGCCCGAATGTTTTCCGTCGAAAGGCCGGCCGGGGTTTAATCCGATTTGAGCGCGATCGCCGATAGTCAGCAGGCTTGCCGGTAATCAGACCGGTTTATCGACGATCGCCGGCTTCCCATTCGTCACGCCTAATTCTGCGATAAATACTGTAACATTAGCGGTTTGATTCGGCCGGGCTGTCCGGATTATGATGGCAGCCGGTGCTGTACGGCCAAGCGACTTCCGATTCATCAGCGGAAATAAACGTAACGTCAAATTAAACGGGTCTTTCCCGGCCGCGGTCAATTCAACCGCTCTAACGACTTGCGCTGAATTGATCGCATCACCATAATATGTACGATGAAATTGCAGATACGAACTTCGATGCGATAGGAAATGTAATTTTATGTCGCGCGGCTCAAAGGAGCGCGTTCACGCTTTATAAATTGAATCGGGGACGTGGCGTTCTCGTTCTGGGCAGAATGTCTTGGAAGTAAATCAGCATAATTTTGCTATTATCACCTAGATGGAAGCTCTTCTGTTTTCTCTGAAAGACCTCCCACTGGGCGGAGCAATAAAAAGAGTTGGAGTCACCCACACAATAATAAAACACGGACTATCATCGTTGGAAAGTGGAAATGCGACAGCAATCGAATCAATTTGAAATGACAGCGCATGGAATACTTTCAGCATTGTGAATTACGTTAAAACATCGCCGCGACTTCAATGTCCCCCCAATAGGCGGAGCAATAAAGCGCACAGTGAAGTAGCTGCATGACATTGTGGTGTGGAACGATATTACACCAAGGTACAAATGAAATTGCAAATAAATCAGATTAAAGAGGCCATGCTATGTATACTTTTGTTCCTGTGAACAACGTTAAAACCTCGGCGTTGCCTTTAGAGTCCCCCCACTGGGCGGGGGTAGTGGGGAACGAATGGTGGAGTGGCTGCGTGATGTTGTGATGTGGAATGATATTATGTTGAGCCTAAAATGTAATTACACACGAATCAAATTGAAATGATTATACAGAGGGCGCTTCCACCGTTGAGATTTGTGTTAACATTCCGCCCCTGTCTCCACCCATGTGTTTGAAAAAAAAAACAGATTTAGGGCAGGGTCTGCCGGGTGAAACGTTCCGGTCGACATGGCCGCGGTGCGGCGTGGATTTCGCGCGAGCGTTTATTATCGAGAAAAGACATCGATTCGTGGCTACGCCTATTGGATTATCCCGGGAAATCCCGATTTCCCGTTCGCTGACTTAATAAGAGATAACCGATCGGGTTGTCGAGGTTTATCCGTTTTTTTGCGCCTGAATCCTGTAAACCGTTCCGATCCGAAAATCTGATTTTTGACGCTTTGAACGAAATCTGGCGGCTGCTCTTCCCGATAAATCCCGGCCGGACAGTGGAATTTTATTTTATTCGAACGGCTGATGGACGGTATTAAACTTTATCCAGTGTTCGTATCTTATAATTCGAAACAAAATGACTGGCGCCGCGCGCAAAAATCTCGGGCCTCTTCATCGTGGTTAAAGCGCACTTTTACACGGCCTCTAAATATCGAAGCACCGTAAAATCGGTTGAAGCGAGGAGAGGAGAACAAGCGTAAAACGCAACCAGCGAAAAACCTAATATATCGTGTCAACGGCTGGGCATCGGTACCAAATCTGCTCCGAGGAATACAATTTCTTCACTCGATCAACATCCACAGTCCATAACGCTTGATCTACACGACGCGTCGCGGCGTCCTCGTTTCTCACAGATCAGAATTTATGCGATCGAGCTACGGGCTTCTTCAGGATTCGCTTTCGGTCCGCTATTTGCCCTTGTATCACCTTATCCCAATCTCAAGGTAACCTCAGGGTAACCTGAACCGGCCCCGGGTCGTCTCTATACATATAAAAATATATAAATTCGGATGTATTCTAGGGTAACTGCGCCAGTAAATGAAAGCTTTTGTATATTTCAACTTTAATTTTAATTTTAATATTTTTTGACTCTTGGGCCAATAATTATTATTAATAAATATGAATAATAATAATTATTACCAATAATTGCTAGAATGTAGTGTTCATAGACTGGTATTTTTTATATTTTTTATTTAACGTTTAATAAAGAAAAATAATAATAATTTCATTTTATTTGTGTTCATTTATTTTTGACAAATGAAGTACAGGAAGCCATTCGGCGTATATGAGATTCCTTTAATTCACTTTTTTTTTTAAATAAAATATTTTCCTGAACAATTTCTTAAATGTTCATTCATTAGCTCAGTTACCCTACCATTCTTCCTCTAACAAATTGTTCATCAAATCGACAATCACGGATTGTCTTCGAGTTCCGCTCTTTTTTTAATAATTCTAAAGACAGCCGGAATAAAAACCGTGCGACGTTCTAATAATTTCGCGATTGTCTTTATCCCGTTCGTTTTCGCACACAGCATTTTCAGGGGCTCACCTGTCTCTGCTTTCCTAGGAAAATTACTTGTTCACGCGCCTTCCAGACCTCGCCGCGCCGACGGAAAATGAAATTGCGAATTCCGCGAAATTTCGCGAAACAAAATTGCTACGCCGTAACGATCTATGGAGGCTGTTACACACTGCGCGCGGTAACCATCTCGAAAATGGATTCGGTCTTCCGAGGAGATGATGACGCGTCTTGTTCGTATTAAAGCGTGCTATCGATCAGTAACCCCCCTGCTCGAGACGCTTTTCGACTCCCGCGTGAATTTACGACGCTGTTCCGATGTTCGATTTCGCGGAATGCACTTCGGGAACATGCGCTCGAAATTATTCGTAATCTCACGCTTCGGTTTTCTGATCGTTCGCCGAAACGTTCATCCAGTTCGACGAGTTTGTCGAGACTAAAGGTACGTGTCCGTCTGAGAGTTTCTGTCGATAGTTGCTCTTTAGAGTACTCTCAGTTTGCGTGTCCATTACACAGACTACTTCAGAAATTAGAATTAATTTTTGCAGTGAACGGTTCGATCATTTTGTATAGCAATTTAACAATTTAGTAAGCAAACTCAAACGTGTCGATTCGGATATGAATCATGGTGCTTGAGGCCCACGTTTGCCATTAGGATTTTTAAAAGAAAGATGGTGTTTCTTTCTAAAATTACTAGTGTGTAGAAAATGATCGAACCATGCGACGCAAAAATTAATTGTAATTATCTGAATATTACGATCGAGAACCAAAATTACTTATAACTTCAGAAATTGTTCGAGTTATAAAATATTAATTCTAATTATCTTAATGTTACGATCGAGAACCAAAATTATTTTTAACTTAAGAAATTGTTCGAGTTATACAATATTTAAGCAAATGCTGAAATAAAACAAGTCGTACCCCGCGAAGGGTTAATAATTTAAATTAGACCGAATTAACGGGAATAGTATATAGAGAATGTGATTGGACCGAATGGGGCATCCACCAGCGATCTTGGTGATATTTTAGGAAATTTCGCCGGACGGTTTGTCCCGGATCGTTGGGATTCCTCGTCACCGTCATCAAAGAACTCCGGATTCCATTGTTCCCGATATTTGGCTCAGATTCGGAGCCGTTGTTCGGATATTATTCAGCGTGATCCGGCCGGCCGGACCGGGTTATTCGGGAGCATGTAAACAGCGCGTTCGATGCGTGGGAGGCGCGCACGTTCCCGCGAGATGTGCATTTCCGGCATCGGTGGACACTGTTTCAGAACTCCATCGGTGGGAAACTTCGTATTTTACCTGGACCGCTCGTTTCCACAACTGTAGCTGTCGAAACGTGTCCCCGGGACCGTGCGACGGAGCACCATGCGCGGCCTACATGTACACAAGGTGTACTGTTTCAATTTTGTAAATGGATAAACCAGCGACCGAGTACACGTTCCACGGACAAACACGGAAGATTTCGATTTACCTTCCGATATGCATAGAGACGAATATTATAATGAATTCATATTTTAGTAGAATAGATTTTCGGTAATTGTTGCGAAAGGGTGGCCATACTCCGATTTTAATGAAATTTGAATATGTTGTGCAGCAATACATTTTCAACAACTTTTTCCTTTTCCAATTTTTTCCTTTTTACTGGGTAATTATAAATTTACTTAGCTACTACTAGCTAATATTGTATTGAATTTTTTTCAAGCCAACCACAACTTATTCTGATCGCATAATTTTTACATTGCAGCTGTCATCCGGAATGTGAAAATTAGTAATGGAAAAATCATCAGAATAGGACCAGGCATATGAAAATCCCGAAGTAGTATTTCAAAATTGAAAGCTCATACTATATAGAGTGAGACTCTGTTTTTTGTCATCCCCACAACGTGTTTACAAAAAAAAATTGATTTAAAAATACGATACGTTTAAGAATACGTTTAGAATACGAGCGTGCTAAAATATGGAAAATTCAATACAGTATTCGAAAACTAAAGCGACCTCCTTATATTGGAAAAAGAAAAGGTTGTTTAAAATGTCGAGATCTATACATATTTAAATTTCATCAAAATCGGAGTATGACCACCCTTACGTAATAATTACTAAATTTTCTTATCGAGAATAAAATCGAGAATAAAAATTCATAATATCTGAAAGATAAATTACGATCGATAAACTAATTAATTATTGAAATTTTCTTATGTTTGGCAGGTCTATGCAAACTACGAATGCATAAAGATCTCGGAAAAAGGTTTCCAAATGGTAATTTATCGGTTTACGTACGTCTAGGATTGATGTATAGAATGATCGATAGTTACTGGGCGAAGGGTACGCCTTTTTTTCGAATAACCGTGCGATTGTTAGTCCACTTGGATGGGCACGAAACTCATTGGCTGCCAGTTCGCCACGCCAGAGGGATGTTCTTCCAAGACAGTCGTGAATTTATAGTATAGGGGAAGCATGCATCAATGGGAAACGAGAATGTACGGGTTTCGGAGCCAAAACTCCGCCTCAACAAGCCTCGTTTCGAGTTCGCGCGACTCGTTGTCTACGGTGTGCATGGTTTCTGTAGGAGATGTTTTCGTGTTTCGACCTTGTTCGCTCGTAGCCGAGGAAGTTACCCGGAACTCTCACTATCTGTTTATATATCCTGTAGTTTATATCCGCAAAAATCTCACGGACGAAGGTGTACGAAGACCTTAACACCGCAAATGTATAAAATTAAATCATAATTTCACGCCGAGGCACTTCCCACACTTTTC
Organism: Lasioglossum zephyrum; assembly: GCA_028455615.1. Taxonomy (NCBI): domain Eukaryota; kingdom Metazoa; phylum Arthropoda; class Insecta; order Hymenoptera; family Halictidae; genus Lasioglossum; species Lasioglossum zephyrum. The sequence continues at coordinate 4,648,279 of CM052333.1, forward strand.
GAAACTTGAACTTCAATATATTCAGATTAAAATTCCTATAAAGTATTACAATTTTTCGTTGAACTCTCGATAAATTCGAAGGAACAAGCTCTGGTATATTTTGAACAATTTTATAGCGTAAATAATTATGCTATAATAATGCTAATGAGCTGCCGAGCAGAGAAAACTTTGAAAAGTGTGCTATAAATAAAAAGAGATTGGAACATCGCGCTAAGGAAAGCAGGGTTATAAAACAGGAACGAAATCGCTGCATAACGCTGCATAAAATAGCAAATTACTACGTCGAGGATTACAAGGAGAAAATTTTTAATTAAACCACCTCCCTTCTGGTTACTTTCGCCCTGGCAACGGCATCGCAGCCGCGTGTCACGCCGAAAAGTATCATCAACACTCGACTAACAGTTAATCCCGCCAGGCATATGCATATAGCCGACGAAGCGTCTTCGTCTTTGCATAAATTACCAGAGAAACGCTCGCTGGTATATTAAGCTCTCATTGCAACCGGGTATTAAATTCACGACTCGGATACCGAATGAGCGAAAGAGAGGATCCTGGTGTAGAAAAGACAAGAGAGCTGTCGGCAAGGAGCGAGGGATCCCTTGCTCAAAGTACAGAAGGGCTCAAGGTATTCCCGAGAATCTGAATAGCTTAATGATCAAATGTTTAGTACAATCGGTGTGAAATGCATCTAGTAAAAACATCGTACTGCAATAATTACAATTTTGTGAAATACAAAAAGAATGTCTACGCGCAACACAGATTTTTTCAAAAATAAAATGCAGCTTTCTATTTCGATGTCTCCAGTCTCGACCGCATAAAATCCTGGAGCATTTACTTTCCCAGAAAGCAGAGTCCGCGCTTCGGAAGCAGACAGCTAAGAAAAAGCGGCACGCGTTCCGAGTGGGGTTGTAACAGAGGGTTGGGGAATGAAGAGCCAGGGGGATGGAAGTCGTCTGGCCAGGAGGCAGACCCGCAGGAGTTGATTTTCAATACAAAAGTCGACACCGGAGAACCCTCGGCGCACGATATCGATGTCGGATAAACAAAAACAGAGCCGATCGGAAAGGTGCGGGTAGGATCGCGTGGGAGGGTTGGCACGGGGATGAAAGGGGTTGGTTATCGAGTCGAACCAGGGTGAAAAAGAGAGAAGAAGAAGCGGAAAGGGAGAGAGAGAGTCGACGCAAGGATACGGGTATTCCGACCACGTTTCCTCGGAGCACCACTTCGATCGCATCCTACCTGCACTCGATAAACGTGCTGTTTCGATTTTCCGTTTTCCCGACTCCGCGTTGTTTTCCACGGATGCTCGCGGCAGACGCGACCCGGACAATCGTTTTGTAATTTAGGATCGTCGGTTCGTGGCCGCGTTTCAAGTCCGCCCTCATTGTCTGCCGGCTTTTTCTTCTTATCGAATCGGCTTCCGGATAATCGATTTTGGAAATTTATGAGGTTCGCGGGAAACCCACGAGTGATTAGGATCGCGGAAACGAGGCTTTCCAGCCCCTATCTGAGCTCGCTGTTCCCGAATCGATTAATTTCGAGTACGAGCAGCGAGGGGGAAAATTGAAGGAATGACCTACATTCTCTTGTAGAATTTTTCGACATTTTTCTGATTCGATAGTACTTTTCTTTTGGATCGATACACGTTCCTCTTAACAACGTTCTCTTTTAATCGCATTACCCCTAGTCTCGTCAACAAATTTCACACAGGGCGGAAAGAAGATCGTCGAAGCGCTAACGAGCGCAGAAAAAAAACGAGCTCGTTCAACATTTCGAATGTCTTTCGACGCCCACCTGCGAGAAAGAGCGATCCACCCCTTTCTCGTTTGTTTTTGATAACGGATTATTAGGGAAATATCGAACACGCCCCTTGGAAATTCGAATCCCTCTTTTCGGCATTTCTGATTAAGCCTCGTTCTCATCAGTACTCTATGGTGGTAGCGTTTAGATGATGATTACACCGTAAAATGGAAATCCTTTGAAAGTTGTTGTCCACGTTTTCAAATCGTAGAGTTATTCCAGCAATAAAAATCTGTCACACCAAACCGGTCTGATTTGACCAGCAGTGGATAGGTTTAGTGTGAAACTTATTCGTCTAAACTTAAAGAACGTCTCGAAACGACCGACACTCGAGACGCAGGAAATTTTGGAAGCAATCGTTCCGCGAATCCTCGTGTTTAGCCTTACCGCGCTGCTTTCCAAGCCGGCAATTTGTCCAATCCGAAGAAATCTCGCGAAGCAGATACGACTCGTCTCCATGCAAATGCGGGACGAACAGAAAGTGGTTAATAAAGGTTCGAGGCGTGGAAAGAAGCGGAAACCGCCTGCTGCAGTCCCTTAGGAACGTTACCGAGAAGGCAAATCGAGAGGAAGGGCCCTGAGGGTGGTCTTGAAAAGGTGGCGGCGAGAACGAAGGAAGGAAACTCGTTACCGCTTCGAGCCTGTTTAAAGAAACTAACGACACGCGCGTATCGCGACGGATCAACGTTCGAAAGAGGATCGTTCGGTGGGGAAATTTTCCTTCTTGGATCCTGAACCTTTTCCCCTAGACGTTTCGCCTCACTCTCTCTCCCTATAAAGACTCTAGAGGAAGAAGCTTCTTGTAAAAGGAATCGCGTTCGTTTGTGAGCCGCGTGACGCGCGAATCCTGTCGGCAAAGTGGAAAAGATGAAAGACGAGAACCGCCGGTGAATTTCACCAATTTCTTTCCGCTTTTGAATCGCTCCCGCGATCCTGGTCTCTCTCTCTCTCGGATCTCTTGGATCTCTTCTTGGATCGTCTGTAGTCGGCGACGAACGGCCAGTCAGCTCTTGATTGCATCTTCTTAACTATGACAGCTAGTTTTCTTTCGTATTTCGCTTGTGCAATTCCCGTTTCGTTTCAGCTTTGCTTCTGCAGCCAGTTACGATGTAAGGACCAGCTTTTCTTGTGTAAGCCTGTACGCGAAGGATTCGAGATCGGCTGATTGTACTTTTGTATCCAGTTTCAATCTAGTTTTTAATTATACTTTTTAGAATTTATTCTAGAATGTAGTCTTCAGAATTTGATTATTAAGATTTACGGTTCAAGATAGATGATAGAACCATGATAGGAGAATGTGTGCCCAGATCTGATCGCAACGGGCAACGTTGTGGTGTTACTTTGGAATTTTCTGAATCGGATAGCGGAGCTCCAGAAATTTCAATTTCGACAGCAACTTTCGTTTAATTTTCCCAACCGTGTAGAATTATGTTCGCTATTTCCAGGTCCAGATTAGCCAGCAGTCCCGGTCTCAGACAGGTGCTAACTACAGTTTCACTGCTCCTTCTGATTCCGGTTGCAAATTAGTTACCGCTTTCAATTAAACTTCGAGATTCAATTTAAATATTTCGAGCGGACCTTCGCGGTGATGGCGCGTCGTGTAGCGGCAACGGCATGCCATAAAAATCAAGAGAGCTCTATTGTAAAACCTTTTCCGTGTTAATGAGAATGATTAACGCTTTCGGCTGAAACTAAACCTCCGGTCTACGGGACGTCTAATTTCAGCGAGCTCGGACGGCGCGCCGCGGCGGTATGATTTAATTGAAGTTTTGATTGCAGTTCCAGACCGGAGTTCTGTTTCTAATTGTCGCTTTGCATTCTAATGTTCATTGGAACGTCGATTTCGAGCTTTCCGGTTTGCCGGAGTCGTACGTCGCTGAAACGCGGAGGATCTATTTAAAATTTCGATCTCGTCTGGTTTCGACGTTTCATCCTCGATGCTTGATTAAAATTTTTTATAAGGTGTACCCGTTTCTGTATAGGATAATTGCACCAGTGAATAAATGGGCACCAGTAAATGAATGCTTTTGTATATTTATTACCAATTTATTGTATGTTTATTATTACCAATAATTACTAGAATGTAGTGTTCATTGACTGATATTTTTATATTTTTTATTTAACGTTTAATAAAGAATAATAATAATAATTTCATTTTATTTGTGTTCATTTATTTTTTACACATGAATACTTCCTGAACAATTTCTTAAATGATTATTCACTCTGGTGCAGTTACCCTAATTACTTTCTTATAAGATATTCTCGCGCATGATGTAGCAGGCGAAAAGCACGGCACAGATTTTTCGTCGAAAATGCTATAAATCGTATCTATCGTAGCGAAATAGTTGAGAAGTGATTTTTCACGTAGATGAAAATTCTATTTACGAGATTAGCTACCAACGGTTCACAGTGACCGAAAGATTCCGCTGGAATTTGGGCGCGTCGAAGCTCGGCAATGCCGCTTTGTCGAGTGTCGAAAACAATATTGTCCTTGCCGAAGATTTGCATACGCGAAATACCCGTATGCATATGCAACAGGATCAAAAGCGTTCTTGTTTCCTCGTCTCTTCGTTTCACGTTCCTTCCGTCCGCTCCCTCTGTAAATTAGTTTTTTAGGTTCGCGCGGACGTTTCCGTCGATACGTTCTTGTAATAGCGTTCTTCGCTTAGCTCTCCCCTGCACCGTCGCTCGGAATGGACTTAAAATCCCGACGAAAAAGAGCGCGGCCTTATGTATAAAAATTAAATTGCAGAATAAAATAACTCGGCGCATACAAATTAAACTTGGAACGAGATTGGAAAAAATGCAATTTAAAAATAACCAGAACGGCTTCCCGTTTCGTCCTACTATTATTCGTTGTTTCTAATTGCGACTGAGATTAGCGTTCAAGTGTTATTTTGAGAATCTACAAAATTCTATATTTACGTTTCAACGTAATCACTTTAATTTGACGTGTGGATTTAGCCTCGCTGTAAATATTTGCTCGCTCGCGGCGCATTCTACGAAACAATTGAAACAAGTAATCCGAGAAACTGCGTTTACGTGTCGCTCTGAAATCCCGGGGTCGAAATAGAGCTTTGAACATGCCGACGGGAATCTCGTTTCTACAAAATTATAGAAATTCGAGGGTGAAACCGCGGCCTAGTTAGTTTCTTTTAAAAAAAGCCTGATATCACATGTTGCGCTGTGAGGAAAAGAAAGAAAGCAAAATTTCCAGAGACTTCGGTGAATTTCTTTGGAGTCGGGACTAGCCTTTGATAGTTTTCAGGTATTTTCACGGTGGAAGCAAATCCCGGCTCAGTTTTGATTCGATAGAAAAGCAACGTGGAACGGGCCGGAGCGGGACACGCGGGCCTGCAGCTGCATAAAACGGCGATGAAATGCAAACGATTCACGGAAAATGAAACGGAAAAGGAAGCCTTTGCTTTGATTTTACGATGCACCGGCATCGCATCGGGGATTTCGCTCCTAAATCAACTGCTGTCTCCGATTCCCCACGAAATCCCGCTACGAATTCGTGAATCGTGATGCGGTTGTTCCCCGTCCGAAAACCAGCTACGGAAATATCCCTGGTTTTTCTTCGCCGATTGTACTCTGCTTCCCGTAAGGTCAACGAATAAATTATCCCGCGACACGCGACGAAAGAAATTACACGGGCGACGCTGTTTTATTGATTTAATCGAAACGCGTTCGTCCCGTTTCACTCTCGTTCGTTCTCCGCATCTGGGACCTTTGATTTTTTCCCGTAATTGCGTTGCGGTTTGATTTGCATACGATTTAACTGAAAGAAAATAAATTCATTGTACAATGGAAGACTACGATTGTTTCCAGGAATTGTTACCATGATACTGAAATCACTTCACAGCTGTGGGAACGGCTAAGTAAGCCGATGAAATTCAACAAAATTTTTCGATTGTTTGCTATTATTTGACGGTGCTAGAAGTTTTCCAAAGACCGTGCAATGAAAACGAACTTTCGGATGCTATTGGAATATGGGTATAAAAAGAAACTATGAAGGCTATATAAACTATAAATTGAATTTCATTCAAATCTATATATTTGAAAAGCTACATCCACTTAAACACTTAAAATTAAAGAACGCTGTCGAAAAAGTGGCAACTTTATTAGCCTTGACAACAGCTCAAAGACTGCAAATCTTAAATCTTTATAATATAGAAACAAACAGTTCAGGAATAAATATTAAAATTACAGAACAGATTAAAACATCAAAACCCTGAGCTTTTCAACCTGATTTAGAATTACCATTTTTTAAAGAGAAACCAAGGTTATGCGTAGCATCGACAGTGTTAGACTATATAGATTATACTAAGACATTAAGGAGTAAAAATACCAGAAAATTATTTATTACGACGATGATAGTAAAGCAATAATATAAGCTATTAAGTAACAGTAGATTATTTTTGTTTCTTACATAAATTCCAAGAGATACAACCCAATAGCAAAGCGAATAATAAAATCGATGATCTCGCCGAACAACAAAAGATTTCGCTGGAAAGGTCCGTGGAGAGTTTAGTGTGTATCGAATGTTTCGCTGTCACGAGGAGACACGCAGTCGAAGACCGTGGGAGATTACGCGAGGCAACATAGTTTGACGTGCGCGCGAGGCATCCGCCGTTGACATCGAAGTATACATATCCGAACGTCGCCGGCTCAATTTCAATTTTCCACCCTTCGGATGCAGGCTGCATCTCGTGCAGCTTACACCGGCCGGATCATTGGTTTCGTCGCCGGCGCGGCCGGCATGCGGATCCGGACCTCTCCGTTCGTGTGCGCTGCGATCGACAGTCAAACGCTTCGGAACGCGGCCCTGGGACAATATTCGACGGGGCGGTTCTTCCTTAATGGCTAATAAACCAACCCCCCGATAAATTCTCTCGCCTATATCCACCCCTCGATCACCCCTGCCGCGAGGCGTTCTAATATTCTCGACTATCCCAGTCCCATTCGACGAACGCTCTCTCTCTCTCCCTCTCTTCTGAATATTCACTTCGTTTGGCTTAGCAGCCAATTTTCTTTTTATTCGACCTCGTTTCCCGTGTTTCGCGTCGATACTCTCCCTTGTCCTCCCCCTCTCTGCCATCCAGTTTTCTTCGCGAAATTCTCTTTTTCCACGGTCTAATTGGATCCGGGAACGCCAATCGTCTCGATCGTTTTCTCGTTTGTTTCGCAAACCTGTTTCGCCAACACCCACTCTCTTTCTCTCTCTCTTACTGTTTTTCCTCGTAGAATCTAAGCGATGAATCTGGATCTACGTACTGCGCACTATTTAACACGCTATTACGTCGCGCGTCGGTAATAAGTGGGTGACACAATTGTTTCCTTTTTACAAAATCAATATTATTCGTAATGCAGTTGATTCAAAATGTAGAACAGTAGAGAGATAATAGGAATTGATGAGTACTCATAACTGATACAAATAATTGTTATTTTAAGCTTAGATGTAGTAATATGTGAGTGACACAATTGTTTCCTTTTTACAAAATTAATATTATTCGTAAAGCAGTTGATTTGAATTGTAGAACAGTTGAGAGATAAGGAATTGAGAAGTACTAGTAAATGATGCAGTTAATTGTTATTTTAAGCTTAGATGTAGTAATATGTGGATGACACAATTGTTTCCTTTTTACAAAATTAATATTATTCGTAATGCAGTTGATTTGAATTGTAGAACAGTTGAGAGATAATATTAATTAACTCGTAACTGATGCAGACAATTGTTATTTTAAGCTTAGAATATTTGTGAACTATGTCCAAGCTAATTGTGGCATTCGGACCACCACTGCGCGTCGAGTATATGCGGCATCGTGTTTCGTGGAGGGAGGAAATGCTTTCATCGAGCGATCAGAGCGAAACTTATCATTCGCGGAACAGGTGACGCGGCGATCGGCCGCGCGCGTTTTAATCTTGAGTTAATAAAATCGATCCTCTTTTTTCAGCGAGCGCGCTAGCAGAGCTCCGGTTCGGTCCGGCCGCGCGAAACTCTTTCATGGCAGATTAATCAAAGTCACCGAGTGAATTGTAGAGGCCCGGTCAACAGATTACAGAGATACCGGGGGCTCGTGTATCATTCGCGTATCATAAAAGAAAAAAATCGGGCGCCGTCGAACGACGGTATTTCATCGTGCTCTGTTTTCCCGTTTTGTCGGGCAAACAACAGGGAAAAGTGAATTCGCCGGCACAGTGCAGCGTAGCGGGCCTGGCCCGAACAGATTCCATGGAGGGAAAAAATGGTTAAGAATATAACAAAAGGGAGGCAGATATCTGTCCCGCGGACGCACGGTTTTATCTTTCTACCGAAACCCTTCCAACGGACGATCCATCATCTTGCTTCGGGAATCGAATTCGGTTCCTACCGAATTCGTGTCTCTTCGATCGTGAAGCGGTTCGACGTTTCTATCCCCCGTCCGATTCGTGTCTTTTAACATTGTAAAAATGGCATTCCGACCTGCTCGTTTCGCACACTTGGTTAAATTTGTACAACTCGATTTATGGATTTATATGGACGCAAATCTCCAGCATAGTGAATGCCGAGAAGAAAGTGGTGACCATCAATCGGTCTGTTTAAGATGCCGCAATATTCGCGACCGAGAATTTCACACAATTTTTCCTCCGCACCGTTTTCTATGGAAAAATCACCGGTTCTCTAGCTCGTCGCCAGGATTTCCAAATCTAATCCGGTGTTTCAGCGATCCGGCTCTCGCTCTACCCGGGAAACTTTCCTCGTACGCTCCGAATATTACGCTGGTCGGCGGATTACGCGAATTCTCCGAAGAAAACGGAGAGAAGAACGCATCCGTCACGGTCGGACGTCCGGTCGAACGGCCATATTGAATTGCAAAGTTTTCACGGGCCCTCGAGTCCCGTCGGAACACGGTCGACAATTGCTCGACCAGCTTCATTTTCCTAGCCCGGGAGGAAACTCGGAATCCCCAGTCGGCGTCGTCTCCACGTTTCTTCTCGAGGAAGAACAACTTCATCGCAACCCACCCCTGAACCTCCTTCCCTTTCCTTACCTTTCATCCGGCTGGGTACGAGACTTTGTCAAAATCTTGCTACTACTTGCTACGACTTCGATGGATTATTGGCGCTTGTCTATTGTGGGAAATAATGGTGTGAATAATACCTTTATGCTGCACCGTCGTCATATAAAATAATAACAGCACAGTTCACTTGAATAGATATTGACGTATTGTATTGCATATTGTGGTGTCATAATATTATAATAAATATTCCTTCAAACCTCAGAAGTGGGAATGACGGTGAAAAAGTGTAATTAACTGTGACTAGCAAGGTTATATTAAATTACAAGTTTTAAAAATTAATACCAAATAGATAAGATTTTTTATATTCACAAATTCTAACTTTTGAACGTTTTAACTTTGACATTTATAAATAAAACACTTTGTCTTTTTATTTTATTGAAAATATTCTATCGTAATTTATAATTGTTAACAAACTAAAGGTCTCATCTGCAAATTTCGCTAGAACCAATCACTATTTGAGCACCAGAGTACCACGTGACCGTTCTCCTCCCTCCCCAGAAATGGCTTCCCACCCCTCGCCTAAAGTAACGGTTTGTGCTCCGTCCCCTTATGTCCATAGTCAGAATGGCCGAGCTGTGGGGAATAATGGTGTGAATAATACCTTTACGGCGAGAGTCATATAAAATAATAACGGCACACTTCAGTTGAATAGATATTGAGATATTGACGTATTATATTCCATATTGTGGTATCATAATATTATAATAAATATTCCTACATCATAAAGCGTATTCACACCGTGTACTTTTTCCTTACGAGTACTTCTTATCGGTAGCTACACGCAGATTTGTTTCCCTGATAAAGATCTTCTTCCGCTAGCAAGAAGGCACGTCTCGAACTTCGACAGAGCCGCGACACCAGCCCGTGAGAACATGAGAGAGCACGAATGTATCCTGGAGCGGATTGGAAATTTATCCGCGGCGCGTTCCCCGAGTTTCGACTCCGGTTACCACACGTAGTTTGCGGGAACTCGTGGAAACCGGCACGGGGCACTGTTTCACGGGGAAGAATCCCGAAACTCCGTGACACAGGGCGCGCACGTTTCGCGACAATGGAACCGGAGACTAGTGTGTTCGCCGCGTGGTCGAACTGGTTACGCGGCAAATAAGGGCTCGCGGTTTTACGGGGGCGGTTCATTTGACCGACTGCTCCACTCGAAAATTTATCGTTGTCGGCCCGCCAGACTGGTTAACTAGTCGCTTCGGTTTTTACCAAACTAACCAAATTGACCAACAACCGACGCGGCGATTCGTTGTTCTTTTTCATCCTTCTAATGCGACGCTCGATAAACCGCGAATGTAGAAACTCTCACCTAATTCATTTAATTGATGAGACTAGAGGATTTTATGCATTCCCGCCGAAATTCTCCAAGGTTTTTAGGGAATGAACGTTGAAGGGACAGCGTAACAGTTCCAATAGTTTAGGGAATGAAAAGGGTCAACATTCCAACTGCGATGGAAATACAAAAGGGTCAACGTTCAAACTTGTGCGATGGGAATACCGAAAAGGGTCAACCAACATTCCAACACTGATGAGAATACAAAACTTCATCTACAACAATTCCAGAAAAAAATAAAGTCTAAACTAAACTAAGGAACGCAAACAGTAGTACATATTCTAAAAAATATCTTGGTGAAAACGAACCCCACAAGTACAAAGACATGAAATACAAGAGTGCAAAGTTATCTTCCAAAATCTATTCTCAAAGTCCCGCGACTACAAAGGGGTGATATTATACCGTTCTTAAAGGAAATCCCAAGTGTTTATAAAATGATAAAAAGAAAGAGAAAGAAAGAGAGTACACCAAGAGAGCATCATAAATGCAAAAGGTCACAGATTGCGAGCGCCGCAGAAACAAAAAGAAAAAGCACACCTCCCTTCCAGAGTCAAGCCTTTCAGAAATGCAAATGCAACAAATTCCCAAGCATCGTGATCCTCCGAAGAAAACCATAACACCTTCAGCTCTCACGAATACAAAAGAGCCTCGACTAGAAAAGAATATCTGACAGAATGCAAAGGGCAACACCGATGTACGATGTGCAAAATATTTAATGCGCTGAGGAGATACGAAGTGGTGGGAGAGCGTCGCAAACAAACCTGAAACCGTTCAAATCGGTTTCATTAGTTAGCCAGTAATTCAGCTGCATTTGGTCGAAGCAGTTCCTATTGTCGGAGGCGAACGCTGCGCGGGAAGAGTCCGGAAGATGGAACGAAAGAGAGAGAGGAGAGAGACACGTCTGAGGATGGGGGATCGATATTGGCCGGACCCGGTATTTGTTTGGGACGCGACTCAGACGCGGATTGCACGCGGACACGCAGAGAGCGCGGCGGCCGAATGAAAAGGAGACACACAGAGTTTCCCGGGCGCAGATCGATTCGGGCACGATGGGACTCTTTCATTAAATCGGGAAAGACGTCTTCTCGTCTCCCTGCCGTTCCAGAGAAGAGGACATATAAAGAGGGGATGGCGGCTGCGGAATGACCGCGGGAAACTGGCCGCTGATCCGACTCCTCTTCTCTCTCTTTCACTTTCTCTCCGTCTACGAACAGAGTGAACGGATATTCCGAGCGAACTCGATTTTTTCACCAAACAATGGGATAACGAGCAAGAGAGAGAGAGAGCCCCTCGGCGAAACCATAATCGATGGTACCCCGATGGATTTAACAGGTCGGGGAGGGAAGAAGACTTGTTACCGAGTGCCGGCTTCGATGGGCAGTCACCCAACGCTCTGGATCTTCCCGTGAGCCCCTACACGTGGCCCCTAACCATTGTGCCAGCCGTTTAGATGAGTGCTGAATGGATATACCGCTGCAAATAAAGCCTGTCCCATTGTAACCACCATTCTCGTCCGACGAGTGCGCCATCGACGTTTTTCTTCCAGGGATTGATCTTCCCGAGCATGTAGCAACACACTCGTGGAATCCACTCCACGCACGTTTCATTTTATTCTCTGTTATACTGTTTGTTCCCTCCTGTAACTTTTCCTTTGTTCCCCTTTGCTTTCTTTGCATGTGCTGCTAGATTATGATTGCAGTGGACTCTCGTTCGGAACACATTCTGAACAATCCTATATTGTATTGTTGTATAATTAATTAATTGGTTCTCGATCGTAATTTATCTTAATGATAGTATAAATATTTATTCGCGGCGCACTGGTTCCATCATTTATAACAATGGAAAAGAAAAGGAAGGAGGTGTTTCGTCCTAGACCCGCTAAAGGACTCATCAGTAAGGCTATCTAGCGGGCCCTGCCTTATACACGGGACATATCAGTAACTAGCGAGTATTGTTGTTTAGCCGACACAGAACGGTTCTTGCTGAATTTAAATGTTCGTAAAACAGTGTCACCATAAATTCTCCATAAAACGAGATTTCGAGCTTCAGTTTAATTTTGATTGCCTCGGCGCATTAGCGGCGACAACCTAGCCCGTGAGCAGCAAAGGAACACGGTGTATCTAAAATAACGAATCGGCGGGCCGGATGCAAATTCGATTCGATACGGGAAATCGTGTCCAACCGATCGAATTGTCCGTTCGCTCGTCAGCGAGATGCGACGATAAATATTAAACAGCCGCGATTTTCCGTGTTATTAAATCAGCGCGAGAGCCTCGCTTCTCCGCCGAAAATGTTCATCAGAATTTATACGGTGCGTGCGATACCCTCGCAAAAATGCTTGCGATGAATAGTCGAAATCAATTAAGAAGAAGATTCGTGGGAGAAGAACCGACGAAGAAAATCTTCGTTAATATTTCATTAAGGTTCTGTCCGCGGTAGCCGGAGGTATTAACATGGAATTTATTATTACCCGTATAAAAGTTTCCCGATCAAAGGTACCCGGGGCAAAATAAAAAAATCCGCGACATCAAACGCGTAGGAGGCCGTTCCCGGCATCGGGAACCCGGCTCCATTATGATCTGTCTCGTCCTCTTTTCTGCTTCTAAGTACATTAATTTAAGAATCAGCATCTCGTTGGAAAAACGCCGCACAAAAGCGGCGAACAACGGCGGTGTACTCATTGTTACGCGTAACAATGGCCAGATAAGGAAAAATCAGATGGTGGCCGCATGAAACTTCAGTGGTCCTCGGTGTTTATTTTGCGAACGACGTGAGAGTCTGCTGTTGATTGCGAATGGGGGACCATTTTCTATTTAGTCGGCAGTGTCGGCAACTGTGGAACTGGACTGTGAATTTTCAGGAGTTAAATTATAGTTTGCATAAAGATCCCCATTCTAGCGATCCATATTTTACATCAAGCTGAATTCAATTAAATTAAAATTGCCTTCGAGCATTGAAACACGAGTAATATAATCCCATATTCATTTAAGAAAAAAAGAAGATTGAATCTTCGCCGAATCCTGAATCGGGCAACTCCAAATTTAGAAAGCAGAAAATCCGCCTCCGTGTTAATTACAAATTATACATAAGCTCTGAATCCCGTGGAAATTAGGTTACCCTTTTTTCAATGTAACGAGCAGAGGGTCGCGTTAAAAATTGGATCGCATCCGATGGCGAATAAGTAAACATCGACGATCCAATTCCGCGAGGTTCTAAAGAGTAAAAGGAAGAAAGAAGATCGGAACGTTCGGTAGAAACAGGAATTGATAGCGATCCTAATTAAAATTAGGAGGTCGCCGGTCCGCTGCGCTCTCGACGATCGTTTCGCCTGGTCGTCCCCCATTTGCATAACAGTGAAGATCCCGGGGATTCGCCTTTGTAACACGCGGTCGTTGCTTAGGCAATTTCATTAACCGCGAACCTACTTCCGCTGGGAATTGCATCGTGATCGCGTAACAATACTTTCGAACCAGCAACGACGGTTTCGTTTTCGCTAGGGGTTGAAGAGAGAGTGAGAGAGAAAGAGAACAGTGTTTTCCGCGCAGGGATAATCGTTCGCGCTTTAATTCTGTGGGAATCGAGTAAAAATTAGGTGGGAAGCCAGTCTGGGGACAATTGGCGTGTTTAAAATGTAATAAGCGTGGCCGAGGAATCCGCTCGCGGCTGATTTAGAAACCGCCCGGCCAGAGGTAATTTATTCTAATCGCTGGGAGCCCGGTGCAATCTTCCTTTCTTTAGCGAATCTCTTGCGAATCTCTGGGATAACAGGTCTCGCTGTAATTCGCCGGCGTTTTCTAATGTTTGATGACTTTCGGTGATGACAGCGGAACTCGATGGAAAATAAAAGGGAGTCGCGCAGACACTTCATTCATCCTTGAATAATCTTGTGAAGCTGAAGCCGATTGATATTCTTAAATGGTTTCATTCAATGACCCTTCTACAAGTTTCATATTGGGTGTCGAAAAACTTTATTGGCTTAAATAGGATGACTTTATTTACTTAAAGCAAACGAAGCTACAAAGTGGATTAAAACGAATGAAGAAAAAAGTGACAAGCTGTATTGAAATATGATAAAGCTGTAACGTGACTGATGCTGCGATGTGTCCTCCGGTCCCTTTTCTCAAGTGGGGGTGCCATAAACCACTTGGGCTAGGGAACGAAATCTCTGCGACTCCAGCTGGAGTCGCACTATGGCCTGTTTCCGTATATTGTATAATATTATCGTTGGATAATCAATTAATTGGTTATTGATCGTAATTTATCTTCAGGATATTAGAAATTTTTATTCGCGGCGCAAAGGTTCGATCATTTACAACAACAATTAGCTATTTTTGTGAATAATATTATCGTTGGATTCCAACATTGGGGGACCAGCGTCGATGAAATAATAAATATTGTCGAGGAAATGATTGTCGGTGAAACAGAACGGACCCCAAAGAAATATCTGGAGCTTTAATCGCATCCAGCGAGACAGACATCGTACAAAGCGTCGTCCAAAAGTACCGTGCAAACCGGGATCGATGAAACAAGAGTTAGTGGATCGAAGTCACACACGTTCGGGCGGGTTTCCGTGCCGCGTGTGTTTTCGCTATTAGATAAATCGTTTCATTTGTCAGGTTGACGTTTCGCGTTTAACAATTCACGGGAGAGTTCGCCCGAAATGCTCGGCCACGAGGGAAAATAAGTGGAGTCCGTGGAATGGTACCGCCGGCTCCGAGATTTCTATGTACATGTATAACAGCTTCGGAACTGCGATGCAAATGGAATGTAATGAGTCGGAAAACAAAGTTTGAGCGGTTGTCGCTGTGGGAATCGATACCGGAGATGGATACGAGTTCTGGCCGAGCCGCGGCTGGTCGATACGGACCGACATTTCGGATCGTAAAAATAGATAGCGGGAGTTTTTCAGATTGTGAAGAATGATATCGACGACTCTTGAGACGGGGAGCGCGCGAGCGGACTCCTACAACGTGTGAATCTATAGCACCAGGACTCCCTGGACGATCGATATCGTCAATTTCTCGGTTCCGCCAAAGGAAACTGGAGCTCTGCTCTAGGATCACCTACGGCGTAACATGGCATCGTGATCTATGACGTTAGAAATTGTCTAATAACCGCGTGCATCGTCTTTGGGCCTTCATCCGGAGTCCACGGTAACTTGCCAGTTGAAAATCATCTTGGGACTGTTAATTTGTTCCTGCAGCGTTCGTTTCGTTGATGCCAGTGATCAACAAAGGCTTTTACAGTGTAGACAGACTGTAAAGTCTTAAAAAAGTTCAGGGTTCTAATCTGAGATTTCATAGAGAAATAAAAGAATGGATCTTTTTTTTTCGCGCGAAGAGAAAGAAATTCCCCGTTGAAATTCGAAGAAAAGAACCTCATCGTCTTCGAGCTTCATCCGGAGTCCACAGTAACTTGGCAGTTGAAAATCATCTTGGGACTGTTAATTTGTTCCTGCAGCGTCGGTTTCCTTGATGCCAGTGATCAACAAAGATTTTTACGATGTAGACAGACTGTAAAGTCTTAAAAAAGTTCAGGGTTCTAATCTGAGATTTCATAGAGAAATAAAATAATGGATCTTTTTTTTCGCGCGAAGAGAAAGAAATTCCCCGTTGAACGTCGAAGAAAAGAACCGCACGTGACTGCGGTCGATCCGCCGTGCAGGTTCCGCGTAACCTGAATAAATTAACACAGCAACGTTCGAGAGGAAGGATCCGGGGGCAGCGTTCGATCTATAGATCCAGGACGGATAGCTGGTGGATACGGTGGTTATCGATCTTGGCGAACAACGCCGAGCGGTCTCAGCATGCGGGAGTGGTAAAACTGCTATTACTTTTTACCGATTCGTCGCTGGTAAACGGATCACGTACACGGTCGCAGTAAAAGATTGAGAAACAGAGGGGAATTTTTATTCCCAACGGTTCGTTTTGAATACCCGGCGTCTAGACGCGTTCGTTTCTCCTTCTTCTTTCAGTGGCGCGCACTGAAATTTTCACCTTTCGCCGTCACGATCGTAACACATAATATAGGCCGTCGTGTCTCGAAGATGCTCGATCGTCAGCCGTTTTTATTTATTTATTTCTCGACCGTAGGCGTGAAGCCCGTCCGACGCGAACTAGCGAGACCGTGCGATTTGTTTCTGATTGCACGCCTGAAAGGATAAAACGCGTCTAAACGATCGGACATCTTTTATGATTGCGCGACTGTTGAACAATGACTGATACTAGGAAAAATTTTTTATCTTCTGTTGTAAATAATGAATTGTTTCAACATCAACAATCCAATCCAATTCGCTACCCGTGGCGAACTCCCTCTTATAAACAATCGAACATAGAGAGATGAGCGTACACAAGGAAAAAACACACATATTATATTATATTAAAAATTCAACCTTCTATTATAACAATTTCGTCGAGTATACCGGAGTGGATATAGTTTATCGGTTTGCGGATAAAATCGTCGACTGGAATTATTTATATTACTTATGATAATTTTGATAAAACTAGACGGGACGTAACTGGAAATGGCGGCCGTCTACCCGGAAGAATTTAATCTTTCGGCCGGGTGGAACGCGTCCAATTCGTGTCGCTAGTAAACCGGCCCGAAATTCGGATGCACTGTCATCTTTATTGCTGGAAGAGATGGAGATCATCAGGTTCTTTTGGCAACCGCCCGGCCTCAAATCACGCGGCGCTCTCCGTTCGATCTGCTGTGCCAAGAATGGCTACACGCTCGGCTAGGGCCAGAGCGGGTTTATCGGTATTCCACGGTTTACTCTTTCATTGAATCCCGAAGAAGTTGTGCTTCACGTTTCTGTCAGACGCGCGCGGCGTGGCGTCACACGCGCGCGTTTTACATAGCATCGCCGCCGAGTCCGACCCCGGCGATGCTGATTTCGATGGGACTCGGATACGTGACTGGAAACGGTGCACCGCTGCCGTGTCGAGAAGAAGTTACAACACAGCCAAGAACACGCGGCTGTCTCTGAACAGCATCGGGTAGTCTGCCACGGATCGAAATTATCGAGAGCAACCGTGTTCCTTCGGAGAACGGACTAGCAAATCTTCGAATCGATCGTATCTCTTCCGTCGATGGTGTGATCTAGTAGAACTGCCGTGCTTTCGCTGGTTTTATGACTGCTTTGAACTTGATGGAGCCGGTAACATCGTCATCAGTGAGAATGGTCAAAGTTTCTTTCACTAAAATCCGTGCAACGACGAATAGAATCAATAATTTAGAACTCTCTTCTAAATCTCTGTTTTGGGTAAAACTTACGTTTAGGAGAGGCAGCTCCGATGACCTTGGCCTTGACATATGTTGTCAAGAACAACATTCTGAACAACTTCTGTCATAACAACTATCCGGTGCTCGGTTTTAGTTTTCGAGATAATTGTAAAAAACTATTGCTAGTACTAAATTGAATTTTCCGTATTCGCGCACGCTCCGTGGCAACGTAAGGCTGCCATAGTTTCGAATGAGCTACACCTTAGGTAAATAAATGTGCGATCCAGTGCGAACCAGTAGCGATCAGTGTATACATCGCTACACAATGTGTTTATAAACAGAAAATAAACAGATGCAGCCCCGGAACAGGCTTACGTTGCCACGGAGCATACAAGAATACGAAAAATTCAATACAGTATTTGGAATAGTTTTTCGCAAATATCTCGGAAACTAAGACCGAGCGCCGGGTAGTTGTAATGACAAAAGTTGTTCAGAATGTTGTCCTCAATAACATATGTCAAGGTCAAGTTAATAAACGTAAGGTTTACCCTGCTTTGAACTTGATGTAGCCGGTAACATCGCCATCAGTGAGAATAATCAAATAAGTTGTTTCTTTCACTAAAATCCGTGCAACGACGAATAGAATCATGAGACATTTGGGACGTGGATTCTTCAGGAAATCTCTCTTCTAAAGACCTGAGACCGCGAACTTCGACACGGACGTCTACAAATCACTTTGCCGGGGACACGAAGGGTCCGTCGCGCGAAGGGTCCGTCTATCCATCATTTTCATTCGGTTCGCATTTCCACGGGCTCGCAGATTACCGGGGAAGCCAGTTGTCCCGTTTCACGTCGTCGTCGTCGTCGCCCATAACCGGGAATCGCGGAAAAATTGTGATTTATAGAGACAGCTTCATAAAAATCAGACGGCGTTGGGTCGTCGCAGCGACGTTGCGAAATTTGTTTGAAATGCATTCGGCTATCGAACACGGGGATCAATCGCAGGAACGTGGATCAACCGTTGCACAAGAGAGAGCGTTTCCATCGTTCGTGGCGCGGGAGACCGGTATCCGGCAGATCTCCAGCTGTTTTTGATTCATCGTGACCGGGCTAGGAGGATGGAGAGAGTGAGAAGAAGTACATCTTGGCGTGATATCACGGGTTTCGATCCAATGGAGCCGTTAGACAGTCTATTTCCGGCGTATCTTCAGTAACAGTGACACCCGAGCTTTATTACGATCTCGACGGGAATGCAGAATCAGTTTGGTCGTTCGTCACGCCGCCGGGTAGATCGTTAACGCGCGGAAAGGGAACGTGAAATCGTTTTCAGACCACCGCGGTAACACTGGCCACCTGTAAAACACGTTGCACAATTGTTTCGACTATCCGCAGCAGGGAAATGATATAACAACATAAAATGATATATAATAATGTCTAAGATGGTTGGGCATTTTTGCATTTGCAAAACGAATTTCGCATGAAAAATTCCATAAACAGCAATCTAGAGATTCTTTCACAAGAAACATAAAATATTTCAATCGAATAACAAACATTCTTTGGCCACGGTAATTCGCATTATTCAAGTTCGCGCAGAAAAATTGCCGCGGCCAGCGCGCCACAAAGAAACAGCAATTAAAGCGATTTTCACGGTGCGAGATTGATCAAACAAACACAAAATGGATACCTCTCTCGGCTAAATCGTTACAATTGAATGAAACGAATATAAATTACACGCGAAAACGTATCGCAAATAATTTCCAATAACAAACACTATCAAATTTGGACGCGAAGGAGATTTATGAAATTTATGAAACATGAAACTTCGAAATAAATCCGTTCGAATTACAGTGACCCATCCACAGTGTCACGCACCTTTACGAAAATCAATTAGAGACTGTAGGGGATGTTGCAAGTTCCAAGTATCGACTACGAATTTTCTTGTAGCGGGTCGTACCGTAGAAAAATCTGGAGGATGATGGATCAGGCTTATGTCTCTATTATCTAGGTAATATCTCAGGTCCCACTTTCCGAGATCCTACTCGATTTGGACGGAAACATTCATCATCGTTATTCGTCGACGCAGATAGTGCATTCTTCTTGCTAACAATAATGTCCACACATGTAAATTTAATTTTTATAATTAAAAAATCAGTAGACGAAACACGACCTTTTAAATTTTCTATATAAAATCAATAATGTCTACGCATGTAAATTTAATTTTTATAATAAAAAGATTAGTAGACGAAACATGACCTTAAATTTTCTATATAAAATCAATATATAAAATCTTTTATATGAAAATTCAATATTAATCTCAAATAATATTAAATTTTCTATATAAAATTAATATATGAAAATTCGTAAGAATGTTATAAAAATGAATAACATTCCATATTGCTTTCATCTCTTGAAATTGAAGCGAAACATTTTTATTTCACGTAAAGTCGCGATTTAAATCCTCGATAACATTTATCGAGAGTAGAATATGAGAAATCTTCTATTTGTCGCAGGAAGCCATACTCATCATCTATGCAGAAGGGATTAAAATTTGAATCATGCTATCGGTCCCCTTTGGTCGACTTTATTAGAAATAACTACGCGCTCCGGGTTTAATTAGACGAGATTGCGGGAGGGTTGAGATAAGACGGCGCGTGCATTCGATATATCAAACTCGCGCAGATTTCAAGAACAAATGGACCAATTCCCAGGTAGCTCGTAGGTCGTCGTATCTACAGGTTCATCCTTGTTCTGTGCTTCATGCTCGTCTTGGGATGCATTGTTGCGTGCGGGTGTTAAGCGCACAAGTTAATTACGCCGATGCAGTCGATAACGCTGTTATCCGACTGCCGCATAATTCGCGATAATTCGCGTTGCACTCTGATTATTTGATAGCGATCTGCACGTGATACTCCGGTGGTTGAGTTACGTGAAATCTTCTGCAATCGATTCTGTCGAGTGGGCCACAATTTTTTAGCGATCACAGGAATACGGTAATTTTTTCAGTTAAAAATTACAGACACCAACAAATCTTTAGAACTCTTTCGACACCCCAGAGTACCTCTAAATGACGTGTCAAAATTTCATTAAGTTGGGAATACTTTCGACCTGCCTATTCAATAAATTCTATAATTTTCTCCGATTAAAAAATATACAATTCTATAAATTTGACTATTACAAGGATGTACTAAATTTTTTAGGTAGGAGAAATAGTCAAGCGCTGAGGAAATTTTAGAGCTCTTCGGGTTTGCTGAATTTTTCTGCTAGAAGTCACAAGGACTGGTAAATATTTTGAACTTCTCGAGGTACCCTCTCTCGGGAAACTTCTCTAGAGCTTAACAGGCTCTAATTGGTCAGGCGAGTAGTTCCAAAAGATGGTCGGTTCCAGCCACGTTTGACCTGGTCGAAGGAGCTGAGCCATGCAGACTGGTTAAGACGCTAACAGCTGCGAGTGCCCGGGTAGCATTCGGGCTTCCGAAGGCCAGCAAAATACGACACAAACGGCACAATGCGCGTGATAATCGGGCAAGTAAGGCATGCAGACCATTCAACGCCCAGAACTAATAACACAACTCGGCGAGTTCAGCCGCCGGGAGAACCACCCCCTCGAGAATTACATTGCGCGAGCGGTCGGAGACCCCTATAATTCACGTAGTCAGGAATCGGGTCCACTCTAAGCAAATAATATCTTTCCACGATGCAGTGAACCGGCGACGTGATCCACGGAACTGTTCCGGGGGGTAAGTCGAGGATCGAAAGAATCGAATTTCGAAGAAAGTTATCCGTTTCCTTAAAACACTCAAGAGCGCAGCTAACGTTGATAACTGCTTTGCATAGAACGTTGTTAATAACTTTTTTACCACGCTTATATTAGCTTGCCGAGTTGTCGTTGTCTTTGTATGCGTGAAATCTTGAAATCGAATTTTAAACCACTTCCCGAAGAGACTTGAAATTTTCAACATAGCTCAGAACTGGAGCACTTCGCAGTGAAGGAGCTCAGTTTACTAACTGGGTTGGTTTGGATTAGATCTTCGCCGGGTGGTTCAACTAAAAAGTATATTTAAAAAATTTTTGAATACCACGCTTATATTATAATGCACTGAAAAGGAGAACATAATAGTTTTAGATATTAGTGACTATAAATAAAATCGTGGAGTGGCCACAAAGATTACGTTAATATAGTTTGACTAATATCTAAAAATATTATTTTCTAATTTTTAGTGCGTTCTAACATAAGAGTGGTTTTCCAAAAGTTTTTTTATATATATTTTTGTATTTTCTACTTTTCATTCGGTAAAAAAGAGAGAAGGCAACAAGGGACGACAAAAGAGAGATCGAGGAACAGTGTCTGTACGTGATACAAGTGAAATTTCCCGACGTTTTCAAACGTATCCAGTCAATGCTGCGTGCTTCTATCGAGCTTACAGAACAGACTGCATTATCAGCTCGAACAGTTTTGCGCTCGGTCTAACGCTTCGCCCCATCAAATATTTGCCGGTGGAATTTCGATGCCCGCCAATCGATCGGCCATTGTTGTCAGTAGCTTTTCGTCAATTTGAATAACAATAATCGCGCGCACGTGGCCGCTGGAGCTTTGTCGCCGTGCAATTCCCCCAACGGGAACGCTCCTCTACCGTCCATCGACACCCGACGAAATCGGGTCGGACAAATCGCCGCGTTTTCCGCGTCTGTCGCGGGTTTAACGGACCGATTAGGTTCCCCCGGACAGATATTTTCGCGTGCCTTCGTCCAATCTTGCACCGATAACAGCGTCGAATTTATTCTCACGAAACGATCAGATTCAAAGCAACCCTCCCCTCCTACTCCCCGGGTGTTTTCCGATGAATTATTAATTATTCGTGCCAACGGTGCCCGGTAATTCATTCGCGGAAAATTCGCGTCGGCGAAAGACAAACGTGTTGCCGTTGGAACGACGCCATGGTACACGTGACCGAGAAATAAAACTTCCTATTGGAAAATAATTAGCTGTGTCTATATCTATCTTCTAATAAAGAGGCACTCGAAACTGTTATATAAATGCTCCGTTTGAAACGACTGTGAACGACTTTATTCTACAACTACTGTTTCGATTGCCTTTTTATAGTAAAAATAGCCCGAGCTATTGGAAGCTTTGATATCGGAGGGTAATATAAGTGGACCTGTTAAAAACCTTTCAACGATTTCAGCAACACGATTAGCAAACGTACTGTGATTGGATACACAGCGTAGTGCCCTCTAGCCTAAACTTCAAGGACAATTGTTGACCTCCTAGTAGGAAGGTGGGGGTGGGAGAGGTTGGCAAGACTGGTTTGCCTCATATTTATTAGCTTTGTGGGTGTAGACACACAGAAACCAGTTTTCACTGGACGAGTTGACCCTTCGTGTGCCCACCCACATACAGGAATGCACACCGTGGATTCAGATTGAACCCTAGGGCAGTTTAGTCCCAAAGTCAATTTTTCGATTGGTTTGAAATCATCATTGTGTTTTTATCTCTATATGTATAATAAAATAAACGATAAAATTGATTCAGCAAATAATGTAGAAGTAATTTGTAAATATTCAAGAACCTGCTATTTTCGTTTATGTACGCGACTCGTATGAATATTTCAAAGCGTCCAGATAAATACCGTGGTACAGGAAACGGTTGCAATACAGCTCGATAAGACTCGGCTTAGGATTGTCATCGTTCGATCGAGATTTATGCTCCGGCGAGCACTGTATGCACAAAGCGCAATAGAAAGTGCCACCAAATCATCTACGGCCGACCACAATTGCAATCGATCAGGTGAGCGTCAGGTATCACACCTTCGCAGGGGAATAATTTATTACGATCCACCGAGGGCGGCCCAACAATATAAGCAATTTCGTGTGTACAATGCGCACGCCGAGCCGCCAATAAATATGAACAGAGTAGTAATAAATTACGCAGGACGATTAGAGCGGATCGCCAATAAATTAACGTGAACGTACCGCGCGGTCTAGTGTATCTGCGATGTGTCTCTGTGACGCCAGCAATTTGGTCCTGTTCCTCTTATCGTTTCGTTTCGCATTATTCCCCATCGGGAATAAAAATTTTTGGTAATTTTTTTCAAGCGAAATAATTAGCAACTTTCGATTCGATAGAATGAAACTTTGTTCGACGATTGTTTCAATGATTTATTCGTAGAGAATATTCTTACGATGGTAATATTTGATTTATTGTTGTACGCAGATCATGTGTTAATAATTGATAGGACTGGCCACAGTTAGGCGTTTTAATTGTGGCACCGAGTTAGTGGCAGTTAGACGCACTGTGACTGCTTTATCAACACGCTGCACCCTGATATGCGAATGAACTTCCAGAGGGCAGCAAATATTAGAGTCGCAGGGAAAATGCAACGATAATTGTTGTTAAAAAGTTAAGTGA
Organism: Lasioglossum zephyrum; assembly: GCA_028455615.1. Classification (NCBI taxonomy): domain Eukaryota; kingdom Metazoa; phylum Arthropoda; class Insecta; order Hymenoptera; family Halictidae; genus Lasioglossum; species Lasioglossum zephyrum. The sequence continues at coordinate 4,672,109 of CM052333.1, forward strand.
GATACGAAGATTGGAAGCGGAATAATACACATTTTCATTGACCGCGTACCAAGCGTTTCTTTTTTGTGGCTTTTTAATCGGTTTCGCTTGCATTCTTATATTATTTTGTATTGTAAAAATAACAGTGTTGGTACTAATCATGTGAAAATGAAGAAAAGTGTAATTTAAAAAAATAAAAAATTATTTCCTTCGAGCCGGATTTGAACCAGCGACCTATGGATGTCTCTCAAGTGACCAACCGACTACAGTCCACCGCTCTACCAACTGAGCTATCGAAGGCGATAATAAAATTCATCGTTAAAACGTAAACAACCGACTGTTCTCTTCCGCGACTTTGTTAAGATCGTTTATCCTTAGCAATAAATAACAATATCAGAAGAAAACCATATACAATGCATTCCTACTATTCACACCTTTCATTCGTACACTAATTTCGATGTATCGTTTGTAATATGAATTCCTGAATTATAGTATCACTTATTAAGTCGATGAAAAATGATAGCGTAAATAATTTATCAGAATAATGTTTTTTGTTGTATTTAGAGCCCGATGGGGCTATAATCACAATTTGAAAAGTATTTCTAAATTAATAACAAACAAATATCCGACATTTACATACGCGACGCAATGACAACACTGAAATAATGAAAAATTAATATCGCCTAATCGAATCCCAGTATCGACGAAATCGTCGATTAAAACGAGTGACAAGCGAACGTTTAACCTTGAAGATCCTCCAGAAACAAAAGCTGACAGTGTAAATGTTTTTTTTTGTTGAAACACTTGAAAGGTTAATGAAATAAATAAATAAATCGATGAAAATAGAAGTTGGATACAAAAGTGAATGATAAAAATAGGGCGTGCGTGTCATCGGCATGACTATCACGGTTTCCGTCAAATATTTTCATGATATGACAGCAACGATTAAGTTACGATTGACAACAAGTCAACGTAACTCGGAAGCAAGCATGCAACTCGTGAACTCCGTATTACGAGACAGCACACAGACAATATCATTGCGTTTGTATCAGCACAGTAATTTCGAGAATTCGATGATAAACAGACACGTAACCTCAAAAATCACTCACCGAACGCAGACGTTGCTGCCTCGTTGAAATACACGTTCACGATGACATCCACTGGATCGTTCGAGGGAATTAACATCGATCACTGACTTAAATCACTGTTGACAGATATTTTGTTGACACTCGACGCACTTAAATAGACACTGTTGAAAGAAAAATATTGGTCAGCAATACACACTTCTGGATCCGATCGTGAGTAGCGCTGAGATCGACAATTAGAACGCCGCTCATGGTATAGTTTATGGCCTTTCCAATCGCAGAGAATCGAAGAGAATAGTCTGTGCGCAGATGCCGAAACTGCCGCGTGTTTTGATAAATCTCTGCTTAGTAAGATTTATTTATTTTATTGTATTCAAATAATCTAGTAGCTAGTAAACTAATCTTTCCAACATCTGAAAAATACTCTAGCTGTTGGGTCGAATTTTTAAAAAATACTTTGTATATTATACACTGACTGTGTATTTTTAGACTGTGTCGGAGTGTTATCGAAATCCGACCAAAATATCATCGAAGTTGTCATAGAATGTTCGCGGTAAGCGGTAAATATTTAGATTCCGGTCACGTTCTTCTTTACCGCAGTACATGGCCAAATGAGCCAATCTCGTCTCGGAGAATTTGAATTTAAATGAGAACTAGGCAGTCGTCATTTCAAATAACAGTTGCGATCCGTCGAGTTAGGTATGTGATGAAGTTCGGATGCCGTGAGTTATTAAGAACGAAGTAGCCAATTATCGGAAAACTCACGCTGCTTCGTTCGAAACATAATTACGATAAATATGTCGGACAAGATCAAGGTGGGAATCAGGTTGAAACCCCTGATTCAAAAAGAAAGGGATGAGGACTTGTTGACAGAATGGATCGTGCAAGGGAATTCGATAGTTTGTTCAGACCCAGAAGCAGCGAAACGAGGGAATACTGAATTTCATTTTGGTACGTATTATAAATTTCTGATCAGATCGCAACATTTCTGTTTATTCTTTCGATTTTTTTGTCGTCGTGTCGAAGCATATAACCTATCCACCGATTGTATCATGTGACGTCTAATCAGCCGAACCGTAAATTAAATATGTAAACATGCAATTGGAATTTTCATATTTTCATATTGGAATTGGAATATTCATTGGAAATATTCGCTGTTAGACTGAACTGTCATTGTTTACGTACTTATCATCTGTCGTCCTTCATAATTCACTAATGGACACCTGTACTTTCTGTCGTATATGCGTCTATAATAACATCGCGCTGATAAGCAAAAAAACTGTTGTGTAATTTCGATCGCAGTAATTTCCATTTTCACTGAAAACAAAATGAATCCAATATAGCATTATTCTATACCCGTGCAAATCGATCTACGTGTAACGAATTTTTCAATTTTTTGTTTCTAGATTATGTTTTCGATTCCGATGCAACCAGTGATAAAGTATTTGACAGTATTGTTAAACCTATTGTTAACGCTACGCTAAATGGTATTAATGGCACAGTATTTTGTTATGGTCAGCATAGGTCTGGAAAAACTTATACTATGATCGGTAATAAAGAAGAACCAGGAATAATACAGATCTGCATAAAATATATCTTTAAGACTATTTCTAATACTATTGGACGTGAATTTTTGTTAAGGTTTACATTCTTTTTCGTTCGTTACGTACACTTTTATATTTCTGAGAGTACACGAATGTCATTGTGATTTTCAGAGTATCTTATCTAGAAATAAGCAATGAAACGGTGACCGACTTATTAAATGTAAATGGAATTCATGTGAAATTGCATAATGATACTAACGAATGCACAACCATCAATTGCAAAGAGGAAGTCTCAGAATCTTCGGATAACATGCTATCTATACTGAAAAGGGGGAATAGAAATACAACGAAAGAAGAGATTAATAGGAACCAGTGGTACAGTGATCATAAAATATTCCGGATTGTAAGTCTAATATATTTTAATGAATATATCTTCCATCGATCGCTCTATTTCACAATATATTTTTCCAGACAATAGAAAGTCGTGAAATTGGTGATACTTCAGGAAATGCGCAAGTATCACAATTGAACTTGGTGGACCTTGCTGGCTTCGAAAGAGCACACAAAATTGATGATGCGCAAGAACAACTAATCGATGTGTCTCTTTTAGCCTTCGAATCCACGATTGTACAGCTAGATGAATTACAAAATGTTCAGGGGGATGCTGGTCTCCCTAAGAGCAAGTTAATGCAGCTACTGCAACCATCGTTAAGTGGCAATTCTTTAATAGCTATAATATTCACAGTGGTGCCCATTTCGTCGGAGGAAACCTACTTCTCTCTGTCGTTAGTATATTATTAATATAATATTACTTGATGCAGCTATATCGGTTTTATTTCCAACGATTTTTCAAACTTCTGTTAGGTTTGCGTGTCAAGCTAAGAAAGTCAAAACTAAGCCAAAGGAAAACGAAGTTACATCCGACAATATATCTTTATTGGTACGTTACTCGAAACTGTTAACTAAATTCCAAACAGAGCAGCAGATTCATTTATTTATACTTTACGAACGCTGTGAGATTTTTGTTCGAATGATTTCTATATATTTTACGTTCAAATTCGTTTGATTAGAGTATAAAGAATGGAAATCCATCCATAGAAGTAGAGAACGTAGATTCCGAGTTACAAGAGAAGTATCGAAACAATCGTTTAGTAGAGGACTGCATCGCGTTGCTGCATACGCAAATTAATTCCGGAAGCACCTCGGACAGTTCGGAACCATATAAATGTAGAACTAGAAGACGACAAAGTGGCGACAGTGGAACGTTCAAATCGCACTTGCCCGTGTACCAAAATAAATCCGGATTGCCAACAATTAAGGAAATGTCGCCTGAAAAACCATACAGAAAAGGCAACATGCAATCGGCCGATGTCCAAAATCAGAGTAAATTAATCGTGTTGCACTGTCATCTTACAGAAAGTATTTTCGCGGTATCGTGACTGGTCTGTTTTACATTTTCAGCGTTTCAGACAGCCTTTGCCGACTTTGAATTAGATTCGCTCGAACTGGATTCCAAGTACAAAGAAAATGCTGGTAGTCTCAAAGAAGAGGATGCTAATGTTACTTATAACTTACCCGTCGGAGAATTTGAAGATATTAGCGGCCGTGTGACGCCTGATACACAAGATTCATCTGTACAAACAATATTAAGGTATTCGTTGTTCGTCGAAAGCAATAAGTATGACGATGGCAGTAATTTAGTGCAATTTTGTTCACAGAAACAGCATTCAAGAATCTCCTAGCACACCAAAGAAAATCCTACGCAAATATATTTTCGACCTGACCAAAGATCTTGTTGAGCTTCGCGAGTTCACCACTTTAGAGAAACAGATATTGTGCGAGGAAGGCCATCCTGGCATCAACGTGCGTGTAATCAACTTCTGTTAATTAATACATCCTCGTGGATGCATCTTTACAATTTTAACAATCGTATATTAAACAATATTAGAACGTATCGTAATCTTCTACTTGATTTTTAGAACGTGGACAGCAAACTGTTAGAGAACTCTGACTTAATCAAACACAAGGAAGACGAACTATACGTGCACTCCTCGAGTTTGATAGTTCAATTGGAAGACGAGAAAGTGAAGCTAGAGGAGAAACTTGAATTAAAGAATCAGGAACTGGAAGAAATAAAAAATGACGTCCAAGGTCTCAAGTCGGACATAGAAAAGTTGCAACAGACTATCTTCTTGCTAACGAACGAAAACATGGAAATGTCGACGAAATTGAACGTCGAGAAGGAACGCATGAATGAAGACAAGCTTAGTACCCGGAGAACGATCGACAGTTTACACGCGCGCATTTCACAGGTCATGGAAGAGAAAGTCAAATTGGAAAGTAATTTAGTGGTTCTAACTGATCAGCTGCAGTCTCTCCGTTCGCAAATATCGGAACCTCGCGACGACGAATTGCTTGTGAATTATCAGAATAAGATTGATACTTTAGTGACAGAGAACATCAAACTAAGCGCCACTCTTGCAGAAAAGAATGAGGAGCTCGAGAAGGTCAAAGAGAGTAAGTCGCTGTTGTACGATCACGAGTGTTTGCACAAAGACCAACTCGCGGCTCTCACAGAGAAGAACCAGACCTTGATGTGCGAGAACAACGAGCTTTCATTGAACTTGATGGACAAGATCGACGAAAATGAGACGTTGCGAAACGATTGCGACGTACTGAGGAACAAGATATCATTCGCGGAGCAAGTGAATACTACCGACAACGATGTTGAACATTTGCGATCGGAGAACCATATTCTGAAAACTGAAATCTTGGAGCTGAAGATGAAGGTATCAATGTTGTCGGAGGAGAATGCAAAATTTTCCAGCAACTTGTTCGAGACCATACAGGACTTGGACAATTCGCGTAGCGAGAAGCTCAGTAGTTCTTCGACGCATTCGTCGGGCACGTTCGAAGAGGTGTCGTCGGGAGAAAGTCGCGAGGAATTGTTCGAGAAAATTGCAGCGTTACAGGGAAAGATCACCCACCTAACTTGTTTGAACGAGAAACTGAGCGACTTGAAGCTGACCACCTGCAGCCAATGCGCTCACTTGAGGAACTTGAACGACAGTCGCAGAGCCCTGAAGATCGAGACGAAAATTCTGAACCGTAAAGTGGAAGAGCTACAAAAGCAATTCGATCAGAAATGCATGGACATCGAGGCGTTGAAGTCGAAAGTCACTCAAGACCTGAACTTAAGCTTCGCTGACACAACCTTGAACAGCAGTTTCGCGGACGGATTGAACGTCAGCTTCATCGAGAAGAAAGTTGACCTTTTGAAAACCGAGTTGCAAACGATGAAGGATGACAACGACAAGCTGACTGTTTTGTATCAGGAAAAATGCGACGAGCTTGAAAAGCTTCACGATGAAGTGGGCGACTCGAAAGACGTCAAGCCGAAGAAAAATGTTGTTAAAGACGAGAGTAGAATTCAGAAGATCCAGATCAGTATCGACCAAGTGAGAGATGACATAGACGAGTTAAAGAAAAATAGCGTGAACTTTGCTTCCATGCTGAATAAATTCAGAACGGAGAAAGCAAGTTTATTGGAAGAGATCAATACGTTGCGAAGTATTAACGAACATCTGCAACAAAGGGTATCGGATACTGAAATATCTGTAGCCACGGCCACGGAGAAGGCACACGTTCTTGAAACTGAATTATTAAACATGAACAAGGAGATCGAACAGTATTCTGAGAAAGAGAAGGAGATAGAGAACGAGAAGTTGAAGCTGGAAGTGGAACTGGAGAACAAGGATATTATCATTAACAGACTGCACAAAACCATAGACGATTTAAACGAGTGTGTCTCGTCTCTGAAGAACGAGGTGGACTCGATGCTGTCACAGAAGAACGAATTGGCTGTTGTTAAAGAGGCCATCGAGCAGAAATACTCGGATGAATTGGATGTATTGCAACAGAAATACCAGAAATTAGACGCGGAGAAGAAACAGTGCTTGGACGCGGAGATACGAGCTACATTGTGGGCGAAGGCGTTGGAAGCGGATGTGGAGAAGCTGCAGACGGAATTAGGAAAACAGGAAAGCCTGTACAAAGAAGTGCAAGAAAAGGTTTCGCAACTGGAAACTCTTCTGGAGGAAAGCGAACTTGAAAAGGGTGTATTAAAGCAGAATTTGCAAGTGCTCGAAAAACTTGTAACCGATTCCAAAGACAATCTAGCGATTCAATATAAAACAGAGTTTGAAATCATAGAAAAGAAGTTTGAACAGTACACAAAAGAATCCGAGATCAAATTGCAGAAGATTAACGAAACGCTAAGCAAGTACGTTGACGAAAACGACAATCTGACGCAACAGCTTACAAAGCTTCGAGCTATCGAGTTGAAGTTCCAAGAAATGAAGGAGAACAACGAGTACATGTTCCTCGAGGAGAAAACATTAGCTAATGACATTAAGAAGGTGAAGGGAGAATTGAGCACGGTTAAGGAATCCATGATTAAGGAACTGAAAGCGTTTAAGCATAAATTGAATTCGGTGGACTTCTTGAGCAAGACTGCAAACGAAATTTTCATAATCTTTCTGCAGACTGTCATGGCCAAGGAAGAGGAAATGATTAAAACTATGAAAGAACGATTCGAACAAGACAAACAGAAACTAGAGGACGAGAAAAGGCAGAGCGCTGACGCAGAGAAACGTGCCACGTCGTGGGCCAATGAACTGGAAACGGAGACTGAAAAATTGCAAGCAGATTTGACAAGCCGCGAGTCAACCCACAAACAACAACGGGACAAGATCTACGAGTTGGAGCGTGTCTTGGAGGAGAACAATCTCGAGAAAGAGACGCTTAAAGAGAAGATGGAGACGTTGAAAGTTGAATTGAACAACTTGCAAAATGAATTCGATAAGCAGTGTAAAGTAGATGGTCAGCGGGAGGAAGCGATTATAATCGCTCAAAAGAAGGAGAAAGAGTTACAAGAAGAACATAATAAGAGAGAGACCGAACTTCAGCAGAAATTGAAGTCTCAGAAGGAGACTTACGAGAAGAGAATAGAGGATCTCGTGCATACCATAGAATCCTGTAAGACGAAAAATCTGGACCTGAAGAGCAGCATCGAAGGACTCGAAGCTAATGAGAAGCAGTTGAAGAATATTATTGACGCGAACGCGTTGGAGTTAAAGGCAAACGAGGAGACCATAAATAAATTGGGCATCGAGTTGGAACAGCTCGTAGAAGCCCACAAAGAAGTGAATTGTGAGGTACAACAGAAGACGTTGCGAATCGAAGAGATTTCGGCATTGTTAAAAAATAAATGCGACCTTATAACCGAATATAAGGCGAAGCTCGAAGCAACTTTGCCAGATTATAAAATATTGAAGAACCAGATGAAGGAGCGTAAAGCGTGTATAGAACGGTATAAAGAACAAATGGGTGAGCTGAAAATGGAGAAGGAGAAGCAGATCGAAATGATCAAAGATAAACTAAATTCCGAGGAGATAAAAAACGTTGGATTGAACAAGCAGTTGCACGAATTGAACAACAAAAATATAGCCTTGGTGGAGGAGCTGGATACCCTAAAAGTGAAATTTGAAGAGCTACAAAGTGCGAAGGCGAAGTTGGAGAGGAAGATTAGGAATAGTACGAGCAAAATCAAGGCGGAAGCGGAGATGGAAAATTTGAAGGATTTAAATAAAAGGGTGCAGAATAATTTGGAGGGAGCCAGCAATCGTATAACAGAGCTGCTGGATTCGAAAAATAAGATTTTGAAAGAGTTAATAGACATGACGAGCCAGTATGAATTATTATGCCAAGAGAATGCTGAGATCAAAATGACCTTATCGTCCTACAAGTCCAGGCAATCTTCACCATGCTTCTTTCTGGGTGATGGTAAATACGATACTCTGCTACAAGAGAAAAATAAAATTGCCTTAGAACTGGAAAGCAAGAAATTATCGTTGATTCAGAAAGACATAGAAATTAAAGAACATTCGAGCCATATGGAAGAACTATCTGTTAAAAATAAAGAACTGGATGAACTATTGAAAGATTGTACTGAAGTCATACGTGAACGTGAGAAGGAGATCTCGAAGTTGAAAGATAAATTGTACCTTCATCGAATAGAAAACAAACTAATCAAGGAATTGGAAGAAAAGTTGTGCAACCTGAGGGAGGAGAATGAGAAACTGCAGACGAGCCTCGAGTTTTTCAAATCGAGACCGCAAATCGACACAAGGCAGATGGATGATATAAAATTACATAATGAAAAGATTGTGAACGCGCTTAGAAGAGAAATCACAGAGTTACAAGAGAAAGTGAACGAGTACGAGAACAAATTGGACCAAAAGAGCAACAGCAGTTGCTCGAGATGTGTTAGTCCTACTTTTGGAATTAGCAGAAGAAGACACAGTAGAAATAAAATATTCAACGAAAAGAGGCAAATCGAAAATCTGTCGGACGAAATAGATATCGACAAGGGCGATGAAACTTGTCAAATATTACGAAAGAGGATCCAAGAATTGGATTTACAGATTGTTGCAAAGAATGGGCAAATAGCGACACTGGAACTTCAAATTCAAAGCGAAAACTTCCCTTATCATCAGAAGTGCAAGGAACTGGAGGAACGTCTTATGACGTATCGCGATAAAGTGCGTACAGTAGAACGTTAAGATGTAATGGAAGAAATTAAGAAATAAAGAATTATTAATCTAATATACTTTTTTATTAATAGAACGCGGAACTTGGTTCCGAGGTAAGAAAACTTCAGAGGACTTTGAGTGATGTGAACGCATGGGAATGTGAGACATGTAGGAAATGGCGATTAAACAGAAGAAATCAGAGTTGTCAAACAGTGCCAGAGATACCGCCAGGAATATTAACAGCAAACAATGGAGTAGTCAATGTAAGTGGACATGGAAAGTACAATTTCATATTCGTTAAGATTAATTCCATAAATCTCGCAGGATCACACGAAGATTACGAAATTGGAGAAAGAGAAGATTCTGTTGACGGACTTATGCCGAGTACGAAACCGTCGAATAAGAGAACTTGAAGATAAGTTGCAGCAACCTTGTCACAAAAGTCCTCAATTTGATACGGAGAATAATTTGAAACCGTGAGGAACATTAAATACAAATTTTTCTAAATGCAATTTCCATTAGTATTACCGCTTAGTGATATTAGATAAGGAACTATACGCGTATTTGCATTTCAGAACTAGTGATATTTATCGATCGTACCATATATGTTTACCAAAGTATAGAACGTACAAATTTTAGCTTATCTATAGGGGATTATTTAACATTTAATTGTTATTGACTTATCTGTTTTGTAGAAAACGCTTCGCTTTCGTGCATGGTACTCTTCGAATTTGCACGAATCCATGCTTTATTAGTGTTTCTGTTCTTTCTCACTTTGCTTATGAAAGTACTCGATTTTCTGTATTTATATTATGTCGATTAATGTATTCTGCAGAACAGTAACAACAGTGCCAGCGAATTTGTTGGATCTTAGGAAGCCAGTAAACTATAGAAGAAACATATGGAATGATTATTAGTTAAAAACGCGTTCAAGTCTTCCAGCGAACCGTCTAAACAACGTGTAATATTACAACCAACTACCAAGTATTCCGAGACACAACGGGTCTATCGTTTAAGTATTAATATTCCTTCCTTCATTTTTAACGTAAGAGAACATGTAAATAGTACTAACGTTAAGGGCATTTATATATTTTCGATAAGTTCTATTTTTGTACGTCCTTATTCTTCTGTAAATAATTGTACCATTTGACTTTTATACTGACAATGTTAAAGATGGCAACAACCATTGCAAT